>CM064492.1:24909087-25016587 GCA_032716605.1 Paralithodes platypus | reverse complement strand
GACACCTCTACCAGCAACGACTACCAGTACTTCATCTACAAATACGCCACCAGCAACTTCCACAGCAATCATGGCAGGTCAGGCCCCACCACCGAAGATAAATATCATGCAACGTAGGCAAGACATCGCCTATTTCGCCGGAAAAGATTGTCCAAACTATCCGGGAGGAGTCCTTATCTTCTTGCGGACCATCGAAGACCTCATGAGGAATAGTGACATTACGACAGATGAAGACAAGATCGTTTTTGTACGAGGATATCTGAAAAGCGGTTCCAGACCCGCACTTGCCCAGTCCATCCTAGGTTTCCGGACCACGGAATATAGTGCATGGAGAACATATCTGATTGAATGTTTTGGAGACGGCAACCAAGGAGGAGCATTGGCCTTCGTACACAGACTGGCCCACAAATATGACGAGTCCCTTGGGAAGCGAGACATGCTCATGGCCCAAGTCACGGCAGGAGATGTTGTCGTAGATGCTGAGCAAAGATTTTTCACTTCAGAATGGATAAATCAGACAGATAAAACAATGACCATGGAAAATCTAAGGACATTCCTAAAATACATGGTTTTCATATGCGCACTGCCTACCACTCTTAGCAAGGAAATAATCAAAAGTGAGTTCAAAACCACCCATAAGCTTCAGGAGTTTGTGGCAAAGAAAGCATTCAAAATATCCACAGATGTAATACCAAAAGCCTTCATAAACCCAGTAGAAGCTTACGGGACCAAACCCAAGCAGGCTACAAGCTCAAGGAACCAGACCATCTGTGAACACTGCCAGAAGAAGGGACATGACAGGAGATCATGCTGGAAACTGCACCCGGAGCAAATCCCGGACAGGTATAAGAAGAAGACAACATTCACAGCTTCCAGTGGGACATCACACAAAGGTGGACAAGCACAAGGAACCCCTACAAGCCAAGGGCAGCAAAGTCCAAGGAAGAGCTGTTTGATCCATGGAGAGAAGGGACATTCCATCGACGAATGCCGAGCAGCCAAGGATCTAGTCAGTAAGTACCACAAAAGTTCGTCGGGGGAAGCCCAGCGCAGCAAGCCCGAAAATCAAACGTAGTAAAAACTACTCCGTTACCTACCAATGTACACTCGTCGCCCTTACACATGCCCTCGCTCGTTGCGGCTGTCACACAAGTGAACATTATGTCAATTCCAGTAACGGTAGGTAACAGGAAGATCTCTTTGGCTCTTGATTCCGGCGCCTGCGCCAACGTCTTGGCTTACGAGTCATTGATAAATTTTCAAAATCAGCTTAACCCCCTCAGACTTAAATAGTTAACTTACTGACGAGGAGGCGGACCGCACGGTATTATCCCCACAACAGTCAAAATCTCACTGAGGGACCGTTAGAAGTCGGAGGAACTTGGGGTTGCCACCATTCGACAGATTCTGATCTAACTTACCTAACTTACTGAGGCCTAAATGACGCTAGAGCGTCATATAACTTATTAGAGAGATATTAATTAAGATAAGTTCATATGACGCTCTAGCGTCATATGAATAGTTTGGCAAAACCGCCATATGACGCTCTAGCGTCATATGAGTCGGAGAGTGTTAGTGCAACTGAACGCTTAATCCACACGACATGCAACTTAAAGGAGTTACACGGGATACCCTACAACTAGTTGGTATGGTTGACATTCCGTTTAGATTCACACGTCGCGGAGACCCAAACATCAAGACGAGGTTTTACGTGACCAAGGATTTTCCACTCCCAGCCGATGGCCACATAGGCATCGAAACAATGAAGGACAACCGCATCGTCTTAGATCCTTCCGAGCAAAGGATGACATACAACCGCCACACATATTCTACAATGCAGAATCCACGGCCTCTCCTACACTCGACCATTGCAGCGACTGAACCAGCAAGAATGGACAGTTTACCTGCGCGTTCCTTGGGGTTCCCTACTCCGAGTAACCAGAGTGTTGGATCAACGGGTCAAGGTTCCCGGTTGTAGGTTCCGGAAAGCAAAGGATTCGTGCTAGAGAGGGTGCACACCTTTCAGTTAGGTTACCCAAACTAAAGAAAGGTTAAGATGCAATCTATCTTAGTGAAAGTGCATGTGTAAAAGGACTACCTCTCGAGTCAACCTTGTACAAGTTACACGATAACGCAAGGGCGGAGATCCTAGTCTACAACAGATCTAATGGTCCAATTGCACTGAAGTCTGGTTGTACCATCGGAAAAACTCTTGTGTACGACTATCCAGTAGATCCAGAACCCCCGGAATGGCCCTCCACACAAGCACCTATAGCTGTGATGACAGCATCAAAACCTTCCAAGATGTCAGAAACAGATCCTATCAAGCTGAACCTCAAGAATGTAGACTAAGGCAGCCTCCCAGAAGCTGGGTGTGCTCAACTGCCTCAAGGGGTTCTGTTATGCCCTGATTTTATGCAGGATTAACAATCGGTACAGGTGAGTTCTTCAAGACTGGGATATTGGAAATCAGGCAAATACATATAAAGAATCAATAGAGGACATGTATAATCTCGAAAGATAATTAGTAATACAGCTTTATTCACTTATTCACTAGAATACATATGATGAATTGTATAAACACTTTTTAACACATGGGGCACTCATAAGTGGTACAACTTCTTGGTTTAATATCTCCCAGTACATGCGCGGCTCTGGATAGAAATCAGGTATATCACTTCAACTTTATATCTCATAATTCTTCTTGAAAATTAGGTACACTTCTCTGGTTGCAAACATAGTAACAAATGAAAATCACAAAAAGGAGACTTGGTTCAGTTTAACCAATATTGAAAAGAAATTAATACTCTAACGATAGTGGTTATGGGGATACGTATTATCGTCTTTATTTGTACTAAACACGAGAACTTAAGCCTCAAGGTATTTTCAATTTCCTCGAGATGGTGAACTCTAAAATATTATGAGTCTCTACTGTAATATTTTCAGAGTTCGTGAAATTATAGTAATTCTCACTAATTATTGAAAATTTAGAATTACGGGAGGCAAGGATCATAGATGGTAATTCTTATACGAGTACTTCACTAATAGGATGGTAATGCTCACTGAATAACTTTACACTTCGCTTAGATAACTCGAATTTTGGGAGGAACGGACTCTGTTTATTTTTCACTTGGCGGAAAATATGACTGAGTTACTGGCCAGGTAGAGTCCGTCTAAAATCAATATATATATTATCTGAAGGGTGAGAATGATGCCTTTAAGTTCAATTTGGTTAGGAGGCCTTGATCTTCCTTATTAGTTATCTCTGAATTATATAGACACTTGTTTGCACTTTTTCCACGTCTTTTCAGGTGGTAAGAGCTATGATTATCTCGATCACTTTATATTTACCTTGAGGGTATCTCGACACTGATACTATTTTCCCGGATTTTCATATGATTTCATGTCATGCCTGTAGAGGTGTACTTGGTTGAGTCATCTTCTGATGTTCCGTAGGCCGTCCAGGTTGTCCGGTGTATGGAGAAGTTACAGTTGGATTAATGGGTTTGGGGTCTTAAATATGGTTCCGTAACTTATTATCCAGAGATAACAGTTAGTCACCACATCGGACGCACGCAAGAATTCTCAGCATTTAGCTTCCAACGAATCTTGACTATCCTGACCTTTAATTAATCGGTGATGAAGTACTGTTAAGGTACTCTTGACTGGGGTTTTAAATGTATAAGCCTCAGGTCTTGCCGGATTAGCTTATCATCGGACGAACGCAAGATGAGCTTAGATAATTGCTCTTCTTGACTGTCCTAACCTTTAACCCTTTACTAGCGGCGCTCGACTTAAGTCGAGTGAAAGAAACTGGGAGAAATCGGGTGAAAAATGGGTGAAGATCGAGTGAAAATGGGTGGAACAGTAATGAACCATACGTCCGACATCTGTGGCCTCCCGGCCCACACTAACTCCAGTTCCCCCACCGCACGGGTGGATGACAGTGTGACCAATAGTTAGCGAAAAGTGAACAATGTAGCAAAATCAGCTAAACTTCCATCTTTGAGGTAACACTGTCAGGGCTCCACGAGTGCTACGTAGCTGTATGTGGTGTCATTGTGTAGCGATTTCCACCTAGTTTTTGGCACAATACAGTTCCTTTCATGCTGATGGTTGATATAGCAGTCAGAATGGCCTGAAAAGGCCCAAAATAGCCACAGACCCCCCGCTAGACAAGGGTTAAAAGAGGTTCAAAGAACTCGGGGTGGTGTTAACCTTTCAATCTCAAATTCTGATGGAATGCCACAGACAATTTGAGCCTAGGATTTATATATGCAGAGTGTCCGTGAGGATATCTCTCTAAACCATTTTAACGCAAAAGATCTTTCTATCCTAGATCTCTGTGAGAAGTGTGGGTATTATTTCTAAAATAGCGAAATATTGAAAGGGAGGTATTGCCTTACTCTTTCAATGTTTTACTAGATAGAAATGTAACCAATAAATATAACAATCTTAACCCTTCCCGAACGGCTAGTACGTTTATTACCCTGTGCTGCCTGGCGGAGTGATTCCACAAATATTTGCTCACTTTCGCTCGCCGTAGCGCCATAACTATAGCTCAGATGCGAACGAAATGGTGATTTTTGGAATGAGCACCTCTTCGTCTCCCTATAAAAGTCTAGCCAGCATGTTGCAGCGAGTGTGGAGGGAGAGGGGAGGTGATGAAGAGGAGTTACTTTCAAGGCAGAATCCCGAACGCGTTCGGATGTATGGACTGCGCTCTGACTTAGGCCTCTCTCTCTCTCTCTCGCTTTCTCTCTCTCTCTCTCTCTCTCTCTCTCTCTCTCTCTCTGTATATGTATGTATATGTGTGTATATGTGTATGTATACGAATGTATATGTATATATACTGTATATATGCATGTATGTGTGTATATATGTATGTATGTATGTGTATGTATGTACACTGTACAGTATGTATATATGTATGTGTATATGTATGTATGTATATATATATATATACAGTATATATATATATATATATATATATATATATATATATAGTTGTAAGGCCAGACTGCCTAGTAAGGACCTTGAGCTCTGTGTGGTCTGTGTATCTATGTAACTCTATGTAGCTCTCTCTCTCTCTCTCTCTCTCTTAGGCCTCACCAGCTTCGACTTTTGATTGTATAATTTCTGTGTTATGTCACAGGTCCGTGACTGAGATTATTTACTTATAGGTAGATATATACTGTATATATAATTATACTGTATATATATATATATTATATCTATCTCTCTCTCTCTCTCTCTTAGGCCTCACCCAAGTCGACTTGATTGTATAATTCTGTGTTATTGCACAGGTCCGTGACTGAGATTACTTACTTATGGGTAGATAGGTAGAGGAAGATTGTGAGGGGAGAGAACAGCTGTGAAGAAATTAGGGAGAGTGTGGAGGTGAGCCGGGGTAGCCGCTGACCGTCAAGGCAGGCGTACATGTTTGCTTGTTTGCGTTCTTGCTTGTAGGGGCGAGCATACGCCTGCGTACCGCTAGGATCTATGCGTAGGCCTACGTGTAGATATATTTTCTCTTTATTTTCTCTCTCTCTCTCTCTCTCTCTCTCTCTCTCTATATATATATATATATATATATATATATATACATACATTATATAATCTCTCTCTCTCTCATGCCCGCTCTCTCACCCCTCCTGTCTCTCTCTTTCTCTCTCACCCCTCCTCTCTCTCTCTCTCGCTCTCGCTCTCTCTCTCTCTCTCCTCCTTCTCCTCCCTCCCAATAGCAACACCACACATGTACACAGGCTTTCAGAGGTAATGCCATAAATATGCTTGCAAAATTACTAGTCAGTCTTTCTCTCTCTGGCTAACCAGGCCTACAATCATGAACGCACACACGCACACATGTACGCTGTGACCGTCAGTGCCTCGCACAGGCTAAGCTCGCGCACCTCTCACTCGCCCTCGCACCACCCCTCATACGGAATCGGACACTGGCAAATTTTGTCTATCCATCACAGCTGCGATAGCGGTACTGACCAACTTTCCCGTGGTGAGGAGGAGTGGGAGGGAGTCTGTAGTACACTGCCTGACCACCAGATTTAGTTTCCTACGTAAATCATGAATTAGCCATTCTTCTTAAGTCGTCAGCCGAGGTATGGGCGACTTGTCTCTTTCTACTTAAGTCGTCAGCCGCGAAACAAGGGTTAATCTCTGAGTGATGCCAGAAATAAGAACGTATATTTATCTAGTCTACTTGGTACACTATTTTACAAAAACTGTTTTTAGGATTCTATGTTAAGTAATGAGTGGCCACAAATAACAAAGATTCCTAGATTCAAGTAAGTGTATCTACAGATAGATTAAAGACTTTCGGGGTGCCGTGATCAATAACTATTGCTGTAAAAATCAATGTTCCTTCAGAGCGGGATGCCGATCAGAAGAAACATTCTTTCTACTTGCCTTTCTTCTCCTCACTCGGAGTTTATATATTCGGGCACAAAGGGGGGTGGGGGGGGGGAGCTTGGTAGAACTGATGTTGTTGTTGTTGTTGTTGTTCCCTAAGCTGCCTGGCCGAACAGCCCCGAGTCCCTGAGAAAGGCCATGGCCACGATCGGGCTTTCCCACAGAGCTCTCATTGAGTGTAGATTGTGTTGTTGGCGTAAGTGGTTGTGTGAAATGCAGTCTTCTATGATGTGTTTAATGGTATGGGGTGCTGTGTTACATCCCGGGCAGGCGTCGACAACGGAGTCATCCAGTCTCTTCTGATAGCTCAGGAGAGCTGGATGGTGTCCGCATCTCAGCCTGGCCAGGTGGACTCTGTCCTCGCGAGGAAGGGAGGATTCGGAAGGATGGATTTCGGGAGGTCGTGCATGCAGCTGCGTGTTGTCTGTGAGTGAGTGGATGGATCGGTGAGAGATATGAGTATGGATGTGCTTCTGGAAGGTGGTTCAGGGTGGGCAGGGAGGGAGAGGACAATAATTGTGTGTGATACCGTGTGCTGGGTGTTGTTTTGATATTTCTTGGTGTCTGTGGGTGTCTTGCCATGTAGTTTAGTGGGTGGTCTTGGTTCGTGGAGGCTGCTGCCAGGAATTGAGTGCCTCTCATGTCCAGATGGTCTTTGACTTTGAGAATTTTGGTTTCTTGATGTAGGTGATCTGTGGGTGAAGTAGCTGTGCAGCCTGTAATGATCTTCAGGGCTTTGTTTTGAATAGTCCTGTAAGGTCTTATGATGTGTTTCAGCTAGGTTAGAAGCCCAGGCTGGGCTTGCGTATTCCATCACTGATCTTATGTATTGTTTATATACTGTGGTGGTAGTTTCTTTGTTGTGTCCAAATTTTGTGTGAGCAAGTGACCTGAGGGCGTTAAGTCTGGGTGTCAGTTTCTTTTTAATGTTTGTGGTGTGCTGTTTGAATGTCATATGAGTATCATATGTTACTCCTAGGATTTTGGGTGTGTGTCTATGTGTTAGGGGTGTGTTGTTTATGGTGAGTTGAGGGATGTATTCGTGTTCTCCTGTCCAACTTGTGAGCAGGGTTGCGGTGGATTTGGCTGGGGCTAGATTAAGTCTGTTTGTAGTGCACCAACCATGTAGTGTGTTGAGATAGGGTTGAAGGAGATCTGTTGCTCTTTTTGGGTCATGGTGTGTGCATGTGAGTGTTATGTCATCTGCATAGGAGGCTAAGTTTATTTGGGGCGTATTGGGTGTAGTTATATCGTGCATGTACAGATTGAAGAGTGCGGGCGATAGGACGGATCCTTGTGGGACTCCGTTTGGAAAGTTTCTGATTTTAGATGACTGACCGGCAAAAGATACGTGTGCACATCTGCCTGCTAGGAAGTTGGCCAGCCACCTTTTTGTGTTGTTGTGCATGTTAGTGTTGTAGATTTTGTTTGTTAGGTTGTGGCGGGGGATGGCATCGAAGGCTGATGATGTTGTCGGTACTGGAAGAGATACTATTTATTTTGATAGGAAGGGTGCAGGGGTATTGTGCACGACAGTTAGGGGATGAAGTTGTTTTCTAGTTCTGTAACATTTGTTCATGAATAATTTAGAGAACGGTATAGTAATCAGAGAATTCTAAATAAATGCTTAACTCGATGGTAAGAGGGTTAGGCTGGTAGTCCGGGGTCACTATGGGTCGGTGAGGCCGCCACCATTTTCCCTAGGGGGTATTAACCCTCGTCTAGCGGGGGGTTTTGGGCTATTTTGGGCATATTCAGACCCTCCTGAATGATCAATCAAGTATCTGCATGAAAAGAAATGTATTCAGCAAAAAACTAGGTGCTACAAGCTTCAAAATGAGACCAGAACGAGCTACGTAGCCCTCGTCGTTTTGATGCAGTGGTACCACCAACATGGGAGTTTAGCATATAGCGGCATATTTTTTCCAGCTACGCTCACTACTGGCTACACTGCCGGCCTCTCGAGAACAGAGGGAGCGTGAGTCAGTGGGCAGCGGTAAGCCCTGGATGTCGGCCGTTTGGCCTGCTGCGCTCCCGGCCATTTGCACTTGATTTTAACCCTTTAAAAGCCTTAATAATGCTCCTAACTTGCTGCTTTTTAGATACGGACTTAAGTCGGGCCCCGCTCTTTAAGTGTCAAGGAGTGTTTATAGCTGTTTGTTGCTTGCACTCAGGCAGGTAGGATTTATCTATACTTAAGTGGGCATGGTTATGGTTATACAAATCATAGACGTCACTCTGCCTCTACTTCTACAACATTTGTTAGGATTTTGTCTCTTAACAATAATATATAGGTAATTGTATCGAATAATATCCTTGGTCTACTGATGTGGTAAAGGGTCATCGATGGGGGGGGGGGCTGCCGTCCCTGGGGTTTCTCATGCTGTTGATATAGGTTAAGTGCACACACAACATATATACAGAGTGTACACATACCTTAATCATATTGCAACATACACACATGTACTTTCAGGGCAATACTACCATTGTTTAATATCCCATGATAATATACCGTACTCTGTAGTATCGGCAGCGTTGCACCAAATATATCCGGCACCGCTGCACATGTTTTCATCAGTAACATCCGGTCGGCACTCAGCATAGCAGTGCCACCCCAGCTCTCTGTATCTCTTTGGCTAATAAGAACCTATAAACTTATCTCTGGACTTTTCTTCTACATCCTTGTGCAAGAAAGGATTATCAAGGTTGTTGTAGCTTCACATGACAACCATACATGGCGCAGTGTATTAGAACAGCCAGGAGATACGAGCCAAGCCCGGATTATCAGCCAGCCATCTTGCAAGACCTGACCTCTCCAGCCCTGGAGTTATTATTGTGCAGTGCTTTATAGTGCAGTGAAGTGCTTAACCCTTATTTAGCGGCGAGCAACATAAGTCGAGTTAAATAAAGCTGGACTATGTGGCGGCGCTCGACATAACTCGAGTGGCAATTTCAGCACGTAATGTGGCTGAGAGAGAGAGACAAGTGGTGGCAGGAGACTAGCGAGCGTATGACTGCTCCAGACCACCGCGGCGAACCTACTGACACAAATCTCAGCTCCCTCCTCCCTCTCTCACTCGCTACATACTCAATTATGTACTGAAAGTACCGAATTACCTGCTTTTTGCACTCGCGTTGCACGGTTATTGCAAGAAAACTATCCATCATACAAGGATCGTTATGGTGTCATTCGAAAGCTCTGTTTATGCCCTTTCAGGGATAGGTACTTGTTTTACGTTCTGGGTCTTATTTAGGCATGAAAATGATCACGTAAACAGCCCTATTTTGGCTAAAAACACCCCGCTGTGCGGTACACATAAATAAACCGCATAGGCCGCTCGTAAGGTGTTAAGAGTGTAGTGCAGTGCCTTTATTATATGTCCCATGTCATTTGTGCCCATTCCCGACTTGCTGTGAGGGTTATAGCCGCCGAAACATAGCTGGACAAGAGCAAGGAGTAGCATACCCTCCCTCTCTGATGGCTCCAGCCACACTGCACTGCAGGCTGCAGCCTGCAGTTCTCACCCCTCAACTTGCCCTCCAGCTGGACCGGCACATGCGCGCCCAGGCACACGCACATCGCTGCCAAGTCAACACTGTGTTGCCAAGCCTACCGCACTCACTCACTCTAGCACAGATCATTTCTTGCACTATTAAATAATCTGTTCCAGTTGTACTGCACATTTTCATCGTTCCTGCAAGACTACAGTGTGTCAGCTATCAACCAATTATGGAGGGAGATGAACAGATTCATGGGGAGCCCAGGGATACCCCACACGACCATACTGGGGAGGGAGATAATGGTGGAGCTACTGGTGGAGATAGTGGTGGAGATAATGATGGAGATACTGTTAAAGTTGCTGGTAAGGGGTACCAGTCAGTTCATTCCACTCCAACCTCTCCTCTCACCACCCCTCATTTCACTCCACCTCCCCAACCTCCCCCCACTTTACCTCCCCTACACTATAGGGGGATGCCACCCCTGTCACCACACCCTGCAAGTCTACAACCTACCACAAGTGCAGACCTCCCTCAGCTCATACAGTATATGGAGCAATGTAGACAACAGGATGACTATACCAGGACACAGGAGGAGGACCACAGACAACAGGAGGAGGACCGCAGAAGGTGGGAAGAAGAAAACCGACGACAGGAGGAGGAAACAAGACGACGCACGGAGGAGGACTACAGGAGACAGATGGACGATGCCAAGTTCTCCGCCCTTGTCCAGGCTCTGGCCCAAATTACCCCACTTGCCGCTGCACCTACACCCACCTCACCGGGGACAATACCCCATTCCACAACATCCTCCACCCCTACAGCTCCACCACCACCACAGAAGGCTATCACCCAGAACCCGCCACCCCTTCGTGCTGATGCCACCTTCCAGGTTTTCAGAGAATGGAGGCGTCGGTGGGACGATTACTCTATTATGGTAGACTTATCTAAACTACCGAGGGAGAAACAACTGATCCAGATGCGGATGTGCTTAAACCTGGAGACACAGCGGCTTTTGGAGCACACCTTAAGCATACCCCCTGACACCGACAAGACCGTTGACGTAGTCCTCGATGCACTTCAGGAGCACATCAAGAATTCTCGCAATGAAGCTCTCCGTCGCAGGGACCTGTTCAGTTGCAAGCAAAAACAGGGCGAGTCATTCAAGAACTTCTACGTCCGCCTCTGCCACATCGCCGAAGAAATTGACGTCTGCCCAGGAAACTCTTCAGCCTGCAAGGAGACCCAACTCAAGATGGTCATTCTAATGGGCATACACGACGAAGAACTTGTACAGAAGCTGCTTTCCCTCGACGCCACCCCTTCATTACAGGACATCGTCAACACTTGCCGTTCATACGAGGCCACTCGAACCGCTACGTCAGCCATACGTGCCCCACCGTCCCAGGTTAACGCCGTGTCAGCGTACAAGAAGAACAAGCAAGTTAAGCAACGCGACAAGCTCTCCACTTCGCAACAGTCCTTGTCGTCGGCTGCCGCCTGCCAGCGTTGTGCTCGCCGGCACGACAAGAACAAGTGCCCGGCTGAAGACTACACCTGCACTAACTGCGGCCGTCGTGGTCATAAGTCTAGGACTCATGCTTGCCCTGCTGCCACCGCCCAGTGTCGTCGCTGCAACCATATGGGCCACTACGACAAATGCTGTAGATCTTCCAAGACGCCCGCCACACAGGACAACGACGCTTCCTTCCACAACAAGTCTACAGCAAAGAAGACCACAAGTTGCCGACGTGTGGGATCACCTGTTCAGGCACCCACACTGACATCCGTGAGTCTCACCTACAGCGGCACCACCAGAAAACTCCATATGCTTCCAGACACAGGTGCAGACATCACAGTGATCGGCCGACGACACCTCGACATACTTCGGATTCCTCTCAGCAGCCTACGACCTCCGCCTCCGACAACAACGCTCAACGCGGATGGCTCTGCAATGGCTCCTGCTTTGGGGACGTTTCATGCACAACTCACCATCAGCAAACGTTCCTGTTCTGCCACAATCCAAGTCCGCGAGGGTGTTCAGATGCCGCTTCTGTCCAAACGCCACTGTCAAGAATTAGCCATCATTTCAGCGGAATTCCCCAAGCCAATTCTACAGGTTAAACACATCAACAGGTGTAAGGAGCTACCCTTCACAGCCACCATGTCACCTGCACAAGCCAAGGAGTTCTTTCTTCGAGAGTTCAAGGACGTGTTGGTCTCCAAGGAGGATCTCCAGACAGCTCCACTCAAGCCTATGAAGGGTCCCCCAATGCGGATCCACCTCAAGGACGATGCCATGCCTTTTGCCATCTACACCCCGCGGCAGATCCTCTTTGCTTTCAGGGACAAAGTTAAGCAGGAGCTGGACTCGCTAGTGGCACAAGGTATCATTAAACCGGCCGGCGATGAGCCTTCGGAGTGGTGCCACCCCCTCGTCGTCGTCGCCAAGCCCAACGCCCAAGTTCGCCTCACCGTCGACCTTACCAAGCTCAACTGCCAAGTTTCCCGCCCAGCCCACCCCTCACCGACGCCTTTCGAAGCGATCCGCAGTGTGGCCCCGTAGGCGAAATTCTTCACAACGGCAGACGCCCTGAGTGGATATTGGCAGATGGAATTTGCGGAGGAGGACCAGCATCTCACAACTTTCATCACACTGTATGGCCGTTTCCAACACTGTAGAGGTCGAATGGGTTTCGCTGCCTTCTGCCTTCGCGGTGATAGGGCCCTCCAAGGGATGCAAAATTGTGCCAAAGTTGTCGACGACGTGCTGCTCTACGATGAGGACTTCCACACACATCTTCAGCGTATCCATGAAGTGCGCATACGGTGCCGCGACAGTGGGATCACACTCAACAAGGACAAGTTCGTGGTCGCCGCACCCAGTGTGAACTTCTGTGGGTACACGCTCTCAGGAGAGGGCATCTCGGCTGACCCTGGCAAAGTCGGAGCGATCAAGGACTTCCTGACACCAGCCAACATCACCGACCTTTGCTCCTTCATGGGTTTGGTGAACCAGCTGGTGGAGTTCACCCCCGACATCGCCACCGCCGCTCAGCCCCTGCGCCCCCTGATGAGCCCGAAGAGGTCGTTCATGTGGACCGCTGACCATGATGAGGCTTTCCGCCGGGTCAAGGCTGCCCTGCTCAGTCCACCCGTCCTGGCCCCATTCGACCCTTCCCTACCAGTGATTCTACAAACTGATGCGTCCCGCCTCAACGGTATTGGATCCGCCCTCCTACAGGATCATGGCAACAACCGTCTCCGCTTAGTTCAGTGTGGCTCGAGGTTCCTAAGCGACCCCGAGTCCCGCTATGCCACCATTGAGCTGGAGATGCTAGCCGTGGTCTGGGCCATGTCCAAGTGCAAGTTCTACCTCATCGGACTGCAACACTTCACCCTCATGACGGACCATCACCCCCTCATCCCCATCTTCAACAACTACACCCTTGATGCGGTTGAAAATCCCCGCCTCCAACGTCTGAAGGAGAAAGTCGCACCTTACCTCTTCACAGCCGTCTGGCGTGCTGGCAGGTTGCTCTGCATCCCTGATGCGTTGTCACGGGCCCATGTCAGCCACCCGACGCCAGAGGATAGGTTAGCATGTGCCGACGCCACGGTTCACCTCAGGTCCCTCGTGACTGTCAACGCCGCCGCCACCGACGTCAACTCTCCTTCACAGGATGCAGACAGGATTCTCCAGGAACTCCGAGACGCAGCCAGAGCGGATCCTGTGTACATCCGCCTGCGTGAGTGCGTTACTTCGGGTTTCCCCACCAACCGCTACAACCTGCACAACTCTCTACTCCCATTCTGGAAACTCCGGGACTACCTGTCAGCAGATGGTGAACTCGTCCTGTACGGAGCGAGGGTTGTGGTTCCTGAAGCCCTCCGCCGCCGCACCTTGGCTCGCCTGCATGATAGTCAAAGAGGCGTGGAGGCTACTAAGCGTAGGGCGCAACAGGCTGTCTTTTGGCCTGGCATCAACTCGGACATCGCCAACACAGTTCAAGCTTGTGAGCCGTGTCAGGTCTTACAGCCTAGTCAGCAGCAGGAACCCATGATCAACGACGACAACCCAACTAGGCCTTTCAAGTCTGTTTCAGCCAACTTCTTCGCTGTGGTGGGGAAATCCTTCCTCGTCGTAACAGACCGACTCTCAGGCTGGCCCGTTGTTATACTCTGCAAAGGAGATACTACCGCTTCAAACACCATCAGGATCTTCTGCCACTACTTCAGGGAAGTTGGTATACCCCTCCGCCTACGTACAGATGGAGGCCCACAGTTTACTAGCCGTGAGTTCCGGGACTTCATGGAGCGTTGGGGAGTCAATCACTTGGTCTCTTCCCCACACTACCCCGCAATCCAACGGTCATGCCGAGTCTGCCGTCAAGTCCGTCAAACACCTCATACTGAAGACGGTTCCATCAGGCAACATCGACTGTGAAGACTTTGACCGTGGACTGTTGGAGCTCCGCAACACCCCGAACTTCACAGGCCGCTCTCCGGCACAAATCCTGTATGGCCACCCACTATGGTCTTGTGTCCCTGCTCATCCCCAGTCCTTTGCAGCAGAGTGGCTAGCCAAGGCCGAGGACTGTGACCGCCGTGCAGCCGCCCACACTGCGCTGGTGCAGAGAAACTATGACGAGCACGCACGCCCCCTTCCCAGGTTGAGAGTCGGCACCACAGTGCGGATCCAAGACCCGACTTCTCACCGCTGGGACAAGGTTGGGATCGTCATGGGCTGCGGCAGGTCCAGGGATTATGAGGTTCATCTCCCCAGTGGTAAGATATATTGGCGGAACCGTCGCTTCCTCCGCCCAGTGCATTCCCCTGGTGTTGAACCCCTCCCCAATAACCCTGAGATCCCTGTGTCTTGCACGGACACAGAACGAGAGTCCTTCACTTCCCCCATGGCCCCACGTAGGTCTGAAAGGCTCCTAGAAAAAGAGTCAGGTCGACAACGTCTTGCGAGCTTGAAGGGGGAGGTAGGTGTTGATATAGGTTAAGTGCACACACAACATATATACAGAGTGTACACATGCCTTAATCATACTGCAACATACACACATGTACTTTCAGGGCAATACTATCATTGTTTAATATCCCATGATAATATACCGTACTCTGTAGTATCGGCAGCGTTGCACCAAATATATCCGGCACCGCTGCACATGTTTTCATCAGTAACATCCGGTCGGCACTCAGCATAGCAATGCCACCCCAGCTCTCTGTATCTCTTTGGCTAATAAGAACCTATAAACTTATCTCTGGACTTTTATTCTACATCCTTGTGCAAGAAAGGATTATCAAGGTTGTTGTAGCTTCACATCACAACCATACACATGCTATACTGTAGACAGCTGGCAAATCTTCAAAACAGCTTGGATTAATATAGTGACAGGGTAGTTTCTTTGGTAGAGTGACATACTATTCTCTAACTTAATAATATACACCATACAGGTTTCATTTTTAAACTTACGAGAGTGGCAATCTTGAAGGCGCCCTTGGCCCTTTTGGGGCGTCAAGGTCTACATGACTTTTGTCCCTCCAGCCGCGGGGTGGCATGTCCGGTGGTCAATTGTTTTTGTTTTTGTTTTCTGTTGGGCTCCTTCGTGCCTCTTTCGCTTTTTGGGCTCCTTCGTTCCTCTTTCGCTTGTTGGTCTTTGTTTCTTTCTTCTCCTCTCCTTCTGTGCTTTTCCTTTTCTTTGTTATTTCACTTCGTAATAATTATGAATACTGTGGGACATGATTCTTACATAAGTACAGACATGCATAAATGAAAAGTGTGGATGACATGGTGCTTACAGAATTAAAGACATACACAATTAACACATCCACATGGAAGGTATTATAGCCTTCGTAATATTCATATTGTGGGGCATGGTTGTCACACAATTACGTACATACTCAATCAATACATCAACAATGGCGAGTATCCTAACCTTCGTAATATTAATGCTGTGGAACATGATTGTTACATAATTACGTACATGACATGTGTGGGTGACATGGTTCTTACCTAATCAAATACCTACACCATTAACACAATAAAGAGAAGAACTGATAGATGTCACAATCTTCGTTTCCTCAACACTCTGTAACTCATCAGAGCTGCTACTAATGAAACATCACAGACTTACATAATGACACAAAGTAAAATAATGTGTTTTATATACTAGAAGGATCGTTGTATTATCAAGACGTATAAACATGTGTGGAAGGAAATGGAATAACAAAATAAATCTGTGGATAAAGATATTCAACCTCCCCTGTTGAGTTCTGGGCGCGGTCGCGCCTCCCTGGTCCCCTCGTTCCTGGGGATCTCGTTGGGGATGGAGATCTCGCTCCCGGGAATTTTGTTCCTGGTGCATTTTACTTCCGTCCCCTTTATATTAGGTACGACCTCGTACCTCAAGGGTGGAATTGAGTTAGTTTGTTTGTTTTGGTGGTTGTCTGACGGGGCAGGTCCTGTCGGTGGTGAGATGATGTTGGTGGTAAATACGGTACTGTGAGAGGAGGTGACAGCGGCTGTGACGACGGCGACACCTTGGAGTGTCACTTTCACTTTGGCAAGGAGAAACGTGTGTACATTGAGGTGTGACGTGTAAAGATTTTGGTGTTGGTACTTTGGCGATGGTCTTGTTGGGAGCTGTCTTGATGAATGTCTTGGATGGGTTTTGTGTGAGTGGATGGTGGGTCTATGGAGCTTTAGAGGGAGGTGTGTGGCATGAGGGTGTTGGTAAGGGTTGTGGAACAAAAACCACGGTGGCATAGGGGTTGTTGTTGTGCGAGGTGTTGACGGGATTGTGAGAAGTGATTGAGGTTGAGGTAGTGTTGCGGTAGGCTGACAGTGGGAGTGGTATGTTGGAAAGTGGGGGAGAAATTTGATGTGGAGGTTGGAGCGGTTGGGGTAAAGGCGAAGAGGGTTGGAGAATGTGTGGAAAATTTGAGGTAGGCGGTACGTGAGATTTCTTGGGTGATAATGATTGATGAAGGTATTCACAGGGTTTGGAGGGTTTCGTATAGGTGGTAATGGTTATGGGTGGCGAGGATTTGAGAGGTGACGGTGAGCAGGTATCTTTATGCAAGGGTGGAACTGATTTTAGGGAGAAAGTCTTGTGGGTAGGGTTGTGAGGGAGGGTAGGTGATGAAGGTGGGGAAAAACTTGAGTTTATATCTTGGAGGTTGGCAGAGGTTGAGGGTGGTGTTGAAGGACTTAGGGATATCAGTGGCATTTTGGGGTTGTTTACTGAGGTTTTGCTTTGCTGGGGTAGGGTTGGAGATAATATATGAGAGGATGGTGGGTTATGGATGGTGGGGTGTGAAGTTAAGTTGAGTTTGGGTGAAGTTAGTTCGGTTGAGAGGGTCGAGGGTGAGATAGGTTGTGGGGTTGGAAGCGGGGTCGGTAAGGAAGCTTTAGTGGTAGTAGGTTGATGAGGAATTGAAAGGAGTGAGGAATTTTCCTTGTTCGAGGGTGAAGGAGAGAGAGTTGGGTGAGGAATTAGGTCAGGTGTTCGGTAGTGCGGTTGCAACATTTCTCTGATGGCGTAAATGTCCTGTTGGAAGGTTGTCTGCCGTGGATGAGGAAATGATGCCAGATGTACAAAGGAAGGATTCTGAACAAGGCTTGGGGAACTTGCTGTTCTTGTTGCTTATCCGTTTGGCTGTTACACACATTCTTTACATATAGATATAGATTTGCAAAAGTGGCGTCTAGGTTCCCTTCATACTGGATTTCGACGATATTTGTAATTGGGGCGACGAGGGAACCCAAAGGTGGGGTGATAGATTGGTGGGGAACCGGGTGTGGGTTGGGTGGAGATATGGCAGAAGAAGGATTTTGGCGGTTCCTTTTATGTGATGGAGGAGGTGAGGTGGAGAAGCGTTTGTGATTAGGTTGTTTGTTGTGAAAAATGGTGGTGTGTGAAGTTAAGTTGAGTTTGGGTGAAGATAGTTCGGTTGAGAGGGTCGAGGGTGAGATAGGTTGGGGGGTTTGAAGCGGGGTCGGTAAGGAGGCTTTAGTGGTAGTAGGTTGTTGAGGAATTGAAAGGAGTGAGGAATTTTCCTTGTTCGAGGGTGAAAGAGAGAGAGTTGGGTGAAGAATTGATTCAAGTGAGGGAGTTTCATTTATCGAGGGGGAAGAGGAGAGAGTTGATGAATGGAACGGGGAGTTAGGGGTTGTAGGTTGTTGAGGAATTGATGGAAATGAGGGATTTTCTTTGATTGAGGGCAAAAAAGAGGGGGTTGGTTGATGAGTGGGGTCAAGTGGAAGAGTTTCATTTATCGAGGGGGAAGAGGAGAGAGTTGATGAATAGAGTTGATCTGACCTTGGAAGCGAGTTGACTGTAGCGCAGGATGTTTCTACACTAGTTGTCTTTGGAGGTGAGTTGCTTGGAGTGTCTGGTGCAACCTGATGTATCTCCAAGCGGTTTCTGATCATCTGTAGGTTCTGGTGGAATCCTGCTGTCCCATGGCTGACGAAATAGTGGTACACATGCTTTGGCAGGATGTTTAACAGGGAGATGAAAACTTGCTGTTCCTGGTATTCTTTGGATCGTGAGCTACATGCTGATCTTATGTGCCGAAATACCTCTTCCAGGGTGATGTCCAGGTGTCCTTTGTACACAACTTGTCGAGTTGGCACATTTCCCTGATGGAGAACATGTGTTCCTCGAATGAGCCGTATATGTCGAGATGAGCGGTGAGGCGAGGTGGGAGGATGTCAAGTAATGTGGTGAACATATGCTCTTGTTGTTTGCTCGGCATCTTGGGAGCTATACGCGGTCCTTGCATATATATATAAGCGTGCAAGGGTGACATCTAGATTCCCTTCATACTTAACACCTTAAGAGCGGCCTATGCGGTTTATTTATATGTACCACCCAGCGGGGTGTTTTTAGCCAAAATAGGGCTGTTTACGTGATCATTTTCATGCCTAAATAAGACCCAGAACGTAAAACAAGTATCTATCCCTGAAAGGGCATAAACAGAGCTTTCGAATGACACCATAACGATCCTTTTATGATGGCTAGTTTTCTTGCAATAACCGTGCAACGCGAGTGCAAAAAGCATGTAATTAGCCACTTTCCCGATACAATTCCTTATATAGCGAGTGAGAGAGGGAGGAGGGAGCTGGGATTCGTGTCAGTATGTTCGCCGCGGTGGTCTGGAGCAGTCATACGCTCGCTACTCTCCTGCCACCACTTGTCTCTCTCTCTCAGCAACATTACGTGATGAAATTGCCACTCGACCTATGTCGAGCGCCGCCACATAGTCCAGCTTTATTTAACTCGACTTATGTTGCTCGCCGCTAATTAAGGGTTAATGTCGTCGATTTTTATCCTTTTTGGGGCGACGAGTGAGCCCAAGGGTGGCCTTATGGCCTTGATCACTAGGGATCGAAACTGGTTCCAGGTAAGCTCTGGCGTTACCTGTTTAGCTACTAGGGAAACGGCTTTTCCCAAGTGCATGTTGTGCAATAATGCTACGGCGATTTTTTCGCGGTCATTGTTGTGTGCCAAGTCTAACATTGGCTTCACTATGTCCATGTAGGTTTCAATTTCATAAGTTTCTCCATCATATTTGGGAATGGGAATGTGAGAGTGAGCTGCCATATTTTCGATGTTATAATATCTCTATTGGTTGTAGATATGAAATGCAATTAATTCTTTTATCCGAATCAAGGACCGCCGCAAGCCACCAATGTTATGCCCTGATTGTATGCAGGATTAACAATCGGTACAGGTGAGTCCTTCAAGACTGGGATATTGGAAATCAGGCAAATACATATAAAGAATCAATAGAGGACATGTATAATCTCGAAAGATAATTAGTAATACAGCTTTATTCACTTATTCACTAGAATACATATGATGAATTGTATAAACACTTTTTAACACATGGGGCACTCATAAGTGGTACAACTTCTTGGTTTAATATCTCCCAGTACATGCGCGGCTCTGGATAGAAATCAGGTATATCACTTCAACTTTATATCTCATAATTCTTCTTGAAAATTAGGTACACTTCTCTGGTTGCAAACATAGTAACAAATGAAAATCACAAAAAGGAGACTTGGTTCAGTTTAACCAATATTGAAAAGAAATTAATACTCTAACGATAGTGGTTATGGGGATACGTATTGTCGTCTTTATTTGTACTAAACACGAGAACTTAAGCCTCAAGGTATTTTCAATTTCCTCAAGATGGTGAACTCTAAAATATTATGAGTCTCTACTGTAATATTTTCAGAGTTCGTGAAATTATAGTAATTCTCACTAATTATTGAAAATTTAGAATTACGGGAGGCAAGGATCATAGATGGTAATTCTTATACGAATACTTCACTAATAGGATGGTAATGCTCACTGAATAACTTTACACTTCGCTTAGATAACTCGAATTTTGGGAGGAACGGACTCTGTTTATTTTTCACTTGGCGGAAAATATGACTGAGTTACTGGCCAGGTAGAGTCCGTCTAAAATCAATATATATGTTATCTGAAGGGTGAGTGGAATGCCTTTAAGTTCAATTTGGTTAGGAGGCCTTGATCTTCCTTATTAGTTATCTCTGAATTATATAGACACTTGTTTGCACTTTTTCCACGTCTTTTCAGGTGGTAAGAGCTATGATTATCTCGATCACTTTATATTTACCTTGAGGGTATCTCGACTCTGATACTATTTTCCCGGATTTTCATATGATTTCATGTCATGCCTGTAGAGGTGTACTTGGTTGAGTCATCTTCTGATGTTCCGTAGGCCGTCCAGGTTGTCCGGTGTATGGAGAAGTTACAGTTGGATTAATGGGTTTGGGGTCTTAAATATGGTTCCGTAACTTATTATCCAGAGATAACAGTTAGTCACCACATCGGACGCACGCAAGAATTCTCAGCATTTAACTTCCAACGAATCTTGACTATCCTGACCTTTAATTAATCGGTGATGAAGTACTGTTAAGGTACTCTTGACTGGGGTTTTAAATGTATAAGCCTCAGGTCTTGCCGGATTAGCTTATCATCGGACGAACGCAAGATGAGCTTAGATAATTGCTCTTCTTGACTGTCCTAACCTTTAACCCTTTACTAGCGGCGCTCGACTTAAGTCGAGTGAAAGAAACTGGGAGAAATCGGGTGAAAAATGGGTGAAGATCGAGTGAAAATGCGTGGAACAGTAATGAACCATACGTCCGACATCTGTGGCCTCCCGGCCCACACTAACTCCAGTTCCCCCACCGCACGGGTGGATGACAGTGTGACCAATAGTTAGCGAAAAGTGAACAATGTAACAAAATCAGCTAAACTTCCATCTTTGAGGTAACACTGTCAGGGCTCCACGAGTGCTACGTAGCTGTATGTGGTGTCATTGTGTAGCGATTTCCACCTAGTTTTCGGCACAATACAGTTCCTTTCATGCTGATGGTTGATATAGCAGTCAGAATGGCCTGAAAAGGCCCAAAATAGCCACAGACCCCCCGCTAGACAAGGGTTAAAAGAGGTTCAAAGAACTCGGGGTGGTGTTAACCTTTCAATCTCAAATTCTGATGGAATGCCACAGACAATTTGAGCCTAGGATTTATATATGCAGAGTGTCCGTGAGGATATCTCTAAACCATTTTAACGCAAAAGATCTTTCTATCCTAGATCTCTGTGAGAAGTGTGGGTATTATTTCTAAAATAGCGAAATATTGAAAGGGAGGTATTGCCTTACTCTTTCAATGTTTTACTAGATAGAAATGTAACCAATAAATATAACAATCTTAACCCTTCCCGAACGGCTAGTACGTTTATTACCCTGTGCTGCCTGGCGGAGTGATTCCACAAATATTCGCTCACTTTCGCTCGCCGTAGCGCCATAACTATAGCTCAGATGCGAACGAAATGGTGATTTTTGGAATGAGCACCTCTTCGTCTCCCTATAAAAGTCTAGCCAGCATGTTGCAGCGAGTGTGGAGGGAGAGGGGAGGTGATGAAGAGGAGTTACTTTCAAGGCAGAATCCCGAACGCGTTCGGATGTATGGACTGCGCTCTGACTTAGGCCTCTCTCTCTCTCTCTCGCTTTCTCTCTCTCTCTCTCTCTCTCTCTCTCTCTCTCTCTCTGTATATGTATGTATATGTGTGTATATGTGTATGTATACGAATGTATATGTATATATACTGTATATATGCATGTATGTGTGTATATATGTATGTATGTATGTGTATGTATGTACACTGTACAGTATGTATATATGTATGTGTATATGTATGTATATATATATATATACAGTATATATATATATATATATATATATATATATATATAATGCCGGACTGCCTAGTAAGGACCTTGAGCTCTGTGTGGTCTGTGTATCTATGTAACTCTATGTAGCTCTCTCTCTCTCTCTCTCTCTCTTAGGCCTCACCAGCTTCGACTTTTGATTGTATAATTTCTGTGTTATGTCACAGGTCCGTGACTGAGATTATTTACTTATAGGTAGATATATACTGTATATATAATTATACTGTATATATATATATATATTATATCTATCTCTCTCTCTCTCTCTCTTAGGCCTCACCCAAGTCGACTTGATTGTATAATTCTGTGTTATTGCACAGGTCCGTGACTGAGATTACTTACTTATGGGTAGATAGGTAGAGGAAGATTGTGAGGGGAGAGAACAGCTGTGAAGAAATTAGGGAGAGTGTGGAGGTGAGCCGGGGTAGCCGCTGACCGTCAAGGCAGGCGTACATGTTTGCTTGTTTGCGTTCTTGCTTGTAGGGGCGAGCATACGCCTGCGTGCCGCTAGGATCTACTGTATGCGTAGGCCTACGTGTAGATATATTTTCTCTTTATTTTCTCTCTCTCTCTCTCTCTCTCTCTCTCTATATATATATATATATATATATATATATATATATATATATATATATATATATTATAAATATATATATATATATATATTGTGACGCACCCCAGTGCTGGGCAACGCAACCTGATTGTACTCCTTGGTACTCCACTGTACCGCCCGTGATCTGGCTACCGTCAGCCGCTATGTATATTGAGTGTGACAACTTATAACTATGTTCTTTGTATCTCTGCAAAGGTCTCGTCATGTGCTAACCAGTGGTGGGTTTTGTTTTAAGCCATGTCGAGACCTTCCATTTAATATGTAGTATCAATAGAGAAGTTGATAGATAGGATAATGGGAATTCAGAGAGAGAGAGTGAGTTGGGCTTCAGAGCAAGAGGGTAGCAACACGCCGCGCTGCCGGCCGGGTGGTTGCCAGACGTATGGACTGGTTGGCAGCCTTGCCCTTATAGCTAGGCGCGATAGGGTTGGTAGTCCATTGTTGCCTGCCTGGGCTGGGCCCATGTTGTCGTACAGCACACTGCCTGGAGGTTGGCTGTGTGTTCCTGGACTAGGTTGCCTAGAACCTTTGAGATTCTAACATCCCTTGCTCTCTCTCCCCACTTCTCACGGTTGCACTCTTTCTCTCTGACGACATTACTCTCATTTCATTCTTCTCTCTATTTAAATGCATAACCTTCCCTTGAGGTCCTAAAGGAGTTTCAGCACTCACCTCTCGTATTACTCTTAGGACAAGCATATATTTACATGTATTAGATTTAAGGGGTTAATGTGAACAGCGATCTTCTTGATGAGGATAGTTGGTGAACGTTCTACATGTTCACGAGTTATATGCCCTGCTCATCATCCCATTTGTGACTAGACTGGTGCCATGTGTAAGAGCCCGACCATGCCCAGGAGTTGTCTGTAGAGGGACGAGGACTTAGCCTTGATTTGCATACCGAGCCAGGAGCGAGTGTAGCACCCGAGACTACAGCTCGCTCGTAGTGCCGGTATAGTAGAGTAACGTAATTTATCTGTCCTTGTGTTCTCTACAGTCTTCTCCTGGGTTCTCGCTTTCGGTGCTGGGACTCGTTGTTCCTGTGACTTGGCCTGCTAGCTAGAACACATGGGGATGATGAGTGGGATATATCTTTATTTTACTATGCATTGCAGCTCTCTTTAAGTATATATCTATAACACTTTACAATACACATTACTCACACACAAGACAACACTATTAATACTTTCATGTATCAATTAACTGCACTGTCGTTTTGCTGCTGTGTCCGGAGTTCTGTTGCGTAGGGCGCATACGGACTCGGAGGGGAGACAGAGTGAGAGAAGCGAAGTAGCCTATGCGGTAGTAGGCTACCGGCGCAGTACTGTTGCCTGCAACCTTTTAGTTATTCCAAGTATAGATTCATTATTATAATAAGTGACTACTGTTTATGTTCCTCCCATGTGTATTATTAGGTATCTACTGGATCATGAACATCTTGTATGCTACATGCTAGTGCATATTAGTAGGGGACAGTTAGTGTAGTGCACGCGCTTTCAAGTAGGCGTGTACATTTGTCATTTAGCATTTCACTGTCATACCTTTAGCCTGCTTCTATTCTACATTATTAGAGGCTTAATATTAACGTAGTTTCTTGAGTATGGCATTTCTTTAGTAATAACGTAACCTATAAATGTCTGAGGGAGTTTAGCCTCATAGCCTACCCCTGTTGTACACTTTCGCCGAGTTAAGGTACCTCGTTACCGTAGACGATAACTCTGTAGGGCGTTGGTGCTTTTGTTGTCTGGAGCATATAGTATTTGGGACTGGAATCGAGCGTGTCGTTGTCACTTAAGCCATTTCTGTCCTACGATCAAGAATCCCGAATATGTATTGCCGATCCAGCCGTAACAAAATGGCGACCTTGCACAAGATTCAGTAGTATCCTATCACATGTTTTTTGGAGAACTATTCTATGCTACCTAGTAGAGCTGGCTAGAATTTTCTTGCATATTGGAGGAATTTTTATTGTGTCATTATTGTATTGGTGGACTTGCAGATTGTTTCGTTAGGTGTCTAGAGTAGAGTCATTCAAGCATCTTTAACATTTTGTGAGTCGAGACTGCAATTAGTAATAAGCACTTTTTTTGTTTATGAACAGCAATTGTATAACCAGCACTATGTCTAATGACTCATCATTTACGGGGGAGGATAACACGGTACAGCCTAGTGACCAGCAAGTACAGCAGATATTTAGGGAGGGGAGTGTTATAAGTGGAGAGAGGGATGCCCGGGCATTTTTGCAGACACCTTTGACCGAACAGCGCCTGCAGGCTATTGATTGTTACGGTCTTCGCTGTTTAGCCACGGTTTTGGGGCGGGACTGTCCTGACAGTTGGCCCAAGAAGAATTTGGTGGCATGTTTGTTGGGTGATGGCGATGGGGCGGTGGGTGGAGTGGGGTCTTGGGGGGTTCCCTCCAAGCCTCCATTCCACTCTACCCCTGAGCTGGGCCCTCAGCCAGCGAGTCTTAGCACGATGCAGCAGGAGGGTTCTCAATGGCAAGCTGGCTTACCCGTAAACACGTCTCGGTGTGGATCCCCCATTTTGTGCTCTCCCCCCCCAGGCCTGTCTCCTGAGATGTTATTTCAGCTAGAACTAGCTAAGTTTAAGCTGCAGGAGACTCAGATACAACAGGCTAGTATAGAACGCATAGAGGTTGCTAGAATCCAAGCCAATCAGGATGCAACCAGGTACCAGGCTGAAATGGATGTCGAGAAGTCTAGAGTAGAGACCACGGGGCGTCATCTCGGTGGTGGGCACCGGGTTACAGACTCACTTTCGCATTTAATTAAGTTAGTACCCGCATTTGATGAGACAGCAGTGACTGAGTTTTTTGCTCGTTTCGAAAAGAAGTGTCGTGAGTATGACTGGGCAGCATTAGTTTCATCACGTCTAGTGGGTAAGGGGATGAAAGCCTACGATGCACTGTCACTGGACGAGAGTGTCGTGTATGGACTGGTGAAGGAGGCTATGCTCCGGGCCTACGAACTGCAACCCGAAACTTATAGATTGAAGTTCCGTGGCGTGAATAAGAAGAGCGACGTCAGTTTTATGGAGCACGCACGGGACTTAACAGATGCATGTAATAACTGGTTTCGGTCCGAGCACGCAGAGTCGGCTGAGGAAATTAAGCAACTTTTCTATCTGGAACAGTTTTACAAATGTACTGGAACCGATCTAACGCTGAACATTAAGGAAAAATGTCCCAAGACAGTAGAGGAGGCTGCCAAGATGGCAGACCTCAGATTATCATTGATTCGTGGTTGCGGTGCCGCTCAGAGGGCTGAGTCAGGGCAGAAGGGGCGCTATACCCCACCCACCAGAGTTTTCGATAATAACAAATCCTATGACACACATAACCACACTAAAAGCATTGCACCTAATAACACCTACAAACACAAGCCTCTCCCGTTTACTAAAGGTCAGGCCCCTTCTTCGCCCGCACAAGGGAAGAAGCCCATTGGGGATGTGAAATGTTACAAATGTCAGAAGCTAGGCCATTATTCACGTGAGTGCCCTAGTAACACTCCCGCTAAGCCGGTGTCATTGGTTCACAGTATCGGTGTGTCTCTGAAGGCTGCAGCAACTGCCCGGGGTAGGTTGTCAGCAGCTGAGGCACACGCGGTAAAGAAGCGTACGGAAGGCTCGACACCTGTCCGGGACACTTTCTGTAGCCATCGGGGACACGGGTTTGTGAGCTGGGGGAGTGAACTACGGAGGGTTGACTTGTTGAGGGATACGGGGGCTTCGCAAACTTTGTTGAGGAACTTCACAGGGAAACCGGTAAATGCGGCCAGAGTTGTTGTGGTGCAGGGGGTATAAATGCTACGAGGTCATACCCACTTGTGAGGTTGGAGTTGAGAGTGGGAGAGGTGTGCAGAGAGCTGGATGTAGGGATCGTTGAGTGTTTGCCAGTTGAGGGCGTCGACCTTCTTCTCGGCAACGACTTTGCGGTGCCCACTTCCGGGACTCCACCCTTAGTCGTTGCCGAGAGGGCGGCCGACGTGGATGGTGAGAATCGGGAATGGGTTGGGAGGTGCCAACAGGATGAGATGGCCTGTGTGGTAACCCGATCTCGCTCTGCGGCTCCTGCACAGCCTAGCACTCAACCTCGGGGACAGTGGAGGAAGGATCAGGAGAAGGTTGCTAAGGGCAGGAAAAGGGACATTGATTCTGCTGCACTTCTCGGTGATTCGGTACTTGGACCTATAATAAACACGGGAGTTGACTCTGGCCCAGAGATGGTGTGTAACAAGGCAGAGTTGGGTAAGACTTCGCGTGAGGCAAGAGCTGTAGCGAGAGCCACTAAGGCAGTAGAGCCTACTAGCCGGGGTAATGTCTTATTACAAAACCATCTTGATGCATTGACGCCCGGGGACATAAGTGAGCAGCAGCTGCAAGACGCTAGCCTAGCTCGTTATAGCAATGGTGCCATAGAGTTGGAGGAAGATGGGGATGCGAAGCCGGGAGATTTCTTTAGGCTCAACAGGATATTGTACCGCAGATTTTTAGACCCCAAATCGAAGTGGGAGGGCGGTGCGAGGGTAGTAGACCAGGTGGTTGTTCCAAATAAGTATAGAGAGTCCTTATTGTGTCTGGCGCATGATGTGCCGGTGGCGGGTCATTTGGGGGTAACAAAAACATTGGCGGCATTGGGCAGGTTTTTCTGGTGGCCTGGGGTCAAGGCTGATGTCTGTGCATGGGTGGCTGGGTGTGCGACCTGCCAGACAACGGGGAAGCCTAACCAGACAATCCCGAAGGCACCTTTGTTTCCCATACCTGTCACCGGGCCTCCGTTCAGCAAAGTTGTAGTAGATTTGGTTGGCCCTTTCCCGCCTACTAGTAGTGGCAATAAATTCCTGTTGACAATCATGGATGTGGCTACGAGATACCCGGACGCATACCCCATGAGAAACGGCTCGGCAAAGGCAGTTGTTAAAAACATATTATTGTTCTGTTCCCGTTATGGATTTCCACGTGAGGTGCAGTCAGACCAGGGGAGCAATTTTACATCCAAATTGTTCAAGCAAACCCTTCAGTTGCACGGTATATGTTCTGTAGTGTCGTCAGCCTACCATCCCGAGAGTCAGGGAGTCTTGGAGCGGTGGCACTCGACCCTGAAGAGTATGCTACGCTGTTACTGTGCAGAACATGACACTGATTGGGATTTGGGTCTGCCGTATGTTCTGTTCGCTGCACGTGAAGTCCCAGGAGAGAGCCTGGGGTTCAGTCCAAATCAGCTAGTCTTTGGCCATAATGTGAGAGGACCTTTAAGTATGGTGAAAGAGATCTGGGAGGGCGAAGAGAAGCCGGGGTCTGTACTTAAATATGTCCTTGAGAGCCGGGAGAGACTTATAGGTTGCATGGCAGCGGCAGGTAATAACTTGGTTAATGCACAGGCGGTCATGAAGCACCAGTATGACGCCAAGGTGAAGCTTCGGGAGTTTTCGGTGGGTCAGGAGGTAATGTTGCTTTTACCTTTGCCTGGACACCCCCTTTCTGCCAAGTTCATTGGGCCGTATGTGGTGGCTAAG
Organism: Paralithodes platypus; assembly: GCA_032716605.1. Lineage (NCBI taxonomy): Eukaryota > Metazoa > Arthropoda > Malacostraca > Decapoda > Lithodidae > Paralithodes > Paralithodes platypus. Next base: position 24,988,229 of record CM064492.1, on the reverse strand, counting down.
AAACTGTCCGACCTTGATTATCTCGTTGCAACACCTGACCGTAGGAAAAAACATCAGTTATGTCATGTTAACCTCATGAAAGAGTATGTGAGACGCCCCTCAGAGCCTCTCACTGTCCCTGTGCTGGCCTGCAGCGGCCAGGGTGGAGAAGGAGGTGGGGACAGTCATGCTGCTGAGGAGGATAGCTGGGACTGTGTCATTTCCGCGGAACAGTGGGCGGGGAATACTGAACAAGAGGCTAGGCAAGCTGTAAGTCACCTGCCTGAGCACCAGGGTGCTGCTGTCCTAGGCCTGTTCAGGTCATACCCCTCTGTTTTCGCCGAACACCCAGGTCTCACTACTCAGGTAACGCACGACGTGGACGTCGGTGATAATGTGCCCTTCAAGTCAGTGCCCTACCGTGTGCCCCCGGTAAAGTTGCCAGCTTTACGGGAGGAGTTAAAGTACATGGTTGAGAGAGGGATGATCACTGAAGGTTATGTGAAGTGGACATCACCCGTCACGTTGCAGCCAAAACCTGACGGCAAGGTGCGGTTCTGCATAGATTTTCGTAGGCTAAATGGCTTGACCACCACCAACCCTTACCCTTTGCCTCGAGTTGACGACAGCGTGGACAAGATAGGGAATGCAAAGTACCTTACTAAAATTGATCTTGTAAAAGGCTACTGGCAAGTACCCCTGTCGGACCGAGCTAAGCAAGTTTGTGGTTTTTGTGGTAGATGGCAAGACCTACCAATGTAACGTAATGCCTTATGGGCTTAAGAACGCACCTGCCACGTTTCAAAACCTGATGAACGATATTTGTGACGAAATCCCTAACTGCACGGTCTACCTTTATGACGTGATAGTATATGATGACGATTTTGAAAATCACCTAAGGCACTTAGAGACCCTGTTTAGGAAGTTGCACGATGCTGGGCTGGTGGTGAACCTGAGGAAGTGCGAGTTTGTAAAGGCTACTGTGCAGTATCTTGGCTTTGTGGTCGGGTTAGGCCGGGTGTGCCCCCCCCTGAGCAAGATACAGGCTATCAATATGTTTCCCAGGCCCACCACTAAGCGCCAGGTCATGCGGTTCCTAGGTATGATAGGCTATTATAGGCGCTTCATCCGGGGATACTCTACTGTCTTAGCACCGTTAACTGATCTACTGTCGAAGTCAGTGAAGTTCTGTTGGGCTGCGGAGTGTCAGAGGGCTTTCGACCTAGTCAAGCACCTGCTGTGTACACATCCGATTTTGAGGGCCCCAGACTTCTCCAGGAGTTTTCAGCTGTCGACTGATGCCAGCGGTGTGGGTGCCGGGGCAGTGTTACTGCAGACTGATTCCGAGGGCTTGGAACACCCAGTGAGCTTCTTTTCTCGCAAGTTTAATTCGGCACAAAGAAATTACTCGACTATAGAGAAGGAGCTTCTGGCTATCGTTTTGTCGCTCAAACATTTCGAAGTTTATGTTCCAGCCTACGGCCCGGTAGTGACGATTTATACGGACCATCATCCCTTGAAATTCCTAAATCAGTTTCACAATCGGAATATGCGGTTGACCAGGTGGTCCCTAATGCTCCAAGAGTATAATCTCAACATTCAGCATATTGCCGGGAGTGAGAACGTGATAGCAGATTGTCTATCAAGGGTTGATGATCCAAGATAGTCGTGCACGGTGTGTGGGTTGAGCAGGAGTAAAATTAGGCTATCATAACGCCGTCCAAAAAGATTATAAAACAATAAAATAAACGAGAAAACTCTTTCTTTTTTTTAGTTTTGTAACTCTTTATTGTTGTAGCATGATGCATGCAATATTGTGTTTTATGTATAATTCACACTTCAGTTGTTGTGCACCTTTTGCAATTAGTGGCAGCTAAGGGTAGCAGGTCGGTTGGTTGCCTGTCAGATTTTTATAATGCTTCTAAGGTCGATTATCTAAAATCTTGGGGGGGCTGTGACGCACCCCAGTGCTGGGCAACGCAACCTGATTGTACTCCTTGGTACTCCACTGTACCGCCCGTGATCTGGCTACCGTCAGCCGCTATGTATATTGAGTGTGACAACTTATAACTATGTTCTTTGTATCTCTGCAAAGGTCTCGTCATGTGCTAACCAGTGGTGGGTTTTGTTTTAAGCCATGTCGAGACCTTCCATTTAATATGTAGTATCAATAGAGAAGTTGATAGATAGGATAATGGGAATTCAGAGAGAGAGAGTGAGTTGGGCTTCAGAGCAAGAGGGTAGCAACACGCCGCGCTGCCGGCCGGGTGGTTGCCAGACGTATGGACTGGTTGGCAGCCTTGCCCTTATAGCTAGGCGCGATAGGGATGGTAGTCCATTGTTGCCTGCCTGGGCTGGGCCCATGTTGTCGTACAGCACACTGCCTGGAGGTTGGCTGTGTGTTCCTGGACTAGGTTGCCTAGAACCTTTGAGATTCTAACATCCCTTGCTCTCTCTCCCCACTTCTCACGGTTGCACTCTTTCTCTCTGACGACATTACTCTCATTTCATTCTTCTCTCTATTTAAATGCATAACCTTCCCTTGAGGTCCTAAAGGAGTTTCAGCACTCACCTCTCGTATTACTCTTAGGACAAGCATATATTTACATGTATTAGATTTAAGGGGTTAATGTGAACAGCGATCTTCTTGATGAGGATAGTTGGTGAACGTTCTACATGTTCACGAGTTATATGCCCTGCTCATCATCCCATTTGTGACTAGACTGGTGCCATGTGTAAGAGCCCGACCATGCCCAGGAGTTGTCTGTAGAGGGACGAGGACTTAGCCTTGATTTGCATACCGAGCCAGGAGCGAGTGTAGCACCCGAGACTACAGCTCGCTCGTAGTGCCGGTATAGTAGAGTAACGTAATTTATCTGTCCTTGTGTTCTCTACAGTCTTCTCCTGGGTTCTCGCTTTCGGTGCTGGGACTCGTTGTTCCTGTGACTTGGCCTGCTAGCTAGAACACATGGGGATGATGAGTGGGATATATCTTTATTTTACTATGCATTGCAGCTCTCTTTAAGTATATATCTATAACACTTTACAATACACATTACTCACACACAAGACAACACTATTAATACTTTCATGTATCAATTAACTGCACTGTCGTTTTGCTGCTGTGTCCGGAGTTCTGTTGCGTAGGGCGCATACGGACTCGGAGGGGAGACAGAGTGAGAGAAGCGAAGTAGCCTATGCGGTAGTAGGCTACCGGCGCAGTACTGTTGCCTGCAACCTTTTAGTTATTCCAAGTATAGATTCATTATTATAATAAGTGACTACTGTTTATGTTCCTCCCATGTGTATTATTAGGTATCTACTGGATCATGAACATCTTGTATGCTACATGCTAGTGCATGTTAGTAGGGGACAGTTAGTGTAGTGCACGCGCTTTCAAGTAGGCGTGTACATTTGTCATTTAGCATTTCACTGTCATACCTTTAGCCTGCTTCTATTCTACATTATTAGAGGCTTAATATTAACGTAGTTTCTTGAGTATGGCATTTCTTTAGTAATAACGTAACCTATAAATGTCTGAGGGAGTTTAGCCTCATAGCCTACCCCTGTTGTACACTTTCGCCGAGTTAAGGTACCTCGTTACCGTAGACGATAACTCTGTAGGGCGTTGGTGCTTTTGTTGTCTGGAGCATATAGTATTTGGGACTGGAATCGAGCGTGTCGTTGTCACTTAAGCCATTTCTGTCCTACGATCAAGAATCCCGAATATGTATTGCCGATCCAGCCGTAACAATATATATATATATATATATATATATATAAATGTATATATATATATATATATATATATATATATATATATATACATACATTATATAATCTCTCTCTCTCTCTCATGCCCGCTCTCTCACCCCTCCTGTCTCTCTCTTTCTCTCTCACCCCTCCTCTCTCTCTCTCTCGCTCTCGCTCTCTCTCTCTCTCTCTCTCCTCCTTCTCCTCCCTCCCAATAGCAACACCACACATGTACACAGGCTTTCAGAGGTAATGCCATAAATATGCTTGCAAAATTACTAGTCAGTCTTTCTCTCTCTGGCTAACCAGGCCTACAATCATGAACGCACACACGCACACATGTACGCTGTGACCGTCAGTGCCTCGCACAGGCTAAGCTCGCGCACCTCTCACTCGCCCTCGCACCACCCCTCATACGGAATCGGACACTGGCAAATTTTGTCTATCCATCACAGCTGCGATAGCGGTACTGACCAACTTTCCCGTGGTGAGGAGGAGTGGGAGGGAGTCTGTAGTACACTGCCTGACCACCAGATTTAGTTTCCTACGTAAATCATGAATTAGCCATTCTACTTAAGTCGTCAGCCGAGGTATGGGCGACTTGTCTCTTTCTACTTAAGTCGTCAGCCGCGAAACAAGGGTTAATCTCTGAGTGATGCCAGAAATAAGAACGTATATTTATCTAGTCTACTTGGTACACTATTTTACAAAAACTGTTTTTAGGATTCTATGTTAAGTAATGAGTGGCCACAAATAACAAAGATTCCTAGATTCAAGTAAGTGTATCTACAGATAGATTAAAGACTTTCGGGGTGCCGTGATCAATAACTATTGCTGTAAAAATCAATGTTCCTTCAGAGCGGGATGCCGATCAGAAGAAACATTCTTTCTACTTGCCTTTCTTCTCCTCACTCGGAGTTTATATATTCGGGCACAAAGGGGGGTGGGGGGGGGGAGCTTGGTAGAACTGATGTTGTTGTTGTTGTTGTTGTTCCCTAAGCTGCCTGGCCGAACAGCCCCGAGTCCCTGAGAAAGGCCATGGCCACGATCGGGCTTTCCCACAGAGCTCTCATTGAGTGTAGATTGTGTTGTTGGCGTAAGTGGTTGTGTGAAATGCAGTCTTCTATGATGTGTTTAATGGTATGGGGTGCTGTGTTACATCCCGGGCAGGCGTCGACAACGGAGTCATCCAGTCTCTTCTGATAGCTCAGGAGAGCTGGATGGTGTCCGCATCTCAGCCTGGCCAGGTGGACTCTGTCCTCGCGAGGAAGGGAGGATTCGGAAGGATGGATTTCGGGAGGTCGTGCATGCAGCTGCGTGTTGTCTGTGAGTGAGTGGATGGATCGGTGAGAGATATGAGTATGGATGTGCTTCTGGAAGGTGGTTCAGGGTGGGCAGGGAGGGAGAGAGGACAATAATTGTGTGTGATACCGTGTGCTGGGTGTTGTTTTGATATTTCTTGGTGTCTGTGGGTGTGTTGCCATGTAGTTTAGTGGGTGGTCTTGGTTCGTGGAGGCTGCTGCCAGGAATTGAGTGCCTCTCATGTCCAGATGGTCTTTGACTTTGAGAATTTTGGTTTCTTGATGTAGGTGATCTGTGGGTGAAGTAGCTGTGCAGCCTGTAATGATCTTCAGGGCTTTGTTTTGAATAGTCTGTAAGGTCTTATGATGTGTTTCAGCTAGGTTAGAAGCCCAGGCTGGGCTTGCGTATTCCATCACTGATCTTATGTATTGTTTATATACTGTGGTGGTAGTTTCTTTGTTGTGTCCAAATTTTGTGTGAGCAAGTGACCTGAGGGCGTTAAGTCTGGGTGTCAGTTTCTTTTTAATGTTTGTGGTGTGCTGTTTGAATGTCATATGAGTATCATATGTTACTCCTAGGATTTTGGGTGTGTGTCTATGTGTTAGGGGTGTGTTGTTTATGGTGAGTTGAGGGATGTATTCGTGTTCTCCTGTCCAACTTGTGAGCAGGGTTGCGGTGGATTTGGCTGGGGCTAGATTAAGTCTGTTTGTAGTGCACCAACCATGTAGTGTGTTGAGATAGGGTTGAAGGAGATCTGTTGATCTTTTTGGGTCATGGTGTGTGCATGTGAGTGTTATGTCATCTGCATAGGAGGCTAAGTTTATTTGGGGCGTATTGGGTGTAGTTATATCGTGCATGTACAGATTGAAGAGTGCGGGCGATAGGACGGATCCTTGTGGGACTCCGTTTGGAAAGTTTCTGATTTTAGATGACTGACCGGCAAAAGATACGTGTGCACATCTGCCTGCTAGGAAGTTGGCCAGCCACCTTTTTGTGTTGTTGTGCATGTTTGTGTTGTAGATTTTGTTTGTTAGGTTGTGGCGGGGGATGGCATCGAAGGCTGATGATGTTGTCGGTACTGGAAGAGATACTATTTATTTTGATAGGAAGGGTGCAGGGGTATTGTGCACGACAGTTAGGGGATGAAGTTGTTTTCTAGTTCTGTAACATTTGTTCATGAATAATTTAGAGAACGGTATAGTAATCAGAGAATTCTAAATAAATGCTTAACTCGATGGTAAGAGGGTTAGGCTGGTAGTCCGGGGTCACTATGGGTCGGTGAGGCCGCCACCATTTTCCCTAGGGGGTATTAACCCTCGTCTAGCGGGGGGTTTTGGGCTATTTTGGGCATATTCAGACCCTCCTGAATGATCAATCAAGTATCTGCATGAAAAGAAATGTATTCAGCAAATAACTAGGTGCTACAAGCTTCAAAATGAGACCAGAACGAGCTACGTAGGCCTCGTCGTTTTGATGCAGTGGTACCACCAACATGGGAGTTTAGCATATAGGGGCATATTTTTTCCAGCTACGCTCACTACTGGCTACACTGCCGGCCTCTCGAGAACAGAGGGAGCGTGAGTCAGTGGGCAGCGGTAAGCCCTGGATGTCGGCCGTTTGACCTGCTGCGCTCCCGGCCATTTGCACTTGATTTTAACCCTTTAAAAGCCTTAATAATGCTCCTAACTTGCTGCTTTTTAGATACGGACTTAAGTCGGGCCCCGCTCTTTAAGTGTTAAGGAGTGTTTATAGCTGTTTGTTGCTTGCACTCAGGCAGCTAGGATTTACCTATACTTAAGTGGGCATGGTTATGGTTATACAAATCATAGACGTCACTCTGCCTCTACTTCTACAACATTTGTTAGGATTTTGTCTCTTAACAATAATATATAGGTAATTGTATCGAATAATATCCTTGGTCTACTGATGTGGTAAAGGGTCATCGATGGGGGGGGGGGGGGGGGGCTGCCGTCCCTGGGGTTTCTCATGCTGTTGATATAGGTTAAGTGCACACACAACATATATACAGAGTGTACACATGCCTTAATCATATTGCAACATACACACATGTACTTTCAGGGCAATACTACCATTGTTTAATATCCCCTGATAATATACCGTACTCTGTAGTATCGGCAGCGTTGCACCAAATATATCCGGCACCGCTGCACATGTTTTCATCAGTAACATCCGGTCGGCACTCAGCATAGCAGTGCCACCCCAGCTCTCTGTATCTCTTTGGCTAATAAGAACCTATAAACTTATCTCTGGACTTTTCTTCTACATCCTTGTGCAAGAAAGGATTATCAAGGTTGTTGTAGCTTCACATGACAACCATACATGGCGCAGTATATTAGAACAGCCAGGAGATACGAGCCAAGCCCGGATTATCAGCCAGCCATCTTGCAAGACCTCACCTCTCCAGCCCTGGAGTTATTATTGTGCAGTGCTTTATAGTGCAGTGAAGTGCTTAAGAGTGTAGTGCAGTGCCTTTATTATATGTCCCATGTCATTTGTGCCCATTCCCGACTTGCTGTGAGGGTTATAGCCGCCGAAACATAGCTGGACAAGAGCAAGGAGTAGCATACCCTCCCTCTCTGATGGCTCCAGCCACACTGCACTGCAGGCTGCAGCCTGCAGTTCTCACCCCTCAACTTGCCCTCCAGCTGGACCGGCACATGCGCGCCCAGGCACACGCACATCGCTGCCAAGTCAACACTGTGTTGCCAAGCCTACCGCACTCACTCACTCTAGCACAGATCATTTCTTGCACTATTAAATAATCTGTTCCAGTTGTACTGCACATTTTCATCGTTCCTGCAAGACTACAGTGTGTCAGCTATCAACCAATTATGGAGGGAGATGAGCAGATTCATGGGGAGCCCAGGGACACCCCACATGACCATACTGGGGAGGGAGATAATGGTGGAGCTACTGGTGGAGATAGTGGTGGAGATAATGATGGAGATACTGTTGGAGTTGCTGGTAAGGGGTACCAGTCAGTTCATTCCACTCCAACCTCTCCTCTCACCACCCCTCATTTCACTCCACCTCCCCAACCTCCCCCCACTTTACCTCCCCTACACTATAGGGGGATGCCACCCCTGTCACCACACCCTGCAAGTCTACAACCTACCACAAGTGCAGACCTCCCTCAGCTCATACAGTATATGGAGCAATGTAGACAACGGGATGACTATACCAGGACACAGGAGGAGGACCACAGACAACAGGAGGAGGACCGCAGAAGGTGGGAAGAAGAAAACCGACGACAGGAGGAGGAAACAAGACGACGCACGGAGGAGGACTACAGGAGACAGATGGACGATGCCAAGTTCTCCGCCCTTGTCCAGGCTCTGGCCCAAATTACCCCACTTGCCGCTGCACCTACACCCACCTCACCGGGGACAATACCCCATTCCACAACATCCTCCACCCCTACAGCTCCACCACCACCACAGAAGGCTATCACCCAGAACCCGCCACCCCTTCGTGCTGATGCCACCTTCCAGGTTTTCAGAGAATGGAGGCGTCGGTGGGACGATTACTCTATTATGGTAGACTTATCTAAACTACCGAGGGAGAAACAACTGATCCAGATGCGGATGTGCTTAAACCTGGAGACACAGCGGCTTTTGGAGCACACCTTAAGCATACCCCCTGACACCGACAAGACCGTTGACGCAGTCCTCGATGCACTTCAGGAGCACATCAAGAATTCTCGCAATGAAGCTCTCCGTCGCAGGGACCTGTTCAGTTGCAAGCAAAAACAGGGCGAGTCATTCAAGAACTTCTACGTCCGCCTCTGCCACATCGCCGAAGAAATTGACGTCTGCCCAGGAAACTCTTCAGCCTGCAAGGAGACCCAACTCAAGATGGTCATTCTAATGGGCATACACGACGAAGAACTTGTACAGAAGCTGCTTTCCCTCGACGCCACCCCTTCATTACAGGACATCGTCAACACTTGCCGTTCATACGAGGCCACTCGAACCGCTACGTCAGCCATACGTGCCCCACCGTCCCAGGTTAACGCCGTGTCAGCGTACAAGAAGAACAAGCAAGTTAAGCAACGCGACAAGCTCTCCACTTCGCAACAGTCCTTGGCGTCGGCTGCCGCCTGCCAGCGTTGTGCTCGCCGGCACGACAAGAACAAGTGCCCGGCTGAAGACTACACCTGCACTAACTGCGGCCGTCGTGGTCATAAGTCTAGGACTCCTGCTTGCCCTGCTGCCACCGCCCAGTGTCGTCGCTGCAACCATATGGGCCACTACGACAAATGCTGTAGATCTTCCAAGACGCCCGCCACACAGGACAACGACGCTTCCTTCCACAACAAGTCTACAGCAAAGAAGACCACAAGTTGCCGACGTGTGGGATCACCTGTTCAGGCACCCACACTGACATCCATGAGTCTCACCTACAGCGGCACCACCAGAAAACTCCATATGCTTCCAGACACAGGTGCAGACATCACAGTGATCGGCCGACGACACCTCGACATACTTCGGATTCCTCTCAGCAGCCTACGACCTCCGCCTCCGACAACAACGCTCAACGCGGATGGCTCTGCAATGGCTCCTGCTTTGGGGACGTTTCATGCACAACTCACCATCAGCAAACGTTCCTGTTCTGCCACAATCCAAGTCCGCGAGGGTGTTCAGACGCCGCTTCTGTCCAAACGCCACTGTCAAGAATTAGCCATCATTTCAGCGGAATTCCCCAAGCCAATTCTACAGGTTAAACACATCAACAGGTGTAAGGAGCTACCCTTCACAGCCACCATGTCACCTGCACAAGCCAAGGAGTTCTTTCTTCGAGAGTTCAAGGACGTGTTGGTCTCCAAGGAGGATCTCCAGACAGCTCCACTCAAGCCTATGAAGGGTCCCCCAATGCGGATCCACCTCAAGGACGATGCCATGCCTTTTGCCATCTACACCCCGCGGCAGATCCCCTTTGCTTTCAGGGACAAAGTTAAGCAGGAGCTGGACTCGCTAGTGGCACAAGGTATCATTAAACCGGCCGGCGATGAGCCTTCGGAGTGGTGCCACCCCCTCGTCGTCGTCGCCAAGCCCAACGCCGAAGTTCGCCTCACCGTCGACCTTACCAAGCTCAACTGCCAAGTTTCCCGCCCAGCCCACCCCTCACCGACGCCTTTCGAAGCGATCCGCAGTGTGGCCCCGTAGGCGAAATTCTTCACAACGGCAGACGCCCTGAGTGGATATTGGCAGATGGAATTTGCGGAGGAGGACCAGCATCTCACAACTTTCATCACACTGTATGGCCGTTTCCAACACTGTAGAGGTCGAATGGGTTTCGCTGCCTTCTGCCTTCGCGGTGATAGGGCCCTCCAAGGGATGCAAAATTGTGCCAAAGTTGTCAACGACGTGCTGCTCTACGATGAGGACTTCCACACACATCTTCAGCGTATCCATGAAGTGCGCATACGGTGCCGCGACAGTGGGATCACACTCAACAAGGACAAGTTCGTGGTCGCCGCACCCAGTGTGAACTTCTGTGGGTACACGCTCTCAGGAGAGGGCATCTCGGCTGACCCTGGCAAAGTCGGAGCGATCAAGGACTTCCTGACACCAGCCAACATCACCGACCTTTGCTCCTTCATGGGTTTGGTGAACCAGCTGGCGGAGTTCACCCCCGACATCGCCACCGCCGCTCAGCCCCTGCGCCCCCTGATGAGCCCGAAGAGGTCGTTCATGTGGACCGCTGACCATGATGAGGCTTTCCGCCGGGTCAAGGCTGCCCTGCTCAGTCCACCCGTCCTGGCCCCATTCGACCCTTCCCTACCAGTGATTCTACAAACTGATGCGTCCCGCCTCAACGGTATTGGATCCGCCCTCCTACAGGATCATGGCAACAACCGTCTCCGCTTAGTTCAGTGTGGCTCGAGGTTCCTAAGCGACCCCGAGTCCCGCTATGCCACCATTGAGCTGGAGATGCTAGCCGTGGTCTGGGCCATGTCCAAGTGCAAGTTCTACCTCATCGGACTGCAACACTTCATCCTCATGACGGACCATCACCCCCTCATCCCCATCTTCAACAACTACACCCTTGATGCGGTTGAAAATCCCCGCCTCCAACGTCTGAAGGAGAAAGTCGCACCTTACCTCTTCACAGCCGTCTGGCGCGCTGGCAGGTTGCTCTGCATCCCTGATGCGTTGTCACGGGCCCATGTCAGCCACCCGACGCCAGAGGATAGGTTAGCATGTGCCGACGCCACGGTTCACCTCAGGTCCCTCGTGACTGTCAACGCCGCCGCCACCGACGTCAACTCTCCTTCACAGGATGCAGACAGGATTCTCCAGGAACTCCGAGACGCAGCCAGAGCGGATCCTGTGTACATCCGCCTGCGTGAGTGCGTTACTTCGGGTTTCCCCACCAACCGCTACAACCTGCACAACTCTCTACTACCATTCTGGAAACTCCGGGACTACCTGTCAGCAGATGGTGAACTCCTCCTGTACGGAGCGAGGGTTGTGGTTCCTGAAGCCCTCCGCCGCCGCACCTTGGCTCGCCTGCATGATAGTCAAAGAGGCGTGGAGGCTACTAAGCGTAGGGCGCAACAGGCTGTCTTTTGGCCTGGCATCAACTCGGACATCGCCAACACAGTTCAAGCTTGTGAGCCGTGTCAGGTCTTACAGCCTAGTCAGCAGCAGGAACCCATGATCAACGACGACAACCCAACTAGGCCTTTCAAGTCTGTTTCAGCCAACTTCTTCGCTGTGGTGGGGAAATCCTTCCTCGTCGTAACAGACCGACTCTCAGGCTGGCCCGTTGTTATACTCTGCAAAGGAGATACTACCGCTTCAAACACCATCAGGATCTTCTGCCGCTACTTCAGGGAAGTTGGTATATCCCTCCGCCTACGTACAGATGGAGGCCCACAGTTTACTAGCCGTGAGTTCCGGGACTTCATGGAGCGTTGGGGAGTCAATCACTTGGTCTCTTCCCCACACTACCCGCAATCCAACGGTCATGCCGAGTCTGCCGTCAAGTCCGTCAAACACCTCATACTGAAGACGGTTCCATCAGGCAACATCGACTGTGAAGACTTTGACCGTGGACTGTTGGAGCTCCGCAACACCCCGAACTTCACAGGCCGCTCTCCGGCACAAATCCTGTATGGCCACCCACTATGGTCTTGTGTCCCTGCTCATCCCCAGTCCTTTGCAGCAGAGTGGCTAGCCAAGGCCGAGGACTGTGACCGCCGTGCAGCCGCCCACACTGCGCTGGTGCAGAGAAACTATGACGAGCACGCACGCCCCCTTCCCAGGTTGAGAGTCGGCACCACAGTGCGGATCCAAGACCCGACTTCTCACCGCTGGGACAAGGTTGGGATCGTCATGGGCTGCGGCAGGTCCAGGGATTATGAGGTTCATCTCCCCAGTGGTAAGATATATTGGCGGAACCGTCGCTTCCTCCGCCCAGTGCATTCCCCTGGTGTTGAACCCCTCCCCCATAACCCTGAGATCCCTGTGTCTTGCACGGACACAGAACGAGAGTCCTTCACTTCCCCCATGGCCCCACGTAGGTCTGAAAGGCTCCTAGAAAAAGAGTCAGCTCGACAACGTCTTGCGTGCTTGAAGGGGGAGGTAGGTGTTGATATAGGTTAAGTGCACACACAACATATATACAGAGTGTACACATGCCTTAATCATATTGCAACATACACACATGTAATTTCAGGGCAATACTATCATTGTTTAATATCCCATGATAATATACCGTACTCTGTAGTATCGGCAGCGTTGCACCAAATATATCCGGCACCGCACTGCACATGTTTTCATCAGTAACATCCGGTCGGCACTCAGCATAGCAATGCCACCCCCGCTCTCTGTATCTCTTTGGCTAATAAGAACCTATAAACTTATCTCTGGACTTTTATTCTACATCCTTGTGCAAGAAAGGATTATCAAGGTTGTTGTAGCTTCACATCACAACCATACACATGCTATACTGTAGACAGCTGGCAAATCTTCAAAACAGCTTGGATTAATATAGTGACAGGGTAGTTTCTTTGGTAGAGTGACATACTATTCTCTAACTTAATAATATACACCATACAGGTTTCATTTTTAAACTTACGAGAGTGGCAATCTTGAAGGCACCCTTGGCCCTTTTAGGGCGTCAAGGTCTACATGACTTTTGTCCCTCCAGCCGCGGGGTGGCATGTCCGGTGGTCAATTGTTTTTGTTTTTGTTTTCTGTTGGGCTCCTTCGTGCCTCTTTCGCTTTTTGGGCTCCTTCGTTCCTCTTTCGCTTGTTGGTCTTTGTTTCTTTCTTCTCCTCTCCTTCTGTGCTTTTCCTTTTCTTTGTTATTTCACTTCGTAATAATTATGAATACTGTGGGACATGATTCTTACATAAGTACAGACATGCATAAATGAAAAGTGTGGATGACATGGTGCTTACAGAATTAAAGACATACACAATTAACACATCCACATGGAAGGTATTATAGCCTTCGTAATATTCATATTGTGGGGCATGGTTGTCACACAATTACGTACATACTCAATCAATGGCGAGTATCCTAACCTTCGTAATATTAATGCTGTGGAACATGATTGTTACATAATTACGTACATGACATGTGTGGGTGACATGGTTCTTACCTAATCAAATACCTACACCATTAACACAATAAAGAGAAGAACTGATAGATGTCACAATCTTCGTTTCCTCAACACTCTGTAACTCATCAGAGCTGCTACTAATGAAACATCACAGACTTACATAATGACACAAAGTAAAATAATGTGTTTTATATACTAGAAGGATCGTTGTATTATCAAGACGTATAAACATGTGTGGAAGGAAATGGAATAACAAAATAAATCTGTGGATAAAGATATTCAACCTCCCCTGTTGAGTTCTGGGCGCGGTCGCGCCTCCCTGGTCCCCTCGTTCCTGGGGATCTCGTTGGGGATGGAGATCTCGCTCCCGGGAATTTTGTTCCTGGTGCATTTTACTTCCGTCCCCTTTATATTAGGTACGACCTCGTACCTCAAGGGTGGAGTTGAGTTAGTTTGTTTGTTTTGGTGGTTGTCTGACGGGGCAGGTCCTGTCGGTGGTGAGATGATGTTGGTGGTAAATACGGTACTGTGAGAGGAGGTGACAGCGGCTGTGACGACGGCGACACCTTGGAGTGTCACTTTCACTTTGGCAAGGAGAAACGTGTGTACATTGAGGTGTGACGTGTAAAGATTTTGGTGTTGGTACTTTGGCGATGGTCTTGTTGGGAGCTGTCTTGATGAATGTCTTGGATGGGTTTTGTGTGAGTGGATGGTGGGTCTGTGGAGCTTTAGAGGGAGGTGTGTGGCATGAGGGTGTTGGTAAGGGTTGTGGAACAAAAACCACGGTGGCATAGGGGTTGTTGTTGTGCGAGGTGTTGACGGGATTGTGAGAAGTGATTGAGGTTGAGGTAGTGTTGCGGTAGGCTGACAGTGGGAGTGGTATGTTGGAAAGTGGGGGAGAAATTTGATGTGGAGGTTGGAGCGGTTGGGGTAAAGGCGAAGAGGGTTGGAGAATGTGTGGAAAATTTGAGGTAGGCGGTACGTGAGATTTCTTGGGTGATAATGATTGATGAAGGTGTTCACAGGGTTTGGAGGGTTTCGTATAGGTGGTAATGGTTATGGGTGGCGAGGATTTGAGAGGTGACGGTGAGCAGGTATCTTTATGCAAGGGTGGAACTGATTTTAGGGAGAAAGTCTTGTGGGTAGGGTTGTGAGGGAGGGTAGGTGATGAAGGTGGGGAAAAACTTGAGTTTATATCTTGGAGGTTGGCAGAGGTTGAGGGTGGTGTTGAAGGACTTAGGGATATCAGTGGCATTTTGGGGTTGTTTACTGAGGTTTTGCTTTGCTGGGGTAGGGTTGGAGATAATATATGAGAGGATGGTGGGTTATGGATGGTGGGGTGTGAAGTTAAGTTGAGTTTGGGTGAAGTTAGTTCGGTTGAGAGGGTCGAGGGTGAGATAGGTTGTGGGGTTGGAAGCGGGGTCGGTAAGGAAGCTTTAGTGGTAGTAGGTTGATGAGGAATTGAAAGGAGTGAGGAATTTTCCTTGTTCGAGGGTGAAGGAGAGAGAGTTGGGTGAGGAATTAGGTCAGGTGTTCGGTAGTGCGGTTGCAACATTTCTCTGATGGCGTAAATGTCCTGTTGGAAGGTTGTCTGCCGTGGATGAGGAAATGATGCCAGATGTACAAAGGAAGGATTCTGAACAAGGCTTGGGGAACTTGCTGTTCTTGTTGCTTATCCGTTTGGCTGTTACACACATTCTTTACATATAGATATAGATTTGCAAAAGTGGCGTCTAGGTTCCCTTCATACTGGATTTCGCCGATATTTGTAATTGGGGCGACGAGGAACCCAAAGGTGGGGTGATAGATTGGTGGGGAACCGGGTGTGGGTTGGGTGGAGATATGGCAGAAGAAGGATTTTGGCGGTTTCTTTTATGTGATGGAGGAGGTGAGGTGGAGAAGCGTTTGTGATTAGGTTGTTTGTTGTGAAAAATGGTGGTGTGTGAAGTTAAGTTGAGTTTGGGTGAAGATAGTTCGGTTGAGAGGGTCGAGGGTGAGATAGGTTGGGGGGTTTGAAGCGGGGTCGGTAAGGAGGCTTTAGTGGTAGTAGGTTGTTGAGGAATTGAAAGGAGTGAGGAATTTTCCTTGTTCGAGGGTGAAAGAGAGAGTTGGGTGAAGAATTGATTCAAGTGAGGGAGTTTCATTTATCGAGGGGGAAGAGGAGAGAGTTGATGAATGGAACGGGGAGTTAGGGGTTGTAGGTTGTTGAGGAATTGATGGAAATGAGGGATTTTCTTTGATTGAGGGCAAAAAAGAGGGGGTTGGTTGATGAGTGGGGTCAAGTGGAAGAGTTTCATTTATCGAGGGGGAAGAGGAGAGAGTTGATGAATAGAGTTGATCTGACCTTGGAAGCGAGTTGACTGTAGCGCAGGATGTTTCTACACTAGTTGTCTTTGGAGGTGAGTTGCTTGGAGTGTCTGGTGCAACCTGATGTATCTCCAAGCGGTTTCTGATCATCTGTAGGTTCTGGTGGAATCCTGCTGTCCCATGGCTGACGAAATAGTGGTACACATGCTTTGGCAGGATGTTTAACAGGGAGATGAAAACTTGCTGTTCCTGGTATTCTTTGGATCGTGAGCTACATGCTGATCTTATGTGCCGAAATACCTCTTCCAGGGTGATGTCCAGGTGTCCTTTGTACACAACTTTGTCGAGTTGGCACATTTCCCTGATGGAGAACATGTGTTCCTCGAATGAGCCGTATATGTCGAGATGAGCGGTGAGGCGAGGTGGGAGGATGTCAAGTAATGTGGTGAACATATGCTCTTGTTGTTTGCTCGGCATCTTGGGAGCTATACGCGGTCCTCGCATATATATATAAGCGTGCAAGGGTGACATCTAGATTCCCTTCATACTTAATGTCGTCGATTTTTATCCTTTTTGGGGCGACGAGTGAGCCCAAGGGTGGCCTTATGGCCTTGATCACTAGGGATCGAAACTGGTTCCAGGTAAGCTCTGGCGTTACCTGTTTAGCTACTAGGGAAACGGCTTTTCCCAAGTGCATGTTGTGCAATAATGCTACGGCGATTTTTTCGCGGTCATTGTTGTGTGCCAAGTCTAACATTGGCTTCACTATGTCCATGTAGGTTTCAATTTCATAAGTTTCTCCATCATATTTGGGAATGGGAATGTGAGAGTGAGCTGCCATATTTTCGATGTTATAATATCTCTATTGGTTGTAGATATGAAATGCAATTAATTCTTTTATCCGAATCAAGGACCGCCGCAAGCCACCAATGTTATGCCCTGATTGTATGCAGGATTAACAATCGGTACAGGTGAGTCCTTCAAGACTGGGATATTGGAAATCAGGCAAATACATATAAAGAATCAATAGAGGACATGTATAATCTCGAAAGATAATTAGTAATACAGCTTTATTCACTTATTCACTAGAATACATATGATGAATTGTATAAACACTTTTTAACACATGGGGCACTCATAAGTGGTACAACTTCTTGGTTTAATATCTCCCAGTACATGCGCGGCTCTGGATAGAAATCAGGTATATCACTTCAACTTTATATCTCATAATTCTTCTTGAAAATTAGGTACACTTCTCTGGTTGCAAACATAGTAACAAATGAAAATCACAAAAAGGAGACTTGGTTCAGTTTCACCAATATTGAAAATAAATTAATACTCTAACGATAGTGGTTATGGGGATACGTATTGTCGTCTTTATTTGTACTAAACACGAGAACTTAAGCCTCAAGGTATTTTCAATTTCCTCAAGATGGTGAACTCTAAAATATTATGAGTCTCTACTGTAATATTTTCAGAGTTCGTGAAATTATAGTAATTCTCACTAATTATTGAAAATTTAGAATTACGGGAGGCAAGGATCATAGATGGTAATTCTTATACGAATACTTCACTAATAGGATGGTAATGCTCACTGAATAACTTTACACTTCGCTTAGATAACTCGAATTTTGGGAGGAACGGACTCTGTTTATTTTTCACTTGGCGGAAAATATGACTGAGTTACTGGCCAGGTAGAGTCCGTCTAAAATCAATATATATGTTATCTGAAGGGTGAGTGGAATGCCTTTAAGTTCAATTTGGTTAGGAGGCCTTGATCTTCCTTATTAGTTATCTCTGAATTATATAGACACTTGTTTGCACTTTTTCCACGTCTTTTCAGGTGGTAAGAGCTATGATTATCTCGATCACTTTATATTTACCTTGAGGGTATCTCGACACTGATACTATTTTCCCGGATTTTCATATGATTTCATGTCTTGCCTGTAGAGGTGTACTTGGTTGAGTCATCTTCTGATGTTCCGTAGGCCGTCCAGGTTGTCCGGTGTATGGAGAAGTTACAGTTGGATTAATGGGTTTGGGGTCTTAAATATGGTTCCGTAACTTATTATCCAGAGATAACAGTTGGTCACCACATCGGACGCACACAAGAATTCTCAGCATTTAGCTTCCAACAAAATCTTGACTATCCTGACCTTTAATTGATCGGTGATGAAGTTCTGTTAACCCTCGTGGACCGGGCTGGTCCTCCAAAGGACGGAGGTCGTATCCGGGCGATCTGGCCAAAAAACGTCTAGGCCTAGGCTACCGTATTTTTATTTATTTTAACTGCTAGAAATTTCCCAGGCATCTATAAACGTAGTGCAGGTTTCATTCTGTAGACTGGCGTTGAGTAGAGCTCTGTAAGTTAACTGGTTCAGTTGTGATGACGATTTCAGTGGAGCAAATTTTGCCGCGATGTTGACAATGTCGGAGCTTTTCAGACACTAATTTACGTCACAACAATAACATTGATCCGACGTCTCCTTATTGTTTTCGGAGGTGCGGTGACGCAACGATCGGCTTTGTTTACATGCGTCGGACGGACGGCGTTCAGACCAAGCTTAATAGGCTTTCAAGCTTACGGATTTTAATAGGACACCCGGGTACCGGCCCATCTGCCGCGGTTGCCTTTTAAAATGACAGCCGGGTAGGAAGGTTTAAGGTACTCTTGACTGGGGTTTTAAATGTATAAGCCTCAGGTCTTGCCGGATTAGTTTATCATCGGACGAACACAAGATGAGCTTAGATAATTGCTCTTCTTGACTGTCCTAACCTTTAAAAGAGGTTCAAAGAACTCGGGCCGGTGTTAACCTTTCAGTCTCAAATTCTGGTGGGATGCCGCAGACAATTTGAGCCTAGGATTTATATATGCAGAGTGTCCGTGAGGATATCTCGCTAAACCATTTTAACACAAAAGATCTTTATATCCTAGATCTCTGTGAGAAGTGTGGGTATAATTTCTAAAATAGCGAAATACTCTTTCAATGTTTTACTAGATAGGAATGTAACCAATATATATAACAATCTTAATCTCTGAGTGATGCCAGAAATAAAAACGTATATTTATCTAGTCTACTTGGTACACTATTTTACACAAACTTTTTAGGATTCTATGTTAAGTAATGGGTGGCCACAAATAACAAAGATTCCTAGATTCCCCCCTTCACTCACTCAACCCCACAATTTGCCGGAGGATAACAGGTTTTTCACAATACGTAGACGGAGGTCTTTAAAAAAAAAAAAAAAAAAAAAAAAAAAAAAAAAAAAAAAAAGTAAGTGTATCTACAGATAGATTAAAGACTTTCGGGGTGCCGTGATCAATAACTATTGCTGTAAAAATCAATGTTCCTTCAGAGCGGGATGCCGATCCGGAGAAAAATTCTTTCTACTTGCCTTTCTTCTCCCCACTCGGAGTTTATATATTCGGGCACAAAGGGGGGGGGGTGGGGGGGAGGTTGGTAGAACTGATGTTGTCGGTACTGGAACATAAGAACATAAGAAAATGGGAGTCTGCAGAAAGCCGATTGGCCTAAGCAAGGCAGATCCCTGTCCCACACAACCCCAGTTCAATTACAAAGCCCAATTATAGGCTCAACACTCTAATACCCTGAGGATCATCTTACCAAAACGGTTAGAGATTAACGCAGGATTATGGGGGTATGCAGAGTGCTGATTGGCCCAACCCGGCTGATCCCTCTTCACACCCAACCCTTCTCGTCCATATGCTTATCCAATTTTATCTTAAAGCTCCCTACCGTTTTAGACCCCACTATAGCACTTGGTAGTCCATTCCACCCATCTACAACTCTGTTACCAAACCAATATTTGCCTATATCTTTTCTGAAACGAAATTTATCTAATTTGAAACCATTGGTACGAGTTCTTTCGCTATCACTGAGCTTTAGTACATTTGTCAGGTCCCCTTTGTTAATCCCACTAACCCACTTGAACACCTCTATCATATCCCCTCTAACTCTGTGTCTCTCTAACGAATGTAAACCTAATTTCTTCAACCTTTCTTCATACGAAAGATTTCTAATATTATGGATCATTTTTGTCATTCTACGCTGTACTCTCTCCAATGAATCTATGTCCATTCTGTAATAAGGACACCAAAATTGGACAGCATAATCCATATGGGGTCTCACTAATGACAAGTAAAGTTTTAAGATAACATCAGCAGTTCTGTTACTCACACTCCTAGAGATGAACCCAAGAATCCTGTTTGCCTTATTACGAACGCTTATACACTGTTTTCTAGGCTTCAAATCATTGCTAACAAACACACCTAGATCTTTCTCACAGTCTGAATTTTCTAATTCTAAATTAGCTAGTTTATATTTAACATTTGTATGCATCTTCCCTATCTTTAATACCTTGCATTTGTCAATGTTAAACTTCATCTGCCAATTTACTGACCATTCATGTAAGGTATCTAGATCCCTTTGGAGGCACTCTATATCGCTATCTGAATCAATTGATCTCCCCATTTTAGTATCGTCTGCGAATTTACTTATCCTACTAGTTATACCTAAATCTAGGTCATTTATGTATATAAGAAACAACAGGGGACCTAATACCGATCCCTGGGGGACACCACTTTTGACTGCTCCCCACTCTGACTTGGTACCATTTATGCTGACTCTCTGTTTCCTACCAATTAGCCATGACCTAATCCATCCCAACAACGATCCTCCTATTCCATGTGCCTCAACCTTTCTCATCAATCTCTCATGATGCTATTTATTTTGATAGGAAGGGTGCAGGGGTATTGTGCACGACAGTTAGGGGAGGAAGTTGTTTTCTAGTTCTGTAACATTTGTTCATGAATAATTTAGAGAACGGTATAGTATTCAGAGAATTCTATAATAAAATGCTTAACTCGATGGTAAGAGGGTTAGGTTGGTAGTCCTGGGTCACTATGGGTCGGTGAGGCCGCCACCATTTGCCCTAGGGGGTATTAAGGAGTGTTTATAGCTGTCTGTTGCCTGCACTCAGGCAGGTAGTATTTATCTATACTTAAGTGGGCATGGTTATGGTTATACAAATCATAGACGTCACTCTGCCTCTACTTCTACAACATTTGTTAGGATTTTGTCTCTTAACAATAATATATAGGTAATTGTATCGAACAATATCCTTGGTCTACTGATGTGGTTAAGGGTCATCGATGGGGGGGGGGGTCATTTCAGGGGGGAGGGGGGGGGGGGCTGCCGTCCCTGGGGTTTCTCATGCTATACTGTAGATAGCTGGCAAATCTTCAAAACAGCTTGGATTAATATAGTGACAGGGTAGTTTCTTTGGTAGAGTGACATACTGTTCTCTAACTTAAAGGGCATCATGCTGCTGAATTAAAGGTAAAAGGGCATAATGCTGCTGAATTAAAGGTAAAAGGGCATCATGCTGCTGAATTAAAGGTAAAAGGGCATCATGCTGCTGAATTAAAGGTAAAAGGGCATCATGCTGCTGAATTAAAGGTAAAAGGGCATAATGCTGCTGAATTAAAGGTAAAAGGGCATAATATACACCATACAGGTTTCATTTTTAAACTTACGAGAGTGGCAATCTTGAAGGCGCCCTTGGCCCTTTTGTGGCGTCAAGGTCTACATGACTTTTGTCCCTCCAGCCGCGGGGTGGCATGTCCGGTGGTCAATTGTGTTTGTTTTTGTTTTCTGTTGGGCTCCTTCGTTCTTATTTCGCTTTTTGGGCTCCTTCGTTCCTCTGTCGCTTGTTGGTCTTTGTTTCTTTCTTCTCCTCTCCTTCTGTGCTTTTCCTTTTCTTCGTTATTTCACTTCGAAATATGAATACTGTGGGACATGATTCTTACACAAGTACAGACATGCATAAACGAAAAGTGTGGATGACATGGTGCTTACAGAATTAAAGACATACACAATTAACACATCCACATGGAAGGTATTATAGCCTTCGTAATATTCATATTGTGGGGCATGGTTGTCACACAATTACGTACATACTCAATCAATACATCAACAATGGCGAGTATCCTAACCTTCGTAATATTAATGCTGTGGAACATGATTGTTACATAATTACGTACATGACATGTGTGGGTGACATGGTTCTTACCTAATCAAATACCTACACCATTAACACAATAAAGAGAAGAACTGATAGATGTCACAATCTTGGTTTCCTCAACACTCTGTAACTCATCAGAGCTGCTACTAATGAAACATCAAAGACTTACATAATGACACAAAGTAAAATAATGTGTTTTATATACTAGAAGGATCGTTGTATTATCAAGACGTATAAACATGTGTGGAAGGAAATGGAATAAAAAAACAAATCTGTGGATAAAGATATTCAACCACCCCTGTTGAGTTCCGGTCGCAGTCGCGCCTCCCTGGTCCCCTCGTTCCTGGGGATCTCGTTGGGGATGGAGATCTCGCTCCCGGGAAGTTCGTTCCTGGTGCATTTTAGGTTCTTTACCCCTGCGCAGCTTCTTGCTCTGTAGAGGGGCACAGTGCGTCCTTGTATTGAGTATTGTTCACATGTGTGGGGAGGATCCTCCCACAGCGCACTCCTAGATAAAGTAGAAAGGAAAGCCTTTCGTATCATTAACTCCCGTCCACTCACCAACTCTCTGCAATCTCTCTCTCTTCGCCGCAATGTTGCATCTCTCTCACTATTCTATCGCTACTACAATAATAGTGTTCCTCGGAGCTTTCCCAGTGTATACCACCTCCTCTACGTAGGGTACATAGTACCCGCCTTGCAACACAACCCCACCCCTACTCTGTGCAACTCTCCAACCCAAGAGTGAAACGCTATTCTCAGACATTCTTCTATTCAACTGCTGAGCTCTGGAACTCTCTCCTAGAATCAGTCTTTCCCTCTTCCTATGACTTAAATTGCTTCAAAATCCGTGTGTCCAGGCATTTAGCTCGAACGTCCCTTGATCTCGGCCCTGTCACTCTTTAAAACCTGGGGGATGCACTCGCTGCAGGCAGTTATGCCTTTTGTCTCCCTCATTCACATAGAACAAAAACATAAACAAATACAGAAGCGGAGGACTCCCTTCTGAAGTTACTACAGTTTTTCAGAGATGTCGTTGC
Source organism: Paralithodes platypus (assembly GCA_032716605.1). Taxonomy (NCBI): domain Eukaryota; kingdom Metazoa; phylum Arthropoda; class Malacostraca; order Decapoda; family Lithodidae; genus Paralithodes; species Paralithodes platypus. The sequence goes on along the minus strand of CM064492.1, from coordinate 24,965,207 downwards.
GCTCCCAGGAGAACAACTAGGTAAAACGGATCTAACAACGCACTCCATTCCCCTAAAACCAGGCACCATCCCCGTCTACACAGCGGCATACAGATTGCCACACTGTCAAAGGGAGGTGGTTAAAGGGATGGTAGACGACATGCTTGAGCAAAAGGTTATCCAACATTCATCCTCGCCATGGAATTCATCTCTTTTCCTGGTTCCTAAGAAGGATGGAGGATGGCACCCAGTGATTGATTATCGCAAGGTCAATCAAGCAACCATACCTGATAGATTCCCCATGCCTGTACTGTCCGAGCTACTACAAGGCATTGGAAAAGGGAATACAGTATTCAGTACGCTAGACCTCCTCAGCGGGTACTGGCAAGTTGGAATGGATGAGAAATCAACAGAAGTCACTGCTTTCTCGATCCCGAGCGGACACTACGAATGGTTACGCATGCCTTTTGGGTTAAGAAACGAACCCCTCACCTTTCAAAGGTTAGTCAGCAACCTTTTTGCGGGCCTCTTGGGTGACTCAGTCTTTGCCTACCTGGACGACATCATAGTCTGTAGCAAGGATGTTGACTCTTATCTTGACAAACATCAAGATCAGTAAGTGTGATTTCCTTAAAGGAAAAATCAAGTTCCTAGGTCATCAAGTAGGCGCAGAAGGAATCCACACTATGGATGATAAGATCTGTGTGGTAAAATATTTCCCACGACCAAAATCTGTAGAGAATGTCTGAAGCTTCATCGGATTATCCGGCTATTGTCGTTCCTTCGTGAAGAACTATGCGAGTCTAGCAAGGCCTCTGACCCAACTGCTCCGAAAGGCTGCACCATTCATATGGGGCCCAGAGCAAGAGGAAGCTTTCAACAGCCTTAAACAAGCATTCACCTCTACACCTGTCTTAGTTTTCCCTGACTATGATCAACCATTCACACTTTGCACCGACGCATCCCTCAAAGGACTCGGAGCTGTTCTAATGCAGCCAGATGAACGAGGCAAAATGAGTCATTGGTTACGCAAGTAGAGTGTTGAATGATGCCGAGACTAGGTATCACACAATGGAATGGGAAACCCTTGCAGTAGCTTGGGCACTGAAGCATTTCAGAGACATTATCCTCAGCTATCCGATCGATCTCTACATAGACAACGAGGCGGTCACCAAGATATTCAAGGGTGGTAAGAATGTCACTGGCAGACTAGCGCGGTGGTACGAAACAGTATTACAGTTTGATCCGACTCTGTATCATATCAAAGGTAAAGCTAATGTGGCGGCAGACGCACTCTCCTGAAATGTGCAAGTGGCCCCAGTGATCCAGCTGCCGACGCTAACAGACGTCCAAATGAAAGAAGAGCAACGCAAGGATCCTCTGTGGTCCACAGTCATCTATTTGCTGGAATCAGGGGATGCTACAACTCTCCCAGCACTACCAGTCCCCCTCACGCAATTCACGTTGCTGGACAGACTTCTGGTTAGAGTTATTCCCAAAGCCATTGACACACGACCCCGTGTAGTGATTCCAAATACCCTCACTGAAGCAGTACTTCAACAGCAACATGATGCTCCCCAAGCTGGTCATCCAGGACGGGACAGAACACTTGAAGCTACCAGAAGGAAGTACTACTTCTCTCCTCTACGCCGGCTCTCCCACCATCAACAGCCCCGCATCGCCACTAAGAAAACTCTATCATAATTTGAGTATTTCATAACCCTATTCCATTTATTCATTGCATGAACAGTAGTTAAGTGCTTGTTTAACCTCCACATAGTTCTGTAGTTGCCGTGCATGTTATTTTATTGCTTTTCTGACTGATAAACATTGTTGTTTACATTTTTTATCCTATCTTGTAGCAGACGACGCGCTCCTCTAATCGACCTAGCATTGTATTTTCTTATTAACTCTAGTAGTTATCGTATTCAGTATCCTACTGTAGCTATATATATATATCTGTAATTTTAGTTGTTGCTTGCATGATCTTGTAGTAACCTTTGACTGATAACTTTGTTTATCTAAATATAATCCTGCTTGACTAGCCTACATGTGACACCATCGCCATCTGTTGATACAGTATATTAACCCCTTGTGTGCAGTTACACTTTATTTTTATATAATCTCTATTTGGTGAATTGTATAAACTGTCTTCGTGGTGCAATGCATAAGTGTGTTGATTTTAGGTGTGAGCGTCCTGGGTTCGAATCCCCAGACTGCCACATGTTTGTTAATTTCATTAACCTGTTGAGACCCAGCGTCGCACGTGTTGCGTCGGCAGTCTTTGATCACCAACTCCCAGCGACGCATCACGTGCGTCCGACATATAAAAAACACTTACGTGGCTCGTAAGGTAGGAAATGGCGGGAGAATAGGAGGGGGAGGTACCGTAGTGTGTGTGGGAGCCGGGCCAGTAGGTGTGAGCAAGCCGAGACAGCCGCGCGGCTGGTGGTGGTGGGCTTAGTGGGGATAGTTTACACCCCTAGTTCACCGCCACTTTGAACCTTCATTACTCCGGTTGTATGGGAGCTAGAGGCTTGAGATTTATGTGAGATACTCCTTAGGATGTATGCCGTACAATGCCATACTCAGTTTTTACCCTAGTGCTCCCGGGCGGGTGGTCATGCGGGGGAGACGAACTATTGAACCCCCCCCCCCCCTGCCCCCCAAATGACCGAAATGATTTATTTTTTATTTTTGTGTTCATTTCTCACCATTCTCTTCCATTTTGGCTCAACAAATTTTTTTGAGGCTCCCCCCCCCCCCCCCCCCACCGGCCCCCCCCCCCCCCCCCCCCACAAAAAAATGTCAGAGGTGATTTTTTTTTTTTTTCATTTCTCATCCTTGTCTTCCATTTTAGCAAACAAAAAAAAATAAGTGAAAATGGCTTGGGACTGGGGTGAACAAAATATTATAACTAGCCGGGGCTCAACGGGTTAATCGAGCTTAGGAGTAAAGTTGGTTAGTGGAGAGAACATAATAATTTAGTTACATATTCTATTATATATATATATATATATATTTTTTTTTTTTTTTTTTTTATGTAGGTTAATTATCACCCCTGGTAGCCTATTTCTGCGTATTATATAATTTTTGTTTCGGTTATTTTTGTTTTCGGTTAAGCTAGGGGCTAGGCTATCACCCCTGGTGGCCTATTTCTGCGTATTTAAATTTTTAAATTTTTGGTTAGGCTATCACCGCTGGTGGCCTATTTCTGCATACCGGTATTTCATAATTTTTGTTTTCGGTTATTTTTGTTTTCGGTTAGGCTAGGCTATCGCCCCTGGTGGCCTATTTCTGATTAAATAAAACAAAACAAAAATTCGGTTCGGCTATCACTGCGTATTTAAATTAAAAAAAAAACATGTTTTTTAAATTTCCGGTTAGGCTATCACTGCTGATAACCTATTTGTGCGTATTTCAACATTTTTGTTTTCAGTTAGGCCTATTTAATTAAGTAAGTGAAGCGACCTGTAGTGAGTGAAGTGTTTTTAAAGTGAGATAAGTGTTTTTAACCCTTATTTAGCGGCGAGCAACATAAGTCGAGTTAAATAAAGCTGGACTATGTGGCGGCGCTCGACATAACTCGAGTGGCAATTTCAGCACGTAATGTGGCTGAGAGAGAGAGACAAGTGGTGGCAGGAGACTAGCGAGCGTATGACTGCTCCAGACCACCGCGGCGAACGTACTGACACAAATCTCAGCTCCCTCCTCCTTCTCTCACTCGCTACATACTCAATTATGTACTGAAAGTACCGAATTACCTGCTTTTTGCACTCGCGTTGCACGGTTATTGCAAGAAAACTATCCATCATACAAGGATCGTTATGGTGTCATTCGAAAGCTCTGTTTATGCCCTTTCAGGGATAGGTACTTGTTTTACGTTCTGGGTCTTATTTAGGCATGAAAATGATCACGTAAACAGCCCTATTTTGGCTAAAAACACCCTGCTGTGCGGTACACATAAATAAACCGCATAGGCCGCTCGTAAGGTGTTAAAGTGTATTATTGACTTGATGTAAAAGTAAAATTTTCAGGCTTAAATTGTATTAGAAGTGACGTGAAGTGATTTAAAGTGAGTGAAGTGATTTACATTGAGTAAAGTTGTCTGAAGTGTGTGAAGTGAATAAAGTGTTCTGAAGTGAGACAAGTGATTAGAAGTGACTTAGAGAGAAGTGATTTGAAGTTTTGTTATTGTCACCATGTCTCGCGCCTGCACGAACTGTTCCGGTTGGTTTGGCCCTACCATGTTTGCCTGCCCCGATGTTTATGTCTGCCGATTCTGCCAGCTCCGAGATGATTTGGCAGCTAAACTGGATGAAGCTAACGTCAAGATTAACGCCCTCACTAAGAAGCTGGAAACACTCCAAGAATTTGCGACGCTCAACGTAGGAGTATCATCAAATGAAGCAATTACTACCACTGCGGAATCTTCCAACAGCCCAATGCCTGATATAGCAGTACCTGCTTCAGTACATGCACCACGTCAGGAAAATAATGACGCCGCTCCATCTCAGGACAACTTCCGCGTCGTGAGAAACAACGTTCGCCCCATCACAAGGAGGATCATCACCGAAACCATGTGCCAGAACCGTTACTAGATTCTTGCGGACTTAGACGACGAAGAAGAAATAGAAGAAATTCTGCTCGTAGGAGATTCCATGGTTCGTGGACAGCTTATGGAGTTCTGCGCCAGAGCACCCTGGACCAGGAAGCGCTTTTGTATCCTGGGTGGCGGTGTGGACGACGTTGCAGCTGCAGTCAACGAAGTTTCAAAGTTAGCCCCCTCACGCACAATGTACGTTATTCATGTCGGATCTAATGATGTGCAGCGGACCCATGCGGAGGACCTCATACTGAAGTACCGGAAGCTGATTCAGAAGTATAAGGAAAAGTCAGGCAGAGTCATCATATCAGGGATCGTCCCCAGGATCGGTGTGGAGAGCCGATTCTTCAATATAATCACTAGCATAAATCGTCGTCTGGCTAACCTCTGCAGGGAAGAAAACGTTAGATTCATCCTTACCTGGAATGACTTCTACCGTGAAGATCATCTGTTTGTAGCGGATGGAGTCCATCTGAACCAGGTGGGAGCAGCAAGATATGGCCGCCTGCTTCACGACGCAGTAAAGGATTTTCGGAGAAAAAGCAGAGCCAACCAAGGACCACCAGGGACAAGGTTCGAGGCCCGAGGACCACCAGGGACAAGGATCGAGGACCGTGTACAACCAGGGGCGACAACCGAGGACCGAGAACTACCAGGGACGACGATCGAGGACATCGAGAACGGAGGACCACCAGAGACAATGATCGAGGACCGAGGACCACTAGGAACAATGATCGAGGACACCGAGGACCGAGGACAACCAGGGACGAGGATCGAGGACTGAGGGCAGACAGGTACATAAATGTAGTTCCGAGCAGAACCAATAATTTGAATAAAGAGCGTTCCGTGAAATCCAAATCCAAAACTTTGAATGTTTCCTATGCAAACGCTCGTAGCATATGCAATAAATTTTCAGATTTAGAGGGACTAGTGTTTACAGAAAATTACGTAGTTATTGGCATAACAGAATCTTGGCTCAATACAGAAGACAGAGACTTTTTTAGCAGAGAATTCACTTCCCGGTTATGTAATGTTTGAGAAAAGACGAATTAATAGAAATGGAGGTGGAGTTTTATTTGTTATCAAAGAAAGTCTTAACCTGACGCTCTTGTCAAAACCTCAAATTGTGAACGTTGACACATCCTTTGTGCTAATAAAGAATAATAAAGGTACAAAAATAATACTTGCACTAATATACAGACCTCCAGCTCAATCACTGCAAACTGACCGAGAAATTTATTTATGAGCAAATTGCAGACTTAAGTAACTCGCAAGATACCGTAATTTTTGGCGACTTCAATTTACCTGTGACCAAGTGGGGAGATAGTATTACTTCACACTCTGGACAAGACCTGTATGCAAACTTGCAAGAGAGTTCGCTATATCAATTTGTTAGATCTCCAACCCGTGGAAATAATGTCCTTGACCTTGTACTTTCAACAAAAGAAGAATTGATAGAGAATTTGAATGTCGGTGATGAATTCAGAAACAGCGACCATTGTACGATAACTTTCAGTTTAAAGTTTACTAGTAACGAACCAAATAGCAGCATCGAGAAAGTCCCTAATTTCAAGCAAGCAAACTTTCGTAAACTTAGAGCAATGTTTAAAGAAACTGACTGGAGCTTTTTAATAAACAATAACGACATAAATACATCTTGGGAATCATTCGCAAACACTTACCTAAAAGCAGTGCAAGACTGCATACCATCGAAAATACGGCGTACAGGCCATAATGATAAGCCCAAATGGTGGAATAAAGATATTTCAAACTGTCTGATTGCTAAAAAGTTTACCAATGATAGATTAAAATCCTCACAAAATGATGAAGAACAGGTGAAATTTGTAGAAGTACGACGCAAAGCCAAAAGGGTAATTAAGCAAAGTAAAAAGACCCTGGAGTTACATGTTGCGAATCAAAATAAAACAAACCCAAAAGAATTCTATAGTTATATCAGAAAGAAGAGAGTAGTTACTTCAACTGTAGGACCGTTAGTCAATGACAATGGAGAGTATACCAAAGACGAAGTACAAATGAGTAATGCCCTCAATACCTTCTTTGCATCAGTTTTTACAACAGAAGACCTCATTGATATCCCTACAGCATCGCCGATTCAGATAGATAATTCTGATGTTCTAAGCAATATCACCATTACAGAGAGAGAAGTATTGAAATGTTTAGATAAACTCAAGGTAAATAAAACGCCCAGACCTGATACTATCTCACCTAGAGTTCTAGAGGAAGCTAAGGATAAGCTCTCCAAACTACTGACATTGCTATTCAATAAATCCTTGCAGTCTGAAACTATGCCTGATCAGTGGAAGCTAGCTAACGTAACACCGATTTAAAAAAAAGGCAGAAAATCCCTACCCAGTAACTATCGTCCAATTAGCTTAACCTCATTTGTATGTAAAATGCTAGAAACGCTCATAAGAGACAGACTCGTAAATCACTTAGAGGAAAATAACATACTTAAAGATACTCAACACGGCTTTCGTAGCAAACGTTCCTGTTTAACAAACCTCTTAGACTTCTTCCACGATATCCTCAACCTCTATGATGACAGTAAAGCTGTAGATATTATATACCTTGATTTTCAAAAGGCCTTTGACAAAGTGCCCCACTAATGTTTACTGCTAAAACTAAAAGCGCATGGAATACAAGACGGTGTGTTGAAATGGATAGAAAATTGGCTCCGCGACAGAAAGCAAAGAGTAGTCATAAACGGTAAGGCATCTAAATGGACCAATGTAAGTTGCGGGGTACCCCAGGGATCGATAGTAGGACCAATTATCTTTCTAATTTACATCAACGACATAGATGAGGGTCTCACCTGTACAATCTCAAAATTTGCTGACGATACAAAAATTGCAAATAGCGTACTCTCAAAAGAACAAGTTGACATATATGCAACACAATCTAGATAAGTTGTCACGTTGGGCACAAATTTGGCAAATGACTTTCAATGCGGATAAATGTAAAGTACTACATATCGGATACCAAAATGAGAAAGCAAACTATTCGATGAATGGCACTCAGCTTAAGAACGTAAACAGATAAACCGATCTGTGAGTAACAATATCGAGTAACCTAAAACCGAGTCAACTATGTTCAGAAGTTGTTAAGAAAGCAAACAAAAATATTGGTTTTCTAGGCAGGTCATTTGAGCATAAATCCCAAGAAGTTATCCTAACCCTTCACAATTTCTTAGTCCGCCCTCTTCTGGAATACTGCGTTCAATCCTGGTGCCCTTATTACCAAAAAGATATGGACAAGCTAGAACGAGTTCAACGTAGAGTTACCAAAATGATACCTAGCCTAAAGAACAAACCATACGAGGAGCGTCTTAGAGAATTAAATCTATTTCCTTTAACTCAGCGCAGATTAAGAGGCGACTTAATTCAAGTGTTCAAAATCATCAAAGGTATCGACAATATGAACTGTAGTAAGTACTTCACTATCGACCAATCTAATTACACGTGGGAAAACGGTTGCAAAATTATCGGTAAATCTTTTAACTTGCATGAATCTAAGAATTTCTTCTTCAATCGATTTGTCAACTTGTGGAATGGGCTTCCCCGAGACGTTATAGACTGCAGCACTGTTGATTCATTTAAACTTCCCATAGACAAATATCTTGCATCAAACCCGGGACTGACTGCGTTTGAAAATGAATAACTTTATTTTATCCCCCCCTCAGTTACTAACCCATATGTCCCCTACTAACTTCCTAATCCTGCCACGGACATTAATTCCAGAGCAGTAGTTCCCTTTCCAATGTTCCCTTACCCACTCTAAACCACTGTTTGGACAATTGATCCTCAGTGTTTTGGAGGACAAGCAGCCTAGAAGGGTCACCAGAACTGTTGTTGCTTGATTTCCTTTGTACTTTGTACTCCTTTGTACTCCTTTATACTCGAAAACGATGAGAAAGGATATTGGACAACACATAGCAAGATGTCTCTCCTGTGCCCAGCATAAGGGAACCTGTGATGGACCCGCTCCAATCTTGGAATATACAACGCCTTCACTGCCATTCGACACTGTTTCTGTGAATTTGCTGAAGTTGCCAAGGAGCCACCAGGATTCACAGTACCTTCTAGTATGTGTTGATTTCTTCTCAAGATTCGTCGTCCTAGCTCCGCTAAAGACTAAAACAGCGGATGAAGTTGCTCATGCACTAGTAACGCATCTCATCTGTCCGTTCTCCTGCCCTAAGACTCTCCTCTCAGACAACGGGTTGGAATTCAAGAACCAGGTGATTGCAAGTATCTGTGATATCTACAATATCAAGCAATCGTACATTGCAGCATACCACCTGGCCTCAAACGGGTTGGTTGAACGCATGAACAGTACCCTACTAGAAGTCCTACGCATGTAACAAATCCGCTCCAGCAAGCGTGGGAAGACTGGCTTCCACAGGTTGCAGCTTGTGTAAACGGCTCTGTAAACTCCTCTACAGGTAAGACGCCACACTACATAGTCTATGGTCAAGACAAGATTCTGCCATATGAACTGCTGTCCAAGCCTAGCACACCAGTCTACAATCTAGAGGACTATGCTAAGAGACAACTACAGGTCTTTAGCAAGATCCACAATCAAGTCCGAGATCATTTACAAGCATCCCATGCAGAAATGGTAAGGAAACAACACAAACGAGCACAGCAAACTGTCCTTGAAGTAGGTGACAAAGTTATGTGCCTAGATCCGACGAGAATGTCTAAGCTCTCGCCGAAGTATAGTGGATCCTCTATCGTTACGGACACAACATCCGGGAACAAGTTTGAGGTTCGAGACCCTACCACTAGCAAGGTAGAAGTGATCCATGGTGATAGGTTAAAACGTGTGAGTCCTGAACTCCCCGTCGATGGCCACTTAATACCTATCCCCTCGCCTTCAACGGTGCAACCCACTGCACCTCCATCAACTGACTTCGCAGACGCCAATGAGTATAGGCGGAAGCTCCGTTCTGCTAGCAGAGTGGATCATTGTTCTATTGAGATAGCATATCTAATGAAACAAGCCGCACACCCAGGTGTGTAGAGAAGAATACATTACCAATCAACCAAAAATCATCGTTCTGTTAACGTCTCATATCTAACAGAGCAAGCCGCTCACCCAAGTACATCCTACTGGGCGAGTGAAGTATTCAATTAGTACACATTGCTAATAGGATATTGTCCTTTCTTCCAAGAAAGATGAACTGCTTAGTGAAAACCCTTCTACTGCTTGGAACACTAATAGTGGCTGATGCAGCATCACCTTCGTTGCTAAAGCCCGGCGCCCTTGTAGCCCAAGTAAGAAGAGTTTTAGTTGCGGAAGATGTCGTAGCAGTTAAGTATGAATTTGGACACCTCATTAGTCTATCTAGTGACTATACGGTACTCCAACGTCGCCTAGACCGATTTCACTCTGCGTTCACCTTCCTACTATCTAATCAAACCTTTTCCTGTGACTTTCGACTTACAGTGACGCTTCAACGTGCTCGCGTAACTCGTATAACTCGTAGGCTACGGAAGATCCAGTTGGTCCTACCTGACGATCATAACCAGGTAGCCAAAAACGCTCACTCCCAGCGTGTTAAGAGAGGACTGTTTAATTTTGTTGGCCTACTCTTCCATGACCTCTTTGGAACAGCCCAAGCCTCTGATGTTGAGAAACTGGGAAAGAGACACTCTGTCCTGGAGAACGCAGCAAAAGCCTTAAACAGAGTCTTGAATTACGACTCAAAAGCCATGAAGAATGTGATGAATTCCTTACACTCGGTCGTAGCACACATGAATAACCTGACACAGGTGGTTAACTCCTTAATAGCTGATGGACGATCCACAAATAAAGTCATGTACCTTACCGAGATCCTTCAGACCACGGATGATGATGTTCAAGATTTAAATGCCAATACAAAGGCGGTCTTAGCAAACTTAGTAGATGCTGCACTAAGTCGGGTCACCACTGACCTATTGCCTGTTGAACATCTCCGTGCCTCCATTCAAATAGCGAAAGATCAGTTTTCCCTGACTCCGCTATTCGAGTTAAACGACTGTGAATTCTATTACCCACTAATGGAAGCAGTTCTGACACACTCATTTATATTAGTCCACATTCCATTCCAGTCCTCACATATGTTCAATGCCTGGAGAATTATTCCGTTCCCGTTTCCTATAGATGGACGATTACTAACCGTGACTGACACAGCAGATATGATGCTCGTCTCCGACGATCTTCAACTTGTGACTGTGACAGACACAAGTCACAGTCACAGACAGTGACAGTGACAGACAAAGACGCTCTTGATTCATGTAGGTCCTCGTATCTTCACCTGTATGTGTGTCCAGCATATGTGTTTTCCTTTGTGTCCCCAGACAAAACTGAATGCAAACTTACATTGACTCAAACATCTGTATCCGACTCTGGTTCTTTGAAAGACTGTTCTTACGCCCCGGCTCCACAGCTCCCTGTGTTTCATCACTTGCTAGATATTCAGTTCTTTTACTACCCTAACCAGACCCAGGTGTCCCTTGTTTGTCTAGACTCAAGAAGTGTAATTAATGCTCACGGGATGTATCAGGTATCTGATCACTGCGAAGTAAGGAATTCTATTATCCACACACTTCCTTCATGTCAGCATATTGCCTTGATAACAAACCTCTCCTCAGAGTTCCCCTATTAGCATTACATTCACAGGAAACTCATCGGACCTCATCATCAAACCGAGAAAGCTCACCCTAATGAAAGCGTTAGATTTTATGATGCAAACGTGTAAGTTGGTCCTTACCTTTATCACACTTTCTCTGACATTGCTATACACTAGGAACAGGGTTAGATAAGTCATAGGGATGAATAAAATGTGTATCTATATATATGTTAGCTATTCTTTATTTACACTTCGGTGGGCCTCAGCTGACGTGGCCAAGCGGTGTAACAGCGCTTTTTGAGTGACTGTACACTCTAAAATACATCATATTATAACATATATAAATCACACCATTATAACAGTAATTAACTTACTTAAGTAGGCAACAGTACATTTCTAGTTGGGTACGATATCCCCTATAGAAGATCTTCCCCCACCTATAAAAGCTTTGCTACAATTCTTGCAAAGTAAGCAAGGGTTCTCACGCTCCCCTCAGAGAATTGCAGCAATACCAAGATGATTGCTAGCAACATAGTAGAGTGTCACACCACACTGGTAGAAGCCGGCCCACTCCAGTGGCCCAGGCATCAGTAGCAGTCAGACAAGCCTTTAGGGAAGGTCTACCCCCATATCAGGCTAAGGTATTATACAGTGACGTATACAGTGACAAGTGCGATACTGTGCTATATTAGTGTGTGTGTTATTACTTTATTTCACTATTCATGCATCTATTCTTTACAGGAATACAGATTATACAGGAATAATAGCTCAATCTAGTTGACTTTAGCTTAATGCTTCAATTAGTAGGTACTTCCCAGTCGGGCGCATATACAGTAGCTACACAGACCTTATAACCTTTATCAAAGCCACGCTTAATAGTTCTATATTTCTGATAATAAAAACTATAGAAAAGCCAGCAGTGTCTTTGCTTCAAACCAGATACCTGATTAATTTACCTATTCAACATGTTTACAGTCAGAACCTGGTCCACAGACATAACAAGGAAAATATAAGGTAAGAAGCAAAAAGTATAAAACAGTTAGTCACCGATACATGTGCCTTTGTCTCTAATTTCTTTTCAGATCACTTCATATCTGCAGTTGTGGACGGCCATCGCTCACTTCCTCAACCTATCAACTCGGGTGTTCCTCAGGTTCCTGATCTGTCTCCAATTTTCTTTCTAATATTTATTAATGGTCTCCTCAACTGTACCTCTAATCCTATCCACTCATATGCTGATGACTTTACCTTACACTATTCAACTAGTTTTTCACATAAACCCAGCATGCACTCACTCCAAAACTCATGTGACAGGGACATAGAGCTCCTATCTTCTGATCTATCAAATATTTCTGATTGGGGCAGAGAAAATCTTGCTACTCTCAACACCACCAAAGCCCAATTTCTCCCTCTATCCCTCCATCACAATCTTCAGCAAGACTATCAAATATTTGTCAACAACACACAAATCAACCTTTCATCTTCTCTCAATATTTTAGGTGTATCTTTTTTATCCGACCTTTCTTGGAAAGGTCATATTACCACTTGTGATAAAACAGCTTCCCAAAGGTTTGGTGTATTCAATCGTCTCCGTGGGTTATTCACCCCCCGCACAGCTTCTTGCTCTGTATCGTGGTACAGTGCACCCCTGTATTGAGTTTTGTTTGCATGTGTGGGGACGCTCCACCCACACCGCACTTTTCGAACGAGTAGAATCCAAAGCATTTCGGCTCATCAACTCACTAGCTCATACTAGTTCCCTACAATCTCTTTCTACACGCCGCAATGTTGCATCTCTTTCACTCTTCTATCGCTATTACAACAATCAGTGTTCTTCAGAGTTCTCTCAGTGCATACCTCCTCCCTTGCGGCGAGTGCGAGGCACCCGTCTTTCAACACTGTCCCACTCCTATTCTGTCCAGCTCTCCAACCCAAGAATTGACAAATTTTATGTCTTTCTTCTACTCAACATATGAACTCTGGAACTCTCTCCCTCAATCAATCTTTCCTCCATCATATGACCTAAACTGCTTTAAACTTCGTGTGTCCAGGCATTTTGACCCCAACATCCCTTGAATTTGGCTCTGTCACTCTTTTGGTTTTGGAGGGAGACACTCGTACATGCAACCAGCCTTTTGTCTCCCTCATACACTTAGAATAATAACTATTTGGTCCGTCGTCTTGTGGGTAATTATGAAATTTGGGTCCATTATTATTTAGAATATTGCCTGTTTTTGCCATTTTTGAGGAATGTATTATAGTTTGTCCCTTAGGCTAACAAAAATGCCTTCCCAGACTTCCTTCAAACCAAAAAATCCTCACCTAGATCATCTTCAAGTTTAATTTGTACATTTTTTTATATAAAGATGTCGATAGAAAAATGTCTCAGCCAAAGGCCAAATATTTTATGTTACAGGCTCGCTATCGCTAATCCAGAAACAAATATCGACACCTAAATGGGGTGAAGTGTCTTATTATCGCGAAACTATTGGGGTGAAACGTTTTACAATCTCCAAACTAATGGAGTGGAAAACGGTAGGTCCAAAAATAACTCCCTCGGATCAATTAGGGTTAACATAAATATTTAACCTAATGACTCACCGCTCCCTTTGCTGTACTGGACATATTGGTATGATGATGGTTACCTATGTACTAAATATACTATGTTTCAGTCTCTGTTCAGACTGGATAAATTTTGATTGTGAAATTAAGTTCCTTACCAACTTTTTCCAGAATAATGGATTCCCACTCTTAAGTAATTGAAAATATAATATATAATTTCGTAGATGAAAAGTTCACCCCTAAAGTTAAAGTAATTACACCCAAATCATACATTCACTACATTAAACTACCCTATTATGGCCATCTCAGTTTTAGTATTCGAAAGAATCTGCACTCCTTACTAAATGAATATTTTCCTAACATAAAGTTCAGATTTGTCTTCACAAATAACTTTACTATTGGATTTTTCTTTAAACATAAAGACCCTCTCTATACTTCACTTATCTCTAATATCATTTATGAGTTCACATGTTCGAGCTGTAAGGCTCGATACATCGGTGAGACAATGAGAAATCTCACTCTTAGGTATGCAGAACAAAATGGTGTCTCAGTTCGCACCTGAAGGCCTCTTAACACTCCCTCTCATTCAGCAATTCGCTCTGATTCCCTTGATTTTGACCACCCTTTTAATTTTAATTTTTTTTTTAAATATTAACGACTGCCCACTTCCATATGGACACCAAGTTAATAGAATCCCTCTATATTAAGCATGTATCCCCCGAATTAAATAACCACTGTCTTGGTATGGCATTGCCGAGGCTGGTGGGGTGCGGATAGGTGCCACAGGGGACTGAGTCTTACCTGGGCGCTGTTTGGCACCACACCTGTGTCGGCAACAGTGTTTGCATATTGGAGCAGTGTTGGGGCAGGACTTTATTGTTCTATAGTCCAAATTGCCTAATATACAGTAGAGTCTCGTAATGGTGTTGTCTTTTTTGTAACACTGTTAAGGCTGGTGTGGTTGCAAATACTGCAGGTGCAAGTGCTGCAGGGGGACTCTGTTGAGTCTTGCTGAGGCACGGTTAGCATTATACCAACATCAGCCACAGTGATGACTTAGTGGGGCAGTGCTGAGGCAGGACTGTATTGTACTACAGTACACTCCAACTACTGAAAGGCAACCCCGTCTGAGCCGTAACAATGCATGTAATGGAAAAATGACGCTAAACCATTGTATGTATGTATGTATCTATGCAGTCTGAGTATTGTTAACCCACTGAGCCCCAGCGACGCAGCGTTTGCGTCCACAATGTATGTAACGCTAAACCCCAGCGACGCAAACCATGCGTCCACCACTAAAACCTCTATTATTCGGCTCGTATGGTAGGAAATGGTTTGAGAATGGTAGGGGAGGTACCGTAGAGTGGTGCCGAACAGGGCCGGTACACGTGAACCAGCCAGCCAGGCCGCGCGGGTGATGGTGGTGGGATTAGTGGCGCCACCTTACCCACTTATTTCACCGCGACTTTGGACCTTATTTACTCCTGTCGTATGGGAGCTAGAGGCTTGAGATTTGTGTGAGACACTCCTTAGGATGTACGCATTACAATGCCATACTCAGTTGTCACCCTAGTGCTGCCGGGCGGGTGGTCATGTGGGGGAGGTGATGAAAAACACTGTACCCACTTATATCCCAATGACTTTCGACCTCATTTACTCTTGTCCTATGGTAGCTATAGGCTTGAAATTTGTGTGAGACACACCTTAGGATGTACGCATTACTTGACCATGCTCAGCTATCCCCCAAGTTCTGCCGGGCGGGTGGTCATGCGGGGGAGGTGATGACAGACACTGTACCCACCTATCTCCCAACGATTTTCGACCTTATTTACTCTTGTTCTATGGTAGCTATAGGCTTGATATGTGTATGGAATATTCCTTAGGATGTAGGCAATGTATGGAAACCCACAAATCTCGGTTTGTTGGGACAAGGGACGTGCGTGACAAAGAAAAGTCAGTTTACCCATACATCTCGCGAGTGCAACACCATGTCGGATTTACCACGCCGTTACCCACGCAGGGGAATATCCCTGGCCGATGCCTTGGCCATACTTGACGAGAGTGATGTGCCTGATAGTGACACTGGATCATCAAATGTCGATTCAGAGGACGAATATAGTCCCACTTTGGCCGAGATAGATGACATGCATGAGGAGGAACCCTATCTCCCCATCGCTGAACGGTACGCCAGGTTACAAGAAAGGGAGGAGAGTAGCTACCGTTCCCCCGCTCCCCGTGACATAGTGGAGTCTCCAGCAAGTGGGGAATAGGAAGATGAGGAGGAGGAAGATGACCCAGACCCCATGGCCTTCCTCAACATTCCACCTTCTCATCGTAGGGCTGAGAAGAGAAGAGGTGAGGATTTGGAAGGGGAGGAGGAGGAGGAGGAGGATGAGGTGGGTCAAGGTCAAGATCCGACACCACACGTGCCTCGCCGTGGTGCTCCCCCACCATGTTTGCCTTCCCCACCACCCCTCATTCCCTCTCCACTAAAGGTGCCAACCCCTCACACTTTCTATGGCTTGCGCAGAGGTGCAGCCATATTAGCAGCCCAGCCATTGACTTCTTCTTCAGAAGCAACAGATGAGGATATCCCTGCCCTAGAATCATCTCCACCACGCCACCCACGCCCTGCCGCACGCCGCCTGTTTCCCTCATCACCCCGGATTGACTCGCCCCCACCATCACCTCCCGGACCACTACCATACTCACCTGTACCTTCTCCTCAGCCTGGGACCTTCCACAGACACAACACTCAGACACCTTCACCGCCTGTGTCGCCACAACGCCCTGATCGTGCGCAACACCCTATAAACATACGTGGGCGTGCCCATGGTCCTGTGCGTGTGCGTGGCCGAAGGGTGTCTAAGGTGACCCTAATACGCCCCACCCCTGGCGGTGCGAGAGCAAGGGCTGGGCCGGCTCGACCAAGGCCGAGGGCAGGGGCAAGAGGGACAAGAGGCACGGCAAGAGGCAGGGCAAGGCACTCCCGCCCTGATGGTGACTCCCCTCCTGACGACTCTGACGACGAAGGTGCCGCTCAACCCGACGTGTGGGATTGGGTTGATGGCGACAACTTTGTGCCCACCGACTACAACTTTGTGGGTGCTGGAATTACCGGCCCTACGCTCCCAAACCAGGGGCGGCAGATCACGAGGCTTGAAATCTTCAGGCAGTTCTTCACTACCAATCTCATGGCTCTAATTGTTGACCAGACCAACTGGTACAATTATTATTTCATGGCTGAGAAGGAGCAGTCTAAATACTCTGCAAGGCTGTCATGGTCCTCCCTTAACCCGGGAGCTGCGGGTAGACTCTTAAGAGTTCCCCCGGCGCACTGCGGGTAGACTCTTAAGAGCAGAGACTTTGAACACGTACCAAAACCGCGCGTTTATAGCCAGGCGGCTGAAAATTGGTGTGGGTATTGTACTACATGTCAACTCTCGATACCACCCCGCCAAACGCTCGCCCCGCACTCGTGCAAGCACCACCGCGCCAGTAACCACGCACTAGTCATGGAGCCTACACGTCCCTCACGCTCGCTCCCTGATGACACAACCAGCCCTCCTTCTGGTGGTGTTAGCCGCCGTGGAAGGCAGAGGGTGGCTGCCAAAGACCCTAGCTACCAGTACGACACGCCCTACAGCTCAGAGGACGAATCACCAGCACCAAAAGCACGTAAAACACGTGCAAGCAGGGCAATGGCACAGAGGTCATTGGTCTTTCGGGACACTGCCACCACGACCCAGGCCACTGCAACAACCACTACCACCACCACTGCCACCACTGCCACCCCTGCCACCCCTGCCACCGGTACCAGCGACGCAGGAGGCCGCCCTAGGGCTGCATTACCTGCGGGGGCAGGAAAAAATAAAGGCACGGGCGTAGGGAAGGGAACCCGTACGCCAGCCACAGTGCCCCTACCACCACACCACCACCACCAGCCGCCTGGCCCAGCTGCCCCTGCTGCCCCTGCCGCCCCTGCCGCCCCTGCCGCCCCTGCTGCCCCTGCCGCCCCTGCCGCCCCTGCCCAAGGAACAGGGAAGGGGAAGGGGAAAGGGAGAGGGAAAGCGACTGGGAAAGCGACTGCTGGCCCTGGTGTCCCTGCCGCCCCTGCCGCCCCTGCCGCCCTGCTCCCCCTGCCGGCCCTGCCGCCCCTGCCCAAGGAACAGGGAAGGGGAAGGGGAAAGGGAGAGGGAAAGCGACTGGGAAAGCGACTGCTGGCCCTGGTGTCCCTGCCGGCCCTGCTGCCCCTGCCGCCCCTGCCGCCCCTGCTGCCCCTGCCGCCCCTGCCGCCCCTGCCCAAGGAACAGAGAGAAGGGCGACAGGCACCACCATCATCTTGCCATCAAGGCCACGCACCACTGCTGCCCCTGCCGCCGCCGCCCCTGCCGCCGCCGCCGCCCCTGCCGCCCCTGCCACCACCTCTGCCGCCGCCCCTGCCACCACCTCTGCTGTCCCTGTCCATAAGACTCCCGCACGTGCCAAAGTGACCCGGAAAAATCTTACACCATCTAAGTATGCCGCCCTGCTGTTTGATGGTGATTCGCAGGACATTGGCAGCCCGGGTTTCGACGACGAAGCCCTAGCACGGGACCAAGGGTGGGGGGATTTGGGAGTGGACAGTGGGAGTGAGTCCGACGTCGGTGACGAAAACGAGGAAGGGCATCGTCTGTCGAGTGAAGAGGAGGGTAATGATGATGAAGTGCTGTATCGCGACCATGGAAGCGATATTTCAGACGCAGAAGAAGACGCAGACGACATTCCGATCCCTGGCATGCCTTCGTTCGATTGGTCTGACGGGGTCAATTTTGTACCTGACGTGCCCCAGTTCAATCCTGGGACGTCAGGAACAACTGACAACTGGCCCTGTGATGATCAAGCGAACGAAAGCGACTTCTTCCTCGCTTTTTCGACATGGAGGTAATGACGTACATCGTTGCCCAAACAAACGCCTACTACAGGTGGGTGTTTGGCAGATTGGACGTCCTTTCTCCAAAAGCGAGAATACGAGGCTGGGTGGATACGACTGTGGCAGAATTTGAGACGTTCTTTGCCTTGTTGTTCCTCATGCCTCTGATCAAGAAGCATGTGTTGCAACACTACTGGAAGCACGACCCTCTCATCGCCACCCCAACTTTCAATAAGTTCATGACTCGTGACAGATTTTTGTTGCTGCTAAGATTTATGCACTTTGCAGACAACGAAAATCCTAACAGGATTGACAGGATATGGAAAGTTCGGGATGTGTTCACCATGTTGTTGGAGAGGTATAGGAAATACTTTTACCCCTTCCTCAATTTGGTGATTGATGAGTCGCTCGTGCTCTTCAAAGGACGTCTTGTTTTCAAGCAGTATATCCCCTTGAAGAGGCATAGGTTCGGAATCAAGCTCTTCGTGTTGTGCGACTGTGAAACTGGAATAGTGCTTGACATGATCGTGTATACAGGCACTGACATTGACATACCGAAAGCCGCTGCCAATGACCCCATGGGCATGTCAGGTGCCATCGTCAGGAAAATGTTGGCACCTTACCTGGGCAAAGGCCACATCATCTACACTGACAACTGGTATACTTCTCCTGCTCTCTGCCAGTTTCTTTATGACAACCAAACGGGGTCATGTGGGACTGTGAGAAAGACAAGAAAGTTTATGCCAAAGTTCACAGGTGATGTCATTCCTCTCACAGATGCCTCCTCCAGTGACACACCTTCAGAAGACGACCTGGCCAAGGAACACCGCGAGAGGCATGTGCGAAGAAGGCGACGAAAGGGGCAGAAATACAAGCAGCTCGAGAAGTGTGGGAAACTGATAGCCCTGAAGTGGAAGGATAAGCGAGACGTCCACCTGCTTTCCACCGTCCACACAGGTGCCCAGGTGGATTCTGGCAAAATCCACTACCGAACCAGGAAGACAATCTACAAGCCCGACATGGTAGTGGACTACACCAAAAACATGCGCCTGGTGGACAAGTCTGACTGTCAGCTGTCAGGTGTTGAGTGTCTGAGGAAGACTGTGAAGTGGTATCACAAGCTCTTCCTCCACCTAGTTGACATAACGATGCTGAACGCCTACAACTTGTGGTTGGTGAAGAAGGATATGGCCCCAAACCAGAAGCTGAAATTCCGGGAGTTCGTGTACAACGTCTCCTACCAACTCCTGGAGAAGTATGCCACCACCACTCACAGACGTACGGCATGGCGTGGGGATCACGTTCCTGACCGCATCCAGCTGGGTGTCGAAAGACACTACACAACCAACACCGAGCTGATTGGCACTCGTCACAGGCAGGTGCAGTGCACCGTCTGCAGCTCCAGTGTGAGGAAACCCCATGTGACCAAAAGAGTCACCTCAATGTGCGCCGAGTGCAAAGTTGCACTCTGCCTGGGTGACTGCTTCAGGGACTACCACACCTTCAAGAACTACTGAGTGTCGGCCCCTGCCCTGCCCTGCCCTGCCCTGGACTCGCCCCGTGCCCTGCCCTGGACTCGCCTCCTGCCCTGCCCTGCCCTGCCCTGGACTCGCGCCCTACCTTACCTGACCTGACCTAATTGATCACGCTACCTCATAATGTAACATATATATTATATAATGTATAAGTTCCAAAGATGTCCCTGTGATATAGCTTTTACATTATATAATTGTATGTTTCATTATTTAGTTTATAAGTTTCAAAGATTTACATGTAATATGCCTTATTTTTTTAGTATATCAATATATATGTTTGTTATTAGCCTAAGTAATGTGTATATAATTATTTTCTTACCTCAAATGAATTGTACAAAAATAAATATGTTTCAATATATCATGTCAAACCTACTATGATAATAAAATAAAACAATAAAAAAAGAAAAAAAAGAAAACAAGGTCATGTCATTGTATTCTTACAATATGATATATTCTATGAATATTTCATATTGTTTGAATACAATGGCATGATCTTGTAAAAAAAAAATTTATAAAAATTTTTTCTAGACAATATAAAACCTTCCCCATAACCCCCTCCTGGATTCGATCCCACTACCCTACGACACTTTGAGTTTTCCAGTCCGCGACCTTACCAACCATGCCACAGGAGCTCATACCAAATATCACTCAAAACTTCGTGTGTACAATCGAAATGACAATATACAAAAAAAAATGAATTATCCCACCAATTTACGTTTGTAAATTGATGGGATTATCAATTATATCATGCCAAGGTTTATAATAGTTTGTCTCTGTCAAGAATTAGTAATTATATAACTTTATTCTGTCAAAAATTGCCCAAACACTCAGCAAAATTGCCCCTCTCAGTGTGACTCCACTCATTTTCACACGGTCAGGCGGTCACGAGGTGACCCTTGCCGCTCCTTGATTCTCCAGCTACAGCAGCTCTGTCTGGGAACAAAATTGGTATAAATACAATAATGGATAAAATACTCTTCACAAATACATTTGTATTGTATAATATTGTAAATAAAAATGAATAATAACTGTGTGGGTGTCGAAAATTGCTCAACCAGCTTTCTTATGTCTCGCCTACGCGCGTATATTGGATTATACATAGTCATGACTGTCATACAAATAATTGCAGTAGGTCTCGAATATACATTTAGATTGCATATTACTTCGAAATAAATAAGTAAACGTTTCTCTGGTGGCAATCTACCCTTTCGCAGGTGTAAGGAGACACCAGTCTATATTTAGCCCTCTATCACAACAGGCAATCTGCCTGTGTTGACTCAGCACCGTCGCTGGTGGTCTATAAATATAGTACTTTATTTACAGTCAATGGCCTACATGTTTCTGTGGTACTTCACATGTGTCTAAAATGCAATGTCTGCTTGCATAAAAATGCAATTCTGAAGTCCATTTAGATGTACGACATACGCATGTCTCAGTTTCTCTCTCTCTCTCTCTCTCTCTCTCTCTCTCTCTCTCTCTCTCCATTCCTGACTCATGTTATTGTAGACCTGTTGATGGCAACGAACACCAGCCATCTGGTAGACATAAGGGTCAAAATACCAAACATCAATACGCCTGGGGCGCCTCCACAATTATCACTAAGCTGGTTATCTATCTAGAGATCTGCCTGACTTCCATCTCTCCACGACTCACTCACTCACTGCACCCCTGCATGCCTCCCTCCCACCCACCCACCCACCAGGCCTAAACCCCCCCTTTCAGGCTTCCGTCTGCTAGAAACACATTCACAATTTGCGTAAATATCGCATCAATTGGGCTATATGCGGTATATTCCTTGTTATATGGGACGCCTACATATGTACACGTCTTTATTATAGCATGAGAGTGCTCTAAATACAAGATTGACGTGATATTTATGGCGTAACACACCCTCTCCCCCTTTCATTCCCACCACAACTCACTCACACCTTGGTTCACGCATAGAAACTCATTGATAATGTGCGTAAATATCGCATGAATTGGTTTATATGCGGTATATATTTTGATATATGGCACGTATACATACGTACAAGTCTGTATTATAGCGTGACAGTGCTCTACGTACAAGATATACGTGATATGTATGGCGTAAACCACACTCTCAGCTCATAAATTGCCGCCAAACCTCCAACACATCTTCATTCCCGCCTAAATATTCTCTTATAATTCCCTTATATATTGCAATTTTTGGTCACTATGAGGCATATTCATTGTTATATGGGTGCCCTACACACGTATACATACTCTAAATAGCCTAAAAGGGCTCGAAAAAGGAGATATACGTGATAATACGCGGTAACCCACCCCCTCCTCCCTCTCCTTCTATCCCCTGCGCGCGTAAATATTCGGCAGGGAAATCTCGCCGCTCGATGACAATCTAGCCGCGCGGTGCCATTCGCTCCACATTTTTCAACTACGGACCGTTCCCCTACCCCCCCCAGACATTTTTTGGGGGGTCAAATATATATGGGCCGATGCACGCAAACATTCCCTACACGATGATGTACTTTTTATCGAAATTGGCAATAGGTCCCAAAATCATCATAGGTGCGCACAGTCTTACCCTGTAGAAAACCCCCTGTGCGCCGCGGAGAGGTTAATGTCCCGGAGTTTTACACATTCTTGGCCATTGTCATGCTGATGGGGGTCACAAGGAAATCCTCCATAAAAAAGTACTGGTCCTGGGATCCCCTCGTCCGAACCCCTATTTTTGGCCAAATAATGAGCAGAAATAGGTTCACAGCCATAATGGGGAACCTACATTTCATTGACAGCCTGGCAGCCCACACCAGAAATCAAAGTCAACCAAGAGCTATGAAGGACCCCATGGAGAGGGGTACCTGAAGGTGAAGCTTGCTGCCGCCTTCAAACCCCATCAGAAGCTCATTATTGATGAGAGTTTGCTGCTGTGGAGGGGGAATATTGGCATCCGGCAGTACATGTCCAGCAAATGACATCGATATGGCCTGAAGATCTTCGTGATGTGTGACTGTCGAACCGGTTACATCCAGGACCTAATTCTGTATATGGGCAAGAAAACAGAATTGGTGGAAACGAGGACATACAGAATTTCTGGGGCCGTCGTCATCACCATGCTGCAGGGCTACCTGGACAGGGGCCACATACTGCACCTGGACAACTGGTACACCAGCCCCTCCCTTGCCAAGTTCCTGCATAGCCGCACTACAGGAGTCTGTGGCACCGTCAGGAGGAATCGGATCTTTATGCCCGAACTACCACCCAGGCGGGAAAAGGGCTCCATCATCCACAAGCAGGCTAACAATGTCCTCATGTTGTCCTGCATGGATAACCGGGATGTGAACGTCCTCACAACAGTCCACCTTCCCATCTTCCAAGACAGCAGACGTCGTGACAGAGCAACTGGCGAAGTTATCAAGAAACCTTTAGCCATCTGTGATTATAACATCAACATGCGGCTGGTGGATAAATCAGATGCTGTCATCTTGTCATGTGAGTGTGCAAGGTAGACGATGAGGTGGTCTAAGAAGTTATTCTTCCACCTCCTCGATCTCACCCTCTATAACAGCCATATCCTCTACTCAACAATCACCGGCAAGCAGGAAACGATGGAGAACTTCTGCATCGAGTTGTCCAGGGAGGTGTTGAGGGAATACATGACTGCCCCCCACTTCCAGCAACCCCCCACCCATCGACGCCCAGCAGCAGAAGGGATTGCCAGGCTGACACAACGCCACTTCCCTGAATATGTGCCGCCCACAGAAAGCAATGACAAACCCCGAAGACGGTGTCATGTGTGCCGCAACACAACACAGAGGCAGCCTGAGAGAACAGATACCAGGTGGATGTGCAGAGAATGTGATGTTCCACTGTGTCTCCCGGACTGCTTCAGGGAGTATCACACCCTTGACAATTTCTAAACGAGTGTACTGAAAGACTGCGATAAAAGACGCTATGAAGTGTGTGTGTATATAAACCTAGTGTAAATATAAATATATACAAAGTGCCGAACACAATATGTAAGTGAGATTGACACTCAAATATACGTAAAACAGTGACAGACACCAATAAGTGAAAATATATACTATTTCTAAGTCCAACGTGCGTAAAACAATGTGTGAAACTCATATTCTGTAACTATAAAACATATGATAAAGTAATAAACTGAATAAAGAGAGGAAGTGACATGAAAACTGAATAAAGCAGGGGAGTAAGAGAGAAACGCAAGAAAAGGGAAAGTGTTGGTGGCGTGTGTCAGTCAGCTGGGTGTGTGTCAGTTCGTGCGTTCTGTTATTGTCCGAGACCATGATGGCCGGCAGTCTCCATGGCAACGGGGACGCGCCACGCTCTTGCCACTCGTGTGCACTTACAAGACTTATATCTAAACACTTTTCACACTGTAACTTCACTTACAATGACATTATGTGATACATGTTAGTAATATATGAACTATGAAGGCACACGTGATGCTCTGGTGGTGTAAATAACCGTCACTCGAAAACTGGCTGCATCGTACATCTGCCATGATGCCGCGCTCAACTGTGGCTGGCCGGGTGGGAAGTTTTAAGGCCGCCCGGCCTCAGCTGATGTATGAGGCTGCCCCCCCCCTACCCCATAAGACCCCCAAATGACCGAGGTGAGTAATTGTTTTTTCTTCATTTCTCACCTATTTCTTCCATTTTAGAAAAAAAAAAAATTGGCCAAAACGGCCGGTCCCTGGATGTAAACTAGCTGGGGTTCAGTGGGTTAAATAAACTCTCGAGACACAACATACCGAACACAACACGGTTCTTCCTTCCACTTCACTTTGATTTAACCAGTCTCTTAGCCACCATTGCCGGACAAACACATAACCAAGTTCGTCATATTTGTTAGACCTTTGTTTTAGTCTGTGCGTTAAGCTATTCATATTGAATTGCTTAACCACATTTTACCCTGTAGCCTACCTGTGGTTAGTATTCTTAAGTTTTAATGTTCTAGCTTATTTGTTAGCCAATTTGTAATTTTTTAATTGTGATAGGTATTAATGATTTAAATTACATTAAAGTTGCACTACTAAGATACACTTTATTTTGTACCCTATTGATGCCAAAAGAATTGGCGAAAAGTTGCCTAATAAACTGCATGAGAGTTCTGCTGTGTAGTGATGCCCTGCACTGACTATGTACATATATATATATATATATATATATATATATATATATATATATATATTGTACAGGGTGTCCATAAAGTATCTCCCTGTATAACAAACCACATATTGGACAAACCATAATAGACAGAAACATGCGGTTTGCGGTAGTCAACAGCTGAACTCACCAAATTTTAATCTTACTAAGTCACACTATCTACAAATTTCCACGTGGGCACCATTTGTGGCCCAGAGGACATTGATGCCAATTTGCAAACATGTACTTTGATTTGCTGGAGCTGTTTGTTCTGCCTTGGTTGGAAGACTATCAGCCCTGGGTGTTCTTCCAACAATATGGTGCACCACCGAATTGGAAAGCTGTTCAAGCTGCTCTTGATCAAGCTTTTCCTGGATGCTGAACTGGACTGGACAGTCCGACAGCATGGCCACCCCGCTCGCTGTACCGAAGGTTTCTCGACTTCTTGTTATAGGGTTATGTTAACCCTCCAGCCCCGGCTATGTATTATATATATATTCCTCGAAACCCGGGTGTTTTGGCCGAAAAACGTCTAGGCTAGGCTACCGTATATTTGTTAATCTGACTGCTTCCCGCATTCCCACGCATCCCCAAGCGTAGCTGTGTTATTTACCTGTAGAATGGCATTAAGTAGAGCTCTCTAAGTCAACTGGTTGAGTTGTGATAATGATTTCATTGGAGATAACTTTATGGCCAAAACAGCCACTTTACACTACTTTTCGATACTTAACAACAACATACAGGCACACACGAACAAGCGACGCTCTCCTTCTTGTGGCCGGAGATGCGGGGCGTCGGTCCAGCCGGCTGTTTACATGCGTCGGACCGACGCCTCGCACACGAAGCTCACAGGCTTTCAACCACTGGGCGTTCAAGAGCCCTTCCGGGTACCTGTTATATGCTTTTTTATGGGCGTTCAAGAGCCCTTCCATGGTGAGAGGGTTAAGGATAGAGTCTTGCAACACAATCCCACCCCTACTCTGCGCAACTCTTCAACTCAAGAGTGAAACGTTGTTCTCAGTCTTTCTTCTATTTAACTGCTGAGCTCTGGAACTCTCTCCCAGAATCAGTCTTTCCTTCTTCCTATGACTTAAATTGCTTCAAACTTTGTGTGTCCAGGCATTTTGGCTCGAACGTCCCTTGATTTTGGCCCTTTCAACTCTGGGGGAGGCACTCGATATAGGCAGTTCTGCCTTTTGCCTCCCTCACTCACTTAGAAAAAAAAATGCAACTCCAGTACCCGATGTGAAGACCTTGAAGGCTAGGAGACCTGGTGACACAAACACTTGCTGAATTTAGCTATTTACTGCTGCAAATTGCATGTTTCTATCTACTGCAGTTTGTCCAATATGTTGTATAGTAAATAGGGAGAGATTTTATGGACACTGTTATGCCCTGATTGTATGCAGGATTAACAATGGATACAGGTGACTTCTACTCCACTGGGACTTCCAAGTTCAAATAAGTACATACAAAATCAAATAAACACAGAGGATAAGTATATCGCAAAATATGGTTTAAGAATACAGCTTTATTTCTCCTGCACTATATGTGAGAAATAATCTGAAACCAAGAACATGGGACATGTATCACTACCAGAGAATAGTACTTAAGTTTAATACTGACTCCTAGCACAGTCGCGGAGCTAGATAGGGAGCAGGTATTCTGTCCAACTTCACTTAGTAATCGAGAATGATGAAGACACTGGGAGTGGATTGAGAGAGAAGTATTTCTAGGAGTGGGGTGACCACTGTCCCTTTTCTTCAGGAATGTCACTGTGGTTCAAGTTCAAGGTCAAGTACCCCTAATAGGTATGCGGCCGTGTCGTATAGAAAACGTAGAGTCGATGGTGGACTCTGAAGTATTTTCAAACACTCTGGTGAATTTTGACAGAGTTGCTGACTTCTCAAAAGTAGGTTAAAAATGAACTAATTCGAAATTGAATCACTGTTTGGTGGCTAATTGTTCTTCCGGATCACACATACTGTAGGTGAGTATGACTCGTAGCTTTCTAACCCAATTATTAACACTTGTATAGATTTATAAGTAGTTAAGGCACTTTTGGAAAAACTCTGTTTATTTCGGGAGAAAACTTGGATTTTTAGTCAGAGTCGCTGAACGTTGAAAATCAGCTTAAGTATCACTAATTTAGATTCTTCACTCATAGGGTTAGATCTTCTTGATTTTTGCTACGCTATTCAGAGAAATAATTCTTTTCGTTCTGCCTCGATTCTTTGGACTTAAGAGTATTTATTCACTTTTTAGATATTCGTGTTGGACTCTGTTTATTTTTGCTCATTCGACACTTTTCCTACTTTTTGTCACTCTATCTTCTTCTCTTGATCTCCCAGCGTGGTAACTTCTCTGGTGATGTCTCCTGTGAACACTTCAGGAGGTGGTTGGTTCTCGTCGTCTGCTTACCCGTGGGCCGTCTAGGTGGGCCGGCTGTGTGGAGTAGTTACAGATGGGTTGATTGGGCTTGAGATCTTAAGTATGGCTCCGTAACATATAGTAACCGTCTGGCAAATTACTGTTGGGCACCATACCGAACTAACGCAAGTATTTCAGAGGTAGGAGAAACTACTCGACTGTTCTGATCAGTATATCAACCGTTGATGAAGTCCTGTTAAGGTATTCTCGGGCTAGGATCTTAAATATCGAGTCTTATGTGGTTGATATCGGACGAACGCAGTAAGTTCAGTGTGAGTGCTCTTACTGTCTGCCCTGATCTGTATGAGAGGTTCGGGGGACCCGTGGCGGTGTTTAACCCTTATTTAGCGGCGAGCAACATAAGTCGAGTTAAAAAAAGCTGGACTATGTGGCGGCGCTCGACATAACTCGAGTGGCAATTTCAGCACGTAATGTGGCTGAGAGAGAGAGACAAGTGGTGGCAGGAGACTAGCGAGCGTATGACTGCTCCAGACCACCGCGGCGAACCTACTGACACAAATCTCAGCTCCCTCCTCCCTCTCTCACTCGCTACATACTCAATTATGTACTGAAAGTACCGAATTACCTGCTTTTTGCACTCGCGTTGCACGGTTATTGCAAGAAAACTATCCATCATACAAGGATCGTTATGGTGTCATTCGAAAGCTCTGTTTATGCCCTTTCAGGGATAGGTACTTGTTTTACGTTCTGGGTCTTATTTAGGCATGAAAATGATCACGTAAACAGCCCTATTTTGGCTAAAAACACCCCGCTGTGCGGTACACATAAATAAACCGCATAGGCCGCTCGTAAGGTGTTAAACCTTTAAGTTACACAGTCGTGTGGGATGCCACAGACTCAGTGCACCAAGGACTTGTCTCTGCAGAGTGCCCGTGAGGGTATCTCGCCAAGCCCTGTCTCTAACACAGCGGTCTCAGAGGCTTGAGACTACCTGCGCCGAGTGGCATTGTCCACTTTCAATAAATGAAGAATAGAGAGGGCGGCAGGCCGGAGTCTCCCAACTCTTCACAAGAGAAAATGTAACCTTGCGGTGGAACCAATGTCACGTCGGCATGCCAGACGACGACAAAGTTCCTCGACAAGGACACTTTCGTACAGGTGTTCACTTGGACTCAGTAAAACCAGAGAGGGCGGCAGGCCGGAGTCTCTCTACTTTTACTAAGAAAAGTGAAGCCTGACAATAGAGACTATGTTCGTGCTGGCATGCCAGACGTCAACAGAGTTCCTCTATCAGGACACTGGTACCTTCCCACTCTAGA
Source organism: Paralithodes platypus (assembly GCA_032716605.1). Lineage (NCBI taxonomy): Eukaryota > Metazoa > Arthropoda > Malacostraca > Decapoda > Lithodidae > Paralithodes > Paralithodes platypus. The sequence goes on along the minus strand of CM064492.1, from coordinate 24,936,122 downwards.
GAATATTGAGGACGGCAGGCCGGATTCCTCAACTTCTTTTAGAGATGGTGCTGGTGTGGGCTTTCCTTAGCGAAATTAACAAGCAGGAGCGGCAGGCCGGTATCCTCCTTCCCAACCTCTGAATTAGAAAGAGAAATCGGCAGGCCGGTAACTCTCTTCCTAACCCTTTTAGGAAAAGTTGTTCCTATCTCAGTAGCTGTGTGTCTTTCTAGCATGCCAGATGAAGACAAGAGTTACTGGGATAGGCCACAGCTATCGATAACTTGTAGTCTAAGAAGAAAGTTTCGGCAGGCCGTACACTTCCTCACTAGACAAGCTAGGAACCGCCTAAGTAGAGTCTCTACGTTAGCTAGGCATGCCTTTCTCTAACGAAGGTCCCTAGTATAGGATTTTACTGACAGACAGTATGTTTGGGCTTTCGGCAGGCCGGTCAGTCCAACTGAATGGAGGGTAATCTTAAGACTTCATAAGGTGTCATGCCAGTTCTTTTGAAGCCTCAAAATTGCTTGACTTTCCTCAGAAATTCTGAACTGGTATTGCGGATTACTGAGTGCCCTCCTCCGGTACCTCTAGGATGGTAAGGGTATGAGGAGGTCTCCTAGATGGGGTCCTTGAACCCTTCTTGTTCTGTTGGTCAAGGTCTCCTTCAATATAAGGATATTACTCGGTGATGGTGTGATGAGTAAAGTAACTTTTTGTCCCTAGAGTAGGCTACTTCATCAAGGGTTAATTATAAATTCATAAGGGGTTTATATTGCTTCAATAGAACTCTGGAAAACAATAATAGTGAGTAAAGTGAATGAATTCTGAACTTCTGGTTCTCGGGGAGGATTGGTGGTGTCAGGTGCATTTTAAGGTGTGTCGTGCGCCCATGACAAATGAGGGCTATGATGCGCGTGAGACGGCGTTTATCCTTCTCCCTCCTTCTCGTGGTGGTTGTGGTTGGATTTTATTACAGATCTTGGTTGGTAGTAATTTTAGGTATAAGAATATGGAAATCTCCCTCGGCATGGTGTTGTCTACAGGAGTGTGTACGTATCTAACTTTCCCGGTTCGTGTTGGTAGGCCTGGGTGTACACACAGTATTTAAACGTACTGAGCGCCCTCTCTCGGGGCGCGGGAGCGGCAGATCTCCCGCGTTATTTTTACTTGGAGATAATTAAGTACAGAGTATTCTTATGTAGAAAGAAGCATGTGTGGTTTGTGTAACTAGCAAAACTAGTTGAAGAGTGTCAAAAAAAGGCATGTGTATATATGTGTGGAAAAACAGTGTTCCAAGATCTATTGAAGTATAGGTTCACATCTTATTGCATAACATAGTTTACATACAGGCATATAATGGTTTCATCTGGCATTGATTTCTTCTTAACTTCTACTTCTCTATTCTCCCCAAGTTATATGGTGAGGTGGGGAGAAAAGGAAAACACTAGAATACATGGATCATTGTTGGTCTTCAATGGTGAAGACAACGTTTGTTTAGTACAATGTACAGGGATCAGGATGACATTTATATTAGGTATCAACATAATGAAATACATCTTGGGCAAAGGAGGTGAGTACAAGTAGCTCAGAATGGCTGGCTAAATAATATCCTCCTCTTCATGGGGGTATTATGGTCGATGGTCCTGCCTGGTGTACTGGGGCGTTGACTTGTCAGCGAGACCTTTCATTCTCCGTCCGGCGTGACTTGGCAGAGCGCCGCGACTCGTCGGTTGGGAGTGTTCATCTTCGCCGCCTTCTGCTGTTCGGGCGATGTCTCTTGCCGGCGTTTTCGCAGTATTTTAGACACCCTGTATATACTGTATATATATATATATATATAGTTGTAGCAACAAATACCCCAGGTGGGAAGTGGAAGCAAATAACGGCAAGTAATACCAACGTAATGATGAAAATGTTACTGATAATTCAATAAAGATGTTTTTCATCATTACGTTGGTGTTACTTGCCTATATATATATATATATATATATATATATATATATATATATATATATATATATATATACAGAATAGAGAGAGAGAGAGAGAGGGAGAGAGAGAGAGAGAGAGAAAAAAAAATAGATATAGAGGCTATAGGCATTTGATAAAGAGTCCCTGGAACTCCTGTTTCATTTGCTTGGCCTCTCTTACTGATTTTCTTTGTGCCTCACTTACACTGAGAGTAATCCAGCTCGCTCTCACAAACACCTCCTCCTCATATCTATTTCACTACACTTAACATGCACACCACACGTCCTTCTTCCACACCAACACAAAAATAGTTAAAATGATAAACAATAGCCAAGGCTCGGAGTCCCCAGGGGGGGGAGGTGGGGGGGGGACCATAAATGCCACCACACCAGCCCGACCTTCCCCTGACGACCCCTCAAAATTCTCTGAACCTCGGCCTGTTACTCTTACTGTCAACTTTTGCAACATTTGCAGACTTTCCTCTAATTTTCCCTCAGTTGAACACCATCTCTCTTCCTACAAACCTGATCTTCTTTTCCTCACTGAAACTCAGGTGTCTGAAGCAACTGCCAGCAGCTCCTTCTCTGTATCCTCCTACTTTATCTCTCCTAGTTTCAAAGCCAAAGGCGGATGTTGTGCATACGTGCACAACAAACTCACTTGCTCTCGTGTTTCCGATTTTGACTCCTCTGAATTCTCAACTTTATGGCTCAAACTACCCTGTCATTCTCATATTAAATATTTCTGTGCTGTTTATCTTTCCCCTATCTCTACCGACTTTCCCAAATACTTTGACTATCTAAACTCTAAAGTGGAACACATTCTATCCATTTCTCCTTTCTCGGAAATTTCCATCTTAGGAGATTTCAACGTTCACCACCGCCAATGGCTCTCCTCTCATTCTACTGACCAACCTGGTGAGCAAGCCTATGTCTTTTCTATCTTCAATGACCTAGAGCAGTTAGTCGAGCAACCCAACCGTATCCCGGATCGCTTCGGAGATCGGCCCAACATTCTTGACTTGTTTCTAACTTCTAACCCTTCTTCTTATACTGTAGATCTGTTCTCTCCTTTGGGCTTCTCTGACCATGAACTTATCTCCATCACCTGTCCTATCTCTCCAGTACGGCCACCCTACCCTCCCAGCCGGTGGCGCTTGTGGCACTTTGGCGCTGCCAACTGGGAGGCTCTCCGGCAATACTTCTTTGATTTCCCATGGAATTACTTTTGCTTCCATGGCCGGGGAACCTCAGAGAATGCTGAACTCATTACCGAGGTAATCCTATCGGGCATGGAGGCATACATTCCATTTTCGTTCTCTCAGACTAATGCAAAATAATCTTGGCTTACTCACGCTTGTTCTTCTGCTGTCCGCAATAAGGAGGAAGCATGCAAATGGTACCGTTGCCTTCAAACTCAAGAATCTCATTCTTCCTATGTTTCTGCCAGGAATCAAGCCAAATTTGTTCTTCGACTTGCCAAACACTCTTGCATCAATAATAAATGCACTGAACTATCCAACTCTAGCTACTCCCAAGCTTTCTGGCATCTAGCCAAAAACTTCTCCAAGAATTTTTCTTCCTCGTCTTTCCTTCCCCTTTTCCACTCTGATGGCACAACCATCACTTCTTCCTCTGACAAAGCTGAACTCTTTGCTCAAACTGATTCCGGTGCTATTCCTCCTTCTCCACCCCCCTCTTTCCTACTTATGCCTAATATCCATAACCTAATGAAGCCATACAACACTTATCTTCTGATCCAACTACCATTTCCAATTGGGGCAGAGAAAACCTTGTTGCCTTTAATGCTTTCAAAACCCAATGTATCCATCTATCTAACCGTCGTGAACTCCCAGAGGACTATCCCTTATTCTTCAACAGTACACAAATCAGCCCTTCATCTTCTCTCAGTATTCTCGGTGTCTCTTTCTTCTGCTCTCTCTTGGAAGGACCATATTACCATTCTTGCTAATAAGGCGGCCTCCCAGAAGCTGGGTGTGCTCAATTGCCTCAAGGGGTTCTTTACCCCTGTACAGCTTCTTGCTCTGTACAGGGGCACAGTGCGTCCTTGTATTGAGTATTGTTCACATATGTGGGGAGGATCCTCTCACACAGCACTTGTAGACAAAGTAGAAAGTAAAGCCTTTCATATCATTGATTCCCGTCCACTCACCGACTCTCTGCAATCTCTCTCTCTTCGCCGCAATGTTGCATCTCTTTCGCAATTCTACCGCTACTACAATAATCAGAGTTCCTCAGAGCTCTCTCAGTGTATACCACCTCTACGTAGGGTAAGTAGTACCCGTCTTGCAACACAATCCCACCCCTACTCTGTGCAACTCTCCAACTCAAGAGTGAAACGATACTCCCAAATTTTCTTCTATTCAACAGCTGAGATCTGGAACTCTCTCACTGAATCCATCTTTCCCTCATCCTATGACTTCAATTGCTTCAAAATCCGTGTGTCCAGACATTTTGGCTTGCACATTCTTTGAATTTGTCCCTGTTACTCTTTCAACTCTGGGGGAGGCACTCGTCACATGCAGTTTTGCCTCATCTACATAGAAAAATTAAAGACAGATAGATAGATAGATATACTGTACATATATGACTAGAAGTAGAAGATAATAAATCCGCTAAGCTAGAAATATATACATGAGAAATATTAGTTAAAGTATCTTTTAAACTATCTACTATAGCCTCTTTTGCAACCTGGGCTCATCATGAGAGGATCACGCCGGCAGCTTCTGTTGGTGTTGAGCGCTATCTTGATAATGAGGCCAGATACGGGCAGCGGCAATGAGGCACTCTTTTGTACGAGAGGCTCCTGGGGTATGTGACCACAGACTGATAGCATAGGAGGCACTCTTTTGTACGAGAGGCTCCTGGGGTATGTGACCACAGACTGATAGCATAGGAGGCACTCTTTTGTACGAGAGGCTCCTGGGGTATGTGACCACAGACTGATAGCATAGGAGGCACTCTTTTGTACGAGAGGCTCCTGGGGTATGTGACCACAGACTGATAGCATAGGAGGCACTCTTTGTACGAGAGGCTCCTGGGGTATGTGACCACAGACTGATAGCATAGGAGGCACTCTTTTGTACGAGAGGCTCCTGGGGTATGTGACCACAGACTGATAGCATAGGAGGCACACATTTGTACGAGAGGCTCCTGGGGTATGTGACCACAGACTGATAGCATAGGGGGCACTCTTTTGTACGAGAGGCTCCTGGGGTATGTGACCACAGACTGATAGCATAGGAGGCACTCTTTTGTACGAGAGGCTCCTGGGGTATGTGACCACAGACTGATAGCATAGGGGGCACTCTTTTGTACGAGAGGCTCCTGGGGTATGTGACCACAGACTGATAGCATAGGGGGCACTCTTTTGTACGAGAGGCTCCTGGGGTATGTGACCACAGACTGATAGCATAGGGGGCACTCTTTTGTACGAGAGGCTCCTGGGGTATGTGACCACAGACTGATAGCATAGGGGGCATTAGAGGGGAATTTTTAAACCGTGCAACCTGAACATTCTTATATTTGTTCTAGTTGAGGTATATCCCTGGGTGTATGTGACCCTTCACATTGTTCTAGTTGAGGTATATCCCTGGGTGTATGTGACCCTTCACATTGTTCTAGTTGAGGTATATCCCTGGGTGTATGTGACCCTTCACATTGTTCTAGTTGAGGTATATCCCTGGGTGTATGTGACCCTTCACATTGTTCTAGTTGAGGTATATCCCTGGGTGTATGTGACCCTTCACATTGTTCTAGTTGAGGTATATCCCTGGGTGTATGTGACCCTTCACATTGTTCTAGTTGAGGTATATCCCTGGGTGTATGTGACCCTTCACATTGTTCTAGTTGAGGTATATCCCTGGGTGTATGTGACCCTTCACATTGTTCTAGTTGAGGTATATCCCTGGGTGTATGTGACCCTTCACATTGTTCTAGTTGAGGTATATCCCTGGGTGTATGTGACCCTTCACATTGTTCTAGTTGAGGTATATCCCTGGGTGTATGTGACCCTTCACATTGTTCTAGTTGAGGTATATCCCTGGGTGTATGTGACCCTTCACATTGTTCTAGTTGAGGTATATCCCTGGGTGTATGTGACCCTTCACATTGTTCTAGTTGAGGTATATCCCTGGGTGTATGTGACCCTTCACATTGTTCTAGTTGAGGTATATCCCTGGGTGTATGTGACCCTTCACATTGTTCTAGTTGAGGTATATCCCTGGGTGTATGTGACCCTTCACATTGTTCTAGTTGAGGTATATCCCTGGGTGTATGTGACCCTTCACATTGTTCTAGTTGAGGTATATCCCTGGGTGTATGTGACCCTTCACATTGTTCTAGTTGAGGTATATCCCTGGGTGTATGTGACCCTTCACATTGTTCTAGTTGAGGTATATCCCTGGGTGTATGTGACCCTTCACATTGTTCTAGTTGAGGTATATCCCTGGGTGTATGTGACCCTTCACATTGTTCTAGTTGAGGTATATCCCTGGGTGTATGTGACCCTTCACATTGTTCTAGTTGAGGTATATCCCTGGGTGTATGTGACCCTTCACATTGTTCTAGTTGAGGTATATCCCTGGGTGTATGTGACCCTTCACATTGTTCTAGTTGAGGTATATCCCTGGGTGTATGTGACCCTTCACATTGTTCTAGTTGAGGTATATCCCTGGGTGTATGTGACCCTTCACATTGTTCTAGTTGAGGTATATCCCTGGGTGTATGTGACCCTTCACATTGTTCTAGTTGAGGTATATCCCTGGGTGTATGTGACCCTTCACATTTAATGGAGGACAAAATTTGTCCCATGTATCCTACTGCGTGTTGTACAAAGCAACTAAAAGGTGAAGTGAGGAAGTTTGAATAAACGGTCATACTATAAAGTAAAGTGATGTTGTGGTACTGTCTTACATGTTGTAGTACTATTGAGTATGGTGCTGTGGTACAAGTGCTGCAAGGGGATATTGTTAAGTCTTTTGAGGCACTATTAGCGCTCTGACAACATAATCCACGATGATGATGGGACAGTGTTATGGAAGGATCGTGCTTCAGTCCAACTTGTGAAAGTTAAGCCTATCTGAGCCTTTAAAATATAATGGAGAGGGCGTTAAAGTGACGGTTAAACCATTAAATGTATGTGCATAAATATACGAACTTATTTAACTTGCGTAAAACCTCTCAGACTCGAAGAATAATGAAAACCATTGAAAACTAGTATACTAGTATACTAGTATACTAGTATACTAAAATTACAGGAAAGAGTAGAAACAAAAGGAAAGTGAAATTTTAAGTAGGAGTAGAAGACAAAGATCAAATATAATGTTAAGGTAAAAGTGAGGGACAATACAAGCATGGGGATATAAGTGAGGGACAATACAAGCATGGGGATATAAGTGAGGGACAATACAAGCATGGGGATATAAGTGAGGGACAATACAAGCATGGGGATATAAGTGAGGGACAATACAAGCATGGGGATATAAGTGAGGGACAATACAAGCATGGGGATATAAGTGAGGGACAATACAAGCATGGGGATATAAGTGAGGGACAATACAAGCATGGGGATATAAGTGAGGGACAATACAAGCATGGGGATATAAGTGAGGGACAATACAAGCATGGGGATATAATGTTAAGGTAAAAGTGAGGGACAATACAAGCATGGGGATATAAGAATAATGCTATCTTTTGAGGGTTGTTTACTATTCATTACATACGGCTAACATCAGTAGCTACAACATTTTACAGTTCGTTACAATGGAGGTAAACATGGGCATATAATAATCTATATATAAACTTAACCCTCTGAAGACTAAGACGCATTTTGTCAGTTTACTCTGACTATAATTATACGATGTTATACAGCTTAGGAAGATATGTGGGAATAACGAGGGTAAAGACTATCTCAATCAACCATATGACTTCCATAGGCACTTCCTAATATGAATTATATCGTCTAATAATAGCTATTAACCTTTTGAAGATTATGCCACATCTTGACAGTTTATTCTTGGTATTATTAGACAATGTTATGCAGCTTAGGAATGATCAGTGGGAATATTGAGGGTAAAGAATATTTTAATCAACCATCTGACTTCCATATACCCTTCCTAATCTGAATACAATCGTCTTATTATAGCTAAAAAACAGAACAGAAATGCGTCATCAGATCTTCTAAGGTTTAATTTTGATTCCGATACTATATGACTGTAAAGGCCTCCGCTACTGCAGGAGGCGTCACAAGGGGTCACCTCGATCCCATAAGCTGTAGCCGAGTCGGGTTGGAGCAAACATTTAGCCCTGAGAAGATCCGATGGTGCCTTTCTTTTACTCCTTTCTGGCTATTTTTAGACAATTTAATTCAGGTTAGGAAGGGTATGTGGAAGTCCGAGAGTTAATTGAGATAGGCTTTACCCTTATAGTTTCTACAGATCCTTCATAAGCTGTATAACATCATCTAATGATAGCCAGAATAAAATGTCAATTGTGGCATAATCTTCAAAAGGTTAATAGTCTATTTGTGTTGATTTTCGGTGTGAGCATCCTGGATTCGAATCCACGGACTGCCACATGTGTTTGTAAATTTCATTAATCGATTTTAGGAGTATAGTTGGTTGTTGGAAGGAACATAATAATTGATATTGGTTCAGGGGTAATTTATCGAGAGGACTTCCCTAGTGGTTAAGGCCCCATTAATTGCTTTTTCCATTCACATATGCATAGCCTACGTGAGTTGCAGTTGGGATGTGTGTACATGCTTAGATTGATATGCAGGATTCGAAGTTGCATAATAAATCGTAGGCAGTGTCCACCATTCTTTAACTGTCTTCGTGGTGCGATGCATAAGGTGTTGATTTTCGGTGTGAGCATCCTGGATTCGAATCCACGGACTGCCACATGTGTTTGTAAATTTCATTAATCGATTTTAGGAGTATAGGTGGTTGTTGGAAGGAACATAATAATTTGTATATGGGTAATCTATTCATGTTTCAAGGTGTTTGTTCCTAATGTTAAACTATGAACGATTAAGTAGCGTCAAAATAGAAGTAGCGTTGGTCAAATGCTAGTGTTTTCTTGGATATATTTTGAATCCGATAAAGTTATTCTAAGCTTGGTATCGGATACATGGCCTCGTATGACACCGTCTTAACCCTATATGGTGAAGGGAGGGTCTATTTGGATACTCCCTGATTTACTTCATTGGTTTGGAAATGTTAAGGCATTTCACGTCATTAGTTTGGCGATTATAAGACGCTTCAACCCAATAAGGTGTCGATATTTCTTAGGCGAGCGATAGCGATCCTACAATTTGAGAGATAACGGCCGGGACATTTTCCTGGCAAAAAAAATTTACATACTGTATTTTGTCTGGGGGGGGGGGGGGGGACGTTTATTTATTTATTTTGTATTTATATTTTTATTTTTATTTTTGTATGGGATTCTGGGAGTCTAGGGAGTAAGGGAGGACATTAGTTAAAGCGAGTACATAAAGGTGTCTGGACCCTTTTAAATGACAAACCTGGAAGGTCTTTGTCCCAGATGGTGATGTGAAGATACCTTGTCCGGAAGTATAACACCTGAGGTGAAGCCATTGATTTCGGGGGTTCCTGAGTGATTGGTGCTTCTGAATGATTGCTTGCTTGCTTTTTGTGGGCAAATGTTATAGGCTATATGTGGTCTCCTGTCAACTCATTTTCCTTTTGTGTGTCAATTACTAATCCTCCCTATCCCTTGTGGGAGTAAGGGCTGGCTACTAACTGACTGACTGACTGAATGACTGACTGACTGACTGACTGAATGACTGACTGACTGACTGACTGACTGACTGACTGACTGACTGACTGACTGACTGACTGACTGACTGACTGACTGACTGACTGACTGACTAACTGACTGACTGACTGACTGAATTTTACCAGGACAATCACGGTATCTATCCTAGCCTAACCTGACCTCACTTAATATAACATACTCCGGATTTCTTTAACCACGACAATCACGGTATAAATCCTTACTTATATAAGCTACTCTCACGGTATCTATCCTAGTCTAACTTGACCTCCGACTATCTTTTACCAAGACAATCACGGTATTTATCCTAGCCTAACCTGACCTGACATAATATATCCTAGCCTAACCTGACCTGACATAATATATCCTAGCCTAACCTGACCTGACATAATATATCCTAGCCTAACCTGACCTGACATAATATATCCTAGCCTAACCTGACCTGACATAATATATCCTAGCCTAACCTGACCTGACATAATATATCCTAGCCTAACCTGACCTGACATAATATATCCTAGCCTAACCTGACCTGACATAATATATCCTAGCCTAACCTGACCTGACATAATATATCCTAGCCTAACCTGACCTGACATAATATATCCTAGCCTAACCTGACCTGACATAATATATCCTAGCCTAACCTGACCTGACATAATATATCCTAGCCTAACCTGACCTGACATAATATATCCTAGCCTAACCTGACCTGACATAATATATCCTAGCCTAACCTGACCTGACATAATATATCCTAGCCTAACCTGACCTGACATAATATATCCTAGCCTAACCTGACCTGACATAATATATCCTAGCCTAACCTGACCTGACATAATATATCCTAGCCTAACCTGACCTGACATAATATATCCTAGCCTAACCTGACCTGACATAATATATCCTAGCCTAACCTGACCTGACATAATATATCCTAGCCTAACCTGACCTGACATAATATATCCTAGCCTAACCTGACCTGACATAATATATCCTAGCCTAACCTGACCTGACATAATATATCCTAGCCTAACCTGACCTGACATAATATATCCTAGCCTAACCTGACCTGACATAATATATCCTAGCCTAACCTGACCTGACATAATATATCCTAGCCTAACCTGACCTGACATAATATATCTTATTCCGATATTTGTTTACCAGGACGAGCACGTTATCTATGCTAGCCTAACCTGATCATACTTATAACCTACTCCAACATATGCTAGCCTAACCTGATCATACTTATAACCTACTCCAACATATGGTAGCCTAACCTGATCATACTTATAACCTACTCCAACATATGGTAGCCTAACCTGATCATACTTATAACCTACTCCAACATATGCTAGCCTAACCTGATCATACTTATAACCTACTCCAACATATGGTAGCCTAACCTGATCATACTTATAACCTACTCCAACATATGGTAGCCTAACCTGATCATACTTATAACCTACTCCAACATATGGTAGCCTAACCTGATCATACTTATAACCTACTCCAACATATGGTAGCCTAACCTGATCATACTTATAACCTACTCCAACATATGCTAGCCTAACCTGATCATACTTATAACCTACTCCAACATATGCTAGCCTAACCTGATCATACTTATAACCTACTCCAACATATGCTAGCCTAACCTGACCATACTTATAACCTACTCCAACATATGATAGCCTAACCTGATCATACTTATAACCTACTCCAACATATGCTAGCCTAACCTGACCATACTTATAACCTACTCCAACATATGGTAGCCTAACCTGACCATACTTATAACCTACTCCAACATATGGTAGCCTAACCTGATCATACTTATAACCTACTCCAACATATGCTAGCCTAACCTGACCATACTTATAACCTACTCCAACATATGGTAGCCTAACCTGATCATACTTATAACCTACTCCAACATATGGTAGCCTAACCTGACCATACTTATAACCTACTCCAACATATGGTAGCCTAACCTGATCATACTTATAACCTACTCCAACATATGCTAGCCTAACCTGACCATACTTATAACCTACTCCAACATATGGTAGCCTAACCTGACCATACTTATAACCTACTCCAACATATGGTAGCCTAACCTGATCATACTTATAACCTACTCCAACATATGCTAGCCTAACCTGATCATACTTATAACCTACTCCAACATATGCTAGCCTAACCTGATCATACTTATAACCTACTCCAACATATGGTAGCCTAACCTGATCATACTTATAACCTACTCCAACATATGGTAGCCTAACCTGATCATACTTATAACCTACTCCAACATATGCTAGCCTAACCTGATCATACTTATAACCTACTCCAACATATGGTAGCCTAACCTGATCATACTTATAACCTACTCCAACATATGCTAGCCTAACCTGATCATACTTATAACCTACTCCAACATATGCTAGCCTAACCTGATCATACTTATAACCTACTCCAACATATGGTAGCCTAACCTGATCATACTTATAACCTACTCCAACATATGCTAGCCTAACCTGATCATACTTATAACCTACTCCAACATATGCTAGCCTAACCTGATCATACTTATAACCTACTCCAACATATGGTAGCCTAACCTGATCATACTTATAACCTACTGCAACATATGCTAGCCTAACCTGATCATACTTATAACCTACTCCAACATATGGTAGCCTAACCTGATCATACTTATAACCTACTCCAACATATGCTAGCCTAACCTGATCATACTTATAACCTACTCCAACATATGGTAGCCTAACCTGATCATACTTATAACCTACTCCAACATATGCTAGCCTAACCTGATCATACTTATAACCTACTCCAACATATGGTAGCCTAACCTGATCATACTTATAACCTACTCCAACATATGGTAGCCTAACCTGATCATACTTATAACCTACTCCAACATATGCTAGCCTAACCTGATCATACTTATAACCTACTCCAACATATGGTAGCCTAACCTGATCATACTTATAACCTACTCCAACATATGCTAGCCTAACCTGATCATACTTATAACCTACTCCAACATATGGTAGCCTAACCTGATCATACTTATAACCTACTCCAACATATGCTAGCCTAACCTGATCATACTTATAACCTACTCCAACATATGCTAGCCTAACCTGATCATACTTATAACCTACTCCAACATATGCTAGCCTAACCTGATCATACTTATAACCTACTCCAACATATTATAGCCTAACCTGATCATACTTATAACCTACTCCAACATATGGTAGCCTAACCTGATCATACTTATAACCTACTCCAACATATGCTAGCCTAACCTGATCATACTTATAACCTACTCCAACATATGCTAGCCTAACCTGATCATACTTATAACCTACTCCAACATATGGTAGCCTAACCTGATCATACTTATAACCTACTCCAACATATGGTAGCCTAACCTGATCATACTTATATAACCTACTCCAACATATGGTAGCCTAACCTGATCATACTTATAACCTACTCCAACATATGCTAGCCTAACCTGATCATACTTATAACCTACTCCAACATATGCTAGCCTAACCTGATCATACTTATAACCTACTCCAACATATGCTAGCCTAACCTGATCATACTTATAACCTACTCCAACATATGCTAGCCTAACCTGATCATACTTATAACCTACTCCAACATATGGTAGCCTAACCTGATCATACTTATAACCTACTCCAACATATGGTAGCCTAACCTGATCATACTTATAACCTACTCCAACATATGCTAGCCTAACCTGATCATACTTATAACCTACTCCAACATATGCTAGCCTAACCTGATCATATTTATAACCTACTCCAACATATGCTAGCCTAACCTGATCATACTTATAACCTACTCCAACATATGGTAGCCTAACCTGATCATACTTATAACCTACTCCAACATATGCTAGCCTAACCTGATCATACTTATAACCTACTCCAACATATGGTAGCCTAACCTGATCATACTTATAACCTACTCCAACATATGCTAGCCTAACCTGATCATACTTATAACCTACTCCAACATATGCTAGCCTAACCTGATCATACTTATAACCTACTCCAACATATGCTAGCCTAACCTGATCATACTTATAACCTACTCCAACATATGGTAGCCTAACCTGATCATACTTATAACCTACTCCAACATATGCTAGCCTAACCTGATCATACTTATAACCTACTCCAACATATGGTAGCCTAACCTGATCATACTTATAACCTACTCCAACATATGCTAGCCTAACCTGATCATACTTATAACCTACTCCAACATATGCTAGCCTAACCTGATCATACTTATAACCTACTCCAACATATGCTAGCCTAACCTGATCATACTTATAACCTACTCCAACATATGCTAGCCTAACCTGATCATACTTATAACCTACTCCAACATATGCTAGCCTAACCTGATCATACTTATAACCTACTCCAACATATGCTAGCCTAACCTGATCATACTTATAACCTACTCCAACATATGGTAGCCTAACCTGATCATACTTATAACCTACTCCAACATATGCTAGCCTAACCTGATCATACTTATAACCTACTCCAACATATGCTAGCCTAACCTGATCATACTTATAACCTACTCCAACATATGCTAGCCTAACCTGATCATACTTATAACCTACTCCAACATATGTTTAGCAGGAGAATCACAGTAACCTAAACCTTGCCTAACTTGTCCTAACCCAAACCATTAGGGGGAGATTTTCACTTAAGGCTATATTTTCTGGAGCCCCTCTCCCTCATGTTTAACCCCATTAGTTTTGATATTTGAAAACGCTCTCCCCATTAGTTTGGCGATTTTAAAACCTTTCGTGTCATGTAGGTGCCGATTTCTTCCTGGCAAGCGATAACGAGCCTGAATATTTTAAAGGAACCAGCCTTCGGCCGGGACATTTGTCTACCGAAAAATTTACACATTTATCTGGATTTTTTTTTTTTTTTTTTTTTTTTTTTTTTTTTAAAGCTTGATGGAGGTCTAGGGAGCAAACTAAAAAACAAACTTAAGTTACGTTAAGTAAGTTGAGGTGATAGTAAGATAAGTTAGGTTGGGTTGGATAAAGATAAGTTACCTTGACCGTCCTGGTAAAAGAAAAGTATCGTAAATGCATGAACCCCACCATACCTGGGCAATACGGATCCGGCCACGGCTTGTTACGATAACCAACTGTGATAACGTGATCGTAAATACACCTTGCGCTTACCCAACACACCGCTACTGCATTAAATTTGTTCCCTCCCAGGTTTAATAAAGACGCAACAAGGAACTGAATAGAGATACAACAAGGAATAAAGATGCAACAAGGAACTGAATAAAGATGCAACAAGGAATATAGATACAACAAGGAATACAGATAGAAAAAGAAATAAATATGCAACAAGGAACTGAATAAAGACGCAACAAGAAATATAGATGCAACAACGAATACAGACGTAAAATGGAATAAAGGTGCAACAAGACTCTGAATAAATATGCAACACAGAACTGAATAAAGATGCAACAAGGAATATAGATGCAACAACGAATAAAGATGCAACAAGGAATAAAGATGCAACAAGGAATAAAGATGCAACAAGGAATAAAGATACAACAAGGAATAAATATGTAACAAGGAATACAAATGCAACAAGGAATAAAGATGCAACAGGAATAAATATGCAACAAGGAATAAATATGTAACGTGGAATAAAGATGCAACCAGGAATAAAGATGCAACAAGGAACTAAATAAATATGCAACAAGGAATAAAAATGCAACAAGGAATAAAGATGCAACAAGGAATAAATATGCAACAAGGAATACAGATGCAACAAGGAATAAAGATGCAACAAGGAATAAACATGCAACAAGGAATACATATGCAACAAGGAACTAAATAAAAAGTCAACAAGGAATAAAGATGCAACAAGGAATAAAGAGGCAACAAGGAATACAGATAAAACAAGGAATAAAGATACAAGGAATAAAGATAAAACAAGGAATAAAGATGCAACAAGGAACTAAATAAAAATGCAACAAGGAATAAAGATACAAAAATTAACTAAATACAAATGCAACAAGGAATAAAGATGCAACAAAGAACTGAATAAAGATACAAGGAATAAAGATGCAACAAGGAATAAAGATGCAAGAAGCAATAAAGATGCAACAAAGAACTAAATAAAGATGCAACAAGCAATAAAGATGCACCAAAGAACTAAATAAAGATGCAACAACTAATCATTGTTGTACGCTGTTATTATCTGTTCTTCGTCTTGATTCTTTGTATCATATATAATTATTTTTCATTAAATTGTAAACAAATTATACAGTATGTATATATATATATACATTTGGTGTGTTTTATACAGTATATTGCACGCTATATATAGTATGCACATTTGTATATGTCCTATTTGTGTCAACCTTTTTGCCTTTTATCTCCGAACTATATATTTCTAAAACTTAAATAGGTCTCTTCTTGCTCCTTCTTTAAAAATGCTTCAACTTTTCAATGACTCATTTATATGTGTTAGTCTCTTCCTTTAGACTCAGTTTCTTCCTTTGTTTCAGTTCCGATATTTTTGGGATATTATTCTAATGTTGTTGGGTTTTTCTCTTCTAATCGGGTTTGTTTTAGTATCTTTAGATTATTATCTGTCTTCAATGTTATTTCTATCTAAATTTAATTCCTTTACCACTACGCCAAAACTTAATGATATCAAAAGACAGTCAAAATCTGAATCCAAATACGAAGTCTAACAATCGTTGTCTACCACGCTGGCTGTTTGTTTGTTCACTATAGTCGCCCAGGCCGTGGAATCTACAGTTGGGGACCCGGCTGGTATGGGGGTAATTCGAACCGAGGAGTAGCATATGCCGAGTTCTTTAGACCTTCGAGTGCTAACAAGGCTGCTAAGGAGCCCAAGGTGGGGAACCTGACACGTTTAGGGGATGCTCGACCCGTAGAGTGACCTAAGCTGAATACTGTTAGCCTCCGGGACCGTTTAGATGCGAGCAAAACAAGCAAGGGTGAGCACATCAACGTGTAGCGCGGCTAGAAGATGCAGTATATTCATCGTGCAAATAGAGTATTTAGTGACATAAAACTAACAGAACAAATACGGTGACTACTGCATTATTCCTAACCTAATATGTATTAGTGTACTTATTATAACCTAATATGTATTAGTGTACTTATTATAACCTAATATGTATTAGTGTACTTATTATAACCTAATATGTATTAGTGTACTTATTATAACCTAATATGTATTAGTGTACTTATTATAACCTAATATGTATTAGTGTACTTATTATAACCTAACATGTATTAGTGTACTTATTATAACCTAATATGTATTAGTGTACTTATTATAACCTAATATGTATTAGTGTACTTATTATAACCTAATATGTATTAGTGTACTTATTATAACCTAATATGTATTAGTGTTCTTATTATAACCTAATATGTATTAGTGTACTTATTATAACCTAATATGTATTAGTGTTCTTATTATAACCTAATATGTATTAGTGTACTTATTATAACCTAATATGTATTAGTGTACTTATTATAACCTAATATGTATTAGTGTACTTATTATAACCTAATATGTATTAGTGTACTTATTATAACCTAATATGTATTAGTGTACTTATTATAACCTAATATGTATTAGTGTTCTTATTATAACCTAATATGTATTAGTGTACTTATTATAACCTAATATGTATTAGTGTACTTATTATAACCTAATATGTATTAGTGTACTTATTATAACCTAATATGTATTAGTGTACTTATTATAACCTAATATGTATTAGTGTACTTATTATAACCTAATATGTATTAGTGTTCTTATTATAACCTAATATGTATTAGTGTACTTATTATAACCTAATATGTATTAGTGTTCTTATTATAACCTAATATGTATTAGTGTACTTATTATAACCTAATATGTATTAGTGTTCTTATTATAACCTAATATGTATTAGTGTACTTATTATAAATTAGTATGTATTCTTTGGCCTTGCTTGTAGGACTAAACGGCATACTCAAATATTGGTAAAGGTGTAATCTCAATAAACGGGGTACTTTAGTTAAAAATTTACTGAAGTCCCTGAAGAACACCAAATATTGATATCCTTATAACTTCTTTCGTGGGCCTATTCATATTTTGTGCTTGTTATACCTGTATATTGTATGTACCCATTAAAATACGTACATTTACATGATCTTTTTAGCGAAGAAAATAATTTAGATTGGACATCTAGAGGTACATAATATTGTTATGTTGAAAAGTGTGATAGAATACAATATTATTATTATAATTTTACCACGTAATAAATTATTAAACATAGTTATGCCGCCCTGTATATTTCACGTAGTCGACTTATTGAAACTTATTGTAAATAGTTAAACATTGAAAGTGGGCGACACCTAATATGCGATGCAGGAAATGCAATGTTTTTTTCCCGAATGGATCAGGTAATTCGTCTTAACTTAACGTATCCCAAATTATTATATTATATTGCACATCTATTTCAAATTGCAAAATATTCCAAATTCAGAAATGTAAAATATGTTTGCGTGTGTGCGCACTGGCGTACACCGTACGTAAGAAACCAACATGTATCACATGCATAAACTATACAAGTGCAAACTACATTCATCCCGCAGAAAATATAATTTGTTTGATTGCTACAGGAAGAGACCGGCTTAATGAGGCCTGTGGTGGTAGATTGTGCAGTAATTATGTTGTAAACAATGTTGGAGAGAGATGGCGGCCTAAGATTTGTTGACCAATTTTGTAGGATTCATTATTGGCAAGTGCTTTTATATTCTAACGTGCATTTTCTTGCCGGTTGGATTTTATCTCTACCTAAGAAGAGAGACAACATAAAATCAGCCAATATAAAATAAAGAGGACAGAATCGGACAATAGATAGGACATTGGGAAAACAAATAATTAATGCAAATATGTGTTTACAAAATATCTCAAGAACGAAGTATTCAAATGTGACGATAATTTCCACATTGAAGCAGTAGTAATTTGCCGAGCGTTGGTTTGTGATATATATATATATATTGTTACGAATTCTCTTCAGAACTCATACAAAGTCTAAATAGGCCTCGGACACAACAACGCGAATCTGACTACTTCAGAAGACAGGTAGGGTTAATATCCCAATTCAGGTAAATCTACAATGCTATCACATGGAAGGAAATCATATTGATACAATGTTGATGGATTCATATCATATTATAATTCACTTCTGTCACTGTACAATAGCCTACTGTGAAGTAAATTATATAGGCACTCCTCAAGACGAAATGAGTTAGGCTAAGCAGACTTCTCAATAATATCAGAAATGAACTTGATTAACTATCAAAGAAACACGTTGATAAATTACTCCTATAAAGTATAAAGACTCCTCATTTAACCTGTGGAGCCCCGGCTAGTTTTGTAATGTTTGTTCACCAGAACCCGGCCGGTTTTTAAAAAATTGTTTTATTCCAGAAACAATAGCGAATGGGTTAGGAATGAAGGAAAAACCACGAAAAACCGCTCAAAAAGCTTAAAAAATGGTCCTACAAAGCCCCCGAAAACGTATTTTACAAGAGTAAAAAATTGAAGGAAATTACCCCCCAAAAACAGGTTATTGCGCGCTCACGCACACGCACGTGGACTTTGAGAGTTTTCAACCATCGGCACGGTTGCGTGGGATACGTACACAGTTCCCATACAAATCTGAGCCCTCTTGAGTGGCTACACCTGAGGTTACGGTCGGCGCAATTAGGGTGACGCGTCAGGCGCGTCTCTGGGGCTGTGCGTTACATACATTGCCGACGCGTCAGGCGTGTCGCTGGGGCTGTACGGGTTAAGCAGGCAATAATAAATACAGTGAATTTGATTGATAATTAAAGAAACATTTTGACTCAAATGACTCATCAAATATCGGGTGTTTAATTAAGCCAACAAAATATAAATGTCCCACTGGGATGTAGTCAAAAACAATATGGGAAATATAAATGTCCCACTGGGATATCATCAAAACAATATGGGATATCTGTATGACAATGTCAGCCCAGGTGGTTCTTAATGTGCAAATAATATGTTACCGAAAATCATTAATCATGCATTCTTTAAGTAAGCCATTTCACTGGAATGTTAAATCACACAAATACCCCATATGAACATCCTAACTAATGTACACATATGAAATATATAACCCAGTTCATCAGAGATACAATATGTAATTTTATCGCTGATCAAAAGGTCAATCAACACACATAAATATAAATCAATGCAAGAGATCACTGATATTGAGAATAGCAAGGCTCCGTATTAACACACAAATACTCACACACACAATCGTGTCTGTAGTTCAAGATGCCAGGAGCAGCCCTCCTCTGCCATCAGCTGTCGCAACTCGTCCCTGTCTGAGGGACCGCGTACACACACACGCATGCACGCCTGCAACACAAGCAGTCCCTCACTCCCTCTCACTCTGCCACACCTACCCCTCGTCTCCCCCTTGTGGGTGCCGGCGAGGGTATATATATTATGCTCAGTTGCTCACTGAGGGGCACTCCTCACATTCAAAATGTCCAAGATGACAAAACACAGTTATTGGTCCCATATATACATTAGAGGGTGAATATCCCAATCACAAGACCCTCACTCGATAGATAGGCATTTCTTACATAATTTATTTCACACGGCTTTCTCGGATAATGCGAGGTATTCATATAAGCCCAGAAAATATCACTTCTCAAGTCTTGCAAACCCTCGACTTTATTATAAAGTTCTAAAATCATATAATCTCATTTGCCCATCATAAAGTTTCTTAAATACATCATGACACTTGTAAAATTACACTGATTGTAATCCTGGACACATTAATAGTCTATGGGCTGATATAAAAAAGATGATGCAATATTATGTAAGTACTCGTCACACCTAGAACCGTTAGTTGGGTCCTCCATAGGGAGACATTCCACACTCCTTGTCTTTTACAGTAGTAGTGTCCCTATATAAATAATTAACTGTTTTTCAACATTTAAAAGCACATAGATGATATATACTGCTCACACAAGTGATGTCCTGACGTCCTGGCGCTGGCCAAGGGCCAATATACCTTACAATATATATACTCTATATATATATATATATAATATATATATATATATATATATATTACTGTATATATATATATATATATATATTATATATATATATATATATATATATATATATATAGATATATAATTATACGGTATATATATATATATATATATATATATATATATATATATATATATATATATATATGTATATATATATATATATATATATATATATATATATATATATATATATATATATATATATATATTTTTGTTTTCTATATTCCATCTACTCCCTCTCGGGCATACGCTGAGAACCTGTACATTCCACCGCTCAACACGGTGAAGCCCGTGAGGTCTTGTTCCAGTCCCATATATATATATATATATATATATATATATATATATATATGGGAGGTCTAGTGGAGCAGTCTTGCCACTGGACTGGGAATCAAATGGTCCCGGGTTCGAATCCCAATGTATCAATGGGAAGATATTATTGGGATGGAATTTGTGCTGTACCTAGTATCAGATCACCGAACAGCCAAAATAAGACCCTCATTGTTCCTTGGTAAAATAGCACTGTATGCATATTCCCATATTCAAAATATGCTACAGGGGGGGCAATACCTAGTAAGTTAATTGCCCAATAGGTTGCATTCTGAGATTGAGGGTCCATGTCTAGGGGGTGAGACTGTGAAGTAAGAAGGCGAGGCAGCTCCAGAGATGGGGTTGTTTCAAGCCATGAGTGGTCAACCAAGCGGCGTGCATCTTGCGAAGGCAAGATGGCAAAGGCTGGTTGCAGCTCTATGTGCTTCACATGTCTAACTCCATAGGCTGGAACGAGACCTCACGGGCTCTACCGTTGAATGTACTGCGGTTAAATGTAAAGGCTCTCAGCCTATGCCCGAGAGGTAGAAAGTTGGTTTAGAATATGATTGTTAATATTGCCTGTGGTAACTCTATTTGGCCCGAGGGGGGTCTTATTGGACCTTCGCTGTTTCATTCCATTAGTTAAGACAATTTAAGACATTTCACCATATTAGTTTGGCGATAATACGACACTGTGAACTACATTCAAGTGTCGATTTGTGTTTATGGTCGAGCGATAGAGAGCCTATAACTTAACAGAATTCGCCCTTCGGCTGGGCATTTAGATTGGTAGATGGGTGAGATGACGGGCCCCAAACCAACATTACACCGAGTGGCCTGCATAACCACTCAGGCAACCTCAAAACCCCAGGACAGACGAGGAGGACGTTTACCTGAGTCCCCCTACGAACCTACCGGAATCTACCTAAGTTGACCATGCCCAGCCACAGTTCTCTTTCACGCCCACAGCCATCTAAGAGAACGGAGTACTCTCTCAGCCAGTCACAAGCCGTATTCCTCAGCCAACCACAACCGCCCTGGGACCACCAATTAGAACCCTCCTTTTACGTAGCCTCCAACAGAAGTGACGCTCCCTGTATTGTTCCGCCAGATTTAGAGTATGATGAACACTCCCTTATGCAATCTACTCACCAGCACCCCGAATATGTCAGGAACACATGGACCTGATAACGCCTGACTACTCCAGGCCCTCGAGGATACAACTACAATCCTCTATGTGTATGTCCTCGAATAATTAGAAGACCTGCAAGACAGTTGCTCCATTTTTAGCTTTAAGTGTTTTCTATTTTTCACAGCAGCCCTGGACCTTCCAGCCGCCCCATTAAGTATTATAATATTACCTTGGAACCAGACCGACAGGAAAATACCTGACTTCCAAGACTAGAATGTATATGTACCTCACAACAACAATTTTTCCTCTTTCCTCAATCCCCCTTTTTCCCCGAGTTCATTGCCACCGGAAGCAAGAAAATATTTGCATAGGACCTCAGGAAAACCTGAGGAAAGTACACACCACCTCACCTACTGACTAGGCTTGACCTCTCTGGAACGGGTTAGTTAAGGACAGTGTTGCTACGGTGCCCCCCCCCACCTCGTCCCCCTGCCCCTCGAGAGTGCCCCCTGGACTACGCCTCCCCCCTTCCAGATTGTTGAAGGGCCACCCGTCTGTTGCCTGGCGCCCTGAACCGAGGACCCCTGCTCGAGCTATGGACGTAGGCCTGGACCTAGGACCCCTGCTCGAATTACGTAAACAGGCCTGGACCTAGGACCCCTGTTCGAATTACGTAACCAGGCCTAGATCGAGGACCCCTGCTCGAGGAGGTAACCAGCTGTGCAAGATTGGCTACTACCCTCTACGCCGGCCAGACCAGCACTCTCTTTCCCCTGCCCTCCCAAATACTTAAGTGTTTCTGTGTCTTTCTCTGTTGGTTATTGTTGTGAGGTATTGATTATGTAAATATGTGAACCGTGTTGTGCCCTGATTTACTTGTGATCTGTGTCCAAGGTCCCGTACTTGTGTGATAAGTTTCATCTGTCTGAACCTGTGCTATTCTGTGTTAATCTTGCCTTAATTCATTGACCCTTGTTCAAGACTTTATTTAATTCATAACTTATGCATCCGTTATATATCAGTGTCATTAACATATATTCCGGCCCCCACGCTCGCAGATTTACTGACTACGTGTATGTTGATTTATTAATTGTGAGTTCAAGTCCCAATATATTCCGTGATCAATCCATTTATATAATCGCTTTTTACCTAGAACCTACGCCCAATTTTCCAATGAGTGCTCAGTGTAATTCCTAAATTCTCTATTCAGTAATCGCATATGAAATATATCTTATAGACGTGCCCTTATGTTCTTGTAAATCTTGATGTTGTGATATTTCGAATACCGTGTTTAGGAATTCTTTCCTCCGTGTTTCGTGTCATTTTCATCCACCATACACTAATTGTATCGGTGTATTTTATTCACCTCGCCCTGTTAACCCGTTCAGGCCCGAGCCTGGTACTGCCTGTTTTAAGTATCAATGAGTAGGACTTCGTCGCCTACGTCCATGTACTAATTGTGCATGTACATTTTATTTTCCTCGCCCTGTTAACTCGTCCAGAAGCGAATCTGATATTGCGTTAAATATCAATGAGCTAAACTTCGTCATTAGCGCCAATTTAATTACTAAGTACGATCTACCGATCGACATATGTTAATCAATCAATTCTCGCATTTTGAGATTAAATTGTAGTGTTCATTCAAGTCTGAGTCTTTTGGAACTCAGTTAGTTATTTTGCTTATCTTCGTGTGTTGCCGTAATTACGAATATTGAAGATTACATCTTGACCTAATTAATACCAACCAGTAGACCAAATAAACTACCTTTTCACTCTTATTAAATTCATGTGATTACTTTGCTTTACCTAAGAAAAATATAGAAACACGAATTCCTAAGTTCGATTCGTTATCGTAGCATATGTTCAAATAATATAATTCCGTGATAAGATATAACTTCCCTTGAGGGCGATTTTGATACTTCTCATAAATTGTAAATAATAATCTCAGCCCTTTCTTGTAAAGTAAATTCACATCGCATTTCAGCTAAGTTCATAGTTGCACTAACTAGAAAAAGTATTTATCACTACCTCAGTTCACCTGGTGACCTTCCCAGTGACCTGACCTGAGGGCAAGTTCACGCGGTCAGTTTGTAAGGGTCAGCTGCAGTGCCCTACGCGTGACTCACCTTGTCCCCTATGACAATATCTTTATAACCTCAATCCTCCTCATTGTGACCCTAGGATCATTATCTAGGGCATTGTAGTCTCTTTGAAAACGGAAGATATGTGACTCTGATTTATTATTGCATTGAAGGTTAAAATTGATTTTTGTACATTATGCCCCTATGTATGTTTTCCACATGATCTGATTAAATACTAGACTCTCATATTGAGTTATTCTGGTATTAGTAACATTGTTCTGAAGTAAGGACAATATATACTGTACATGTTTGTTACTATTGTTGGATCTTCCCTTATGATCCTTATTATTATCTTACTCTCATGTATATTAAATAAACCCTTCATATATGTTCTTCTTGTGTTGTTATTGAGTACAATATTGAACCTTTGAATACCATTTTTACTGTATATAGAACCTACTCGGTACGTTCCTGTCAAGTATATTTAGGTCCATCAAACCAGAATTGGATTGTTTTACGGACTGTATCAAGGGAACTCCTCGATCAGAACCCGGCACAACAATGGGTATTTTATAGTTGAAGGAAGTCTGGGAACGTGTTTTTGTTAGCCTAAGGGACAAACTAAAATACATTGCTCGAAAATGGTGAAAGCAATCAAAATCCTCAATAATAATCAAACAAAACTCAAGATATCCCACAAAACTTCAGATCAGATAGTGTGCAGCTCCCTCTATCTATGCTGATTAACCTTCTCAGCTGACCATGACACATTCCTTTATAATATACTTTTTGGTATTAGTCAATGTTTGTTAAGTTTAAACAGAGTAAATGGGTATGGAGGCTATAATTGAGATAAAATTTAACCTTTTATTTGCCAGAGGACCTTCCATAGCTGAATATTATGGCATTATGATAGCCATAATATAATGCATAGTAGAAATGCATTATAATACTAAAAGGGTTAACCCGGGAATGGCACCGAGACTCTTAAGAGGTTTTATTGGGTGAACGCGACGGGACTCTTAACCTCTGGACTGCGGCCAGACTCTTAAGTGGTTCTACTGGGCGAATGTGGCCAGACTCTTAACCCGTACTGTACCGTAGGATACAGTAATAAAAGTCACCAGCAGTCCCAAGAAATGTGGCCAAAATAGCAGGAGAGACCACCTTTCCACCTCCAGAGATGAGGCAACACTGGCCCTCCCACCCTTCAGTGGGTCTCATATAAGCTGAGAAGTGTTGCCATAACGGGAGCAGTGCTCACACGGTTGTGGTAACTGGTACAGCCTTGTACAGGCAGTTACAAGGAAAATACATTACTGATGACTATATCCGTCGCTGGGACTAGGGAGTTACTTATCTACTGACGACTATAGTCGTCGATGGGATTGGAGGGGTTAAGATCCAAGGCCTCAAAAAAAAACTTTTAAAACACCCCACTGGCACTCAAAATAAAGCAATATATGTTTAGGTGAGATACTCCCCCTTCATATTTTCTACCACTCCTACACATGTGTTCCAACCCCCCCTTTCCCCTCCTCCCCCACCTTTTTCCCCCCTCCTCAATTATCTGGTATTTTCTCTATTATTCCCAATATTTATCGAGTATTTTCATGCGAGGACGGGTGGAAGATAGATGGGTGATGGAGGAGTGTATCTCCGACCCTCCAGGCCAGTCTGAGAGCTCCCCTTGTCTCTCAAGAGAGAGGGAGGGTGTTTGTGTCTCACCGCTCAAGGTCAGATTACGACCGCAGGGCTAAAATATACGATTTTCACCAGCCAATTGCTGTTAGCACTTGTTTTATTGCTTTCCAATGTTCATATGTTCATATTAAAAGTAAAATAGGCACTTGTGGATAAGTATTAATTATTTATATGGTAAATTGACGATTTGGGTCAGGAATTAATCAGAATACCTTCGCATGGCGGGCACTTTCAAATACCATAGCTGCGCAGCTTAGAGGTTAAGATCCAAGGCCTAAATAAAGCCTTTTAAAAGAACCCAGTGGCACTCAAAACAAAGAAGTATATGATTGAGATAATTCCCCTCCATACCTCCTATCATTCCTCCACATGTGTCCATACCCCCCTCCCCCCCCCCCCTCAATTATCACCTATTTTTTCTCTTATTCTCTTGTTTATCGGTTTATTCTCCGCGCCAAAATCCCCCACCCGGTTTCAAGGTGGAAGAGGAGGCATATAGAGTTCGCAGCAAGAGAGAGACTTCACTAGCAAGACATCAGTGTTGATCGATAAGTGAGAGGGGGAAGATGTGTGCTGCACCGGCTCTCCACTCATGAATGAACCGGTCGGCAATACATCATCTTTTTCACCCCCAAATACTATTCCCACTTGTTTTATTGCTGTTACATGTTAATATTTTCGTATTAAACGTAAAATAGGCGCATATGAATAAGTAATAACGATATTTATCGGATAATGATGATTTTCGTCGGGAATGTATCAAAATATCTTCG
>CM064492.1:24806587-24904087 GCA_032716605.1 Paralithodes platypus | reverse complement strand
GTGTTGATGACGTGTGGATATAGGAATAAGTCTAGGTATGGGTATTAGGGATAGAGAGAGAGAGAGAGTTACACACACAGAATCTGGATCTGGGCACTAGTAGAGTGTTGATGACGTGTGGATATAGGAATAAGTCTAGGTATGGGTATTAGGGATAGAGAGAGAGAGAGAGAGTTACACACACAGAATCTGGATCTGGGCACTAGTAGAGTGTGATGACGTGTGGATATAGGAATAAGTCTAGGTATGGGTATTAGGGATAGAGAGAGAGAGAGAGAGTTACACACACAGAATCTGGATCTGGGCACTAGTAGAGTGTTGATGACGTGTGGATATAGGAATAAGTCTAGGTATGGGTATTAGGGATAGAGAGAGAGAGAGAGAGTTACACACACAGAATCTGGATCTGGGCACTAGTAGAGTGTTGATGACGTGTGGATATAGGAATAAGTCTAGGTATGGGTATTAGGAATAGAGAGAGAGAGAGAGAGTTACACACACAGATACTCAGAACACACAGACCTTGCGGTCCCTACTAGGTAGTCCTGCCGTAATACTACTAGACAGGGACAGTTTATAGTAGTAGAAAAGGACAGCAAAGTAGAAGGCTCTCTCCCCACCCTCCGGCTAAAAAGCCATACCGGAAAATAGGAAGAAGTGTAACCTTATGGGTCAAGAAATGCCCACAAGGAAAGTTTTTTATAGATTACAGACAAAATTAGTTTGAAAGGGAAAATACACATAATGTACCTACTGATTAATTCACATTAATCCAAATGTCATCAGATGATCGTCAAGTCTTTTCTTAAACGTATCAATTGAATTACTGTCGACCACCTCCCTTGGTAAACTATTCCACTCCTTGACAACACTGTATGTGAAGAAATGTTGTGTCACATCTAGGCATGCCTTCTTTCTAATTAATTTAATTCCATTACCTCGGGTTGCAGCATTGTTATTAATCGTGAACAGTGCACTGATATCTACTCTGTCAAATCCTTAAAATATCTTAAAACACTCGATAAGGTGGCCTCGTAACCATCTTTTCTTTAGCGAAAACAATTTTAATTTCTTTAATCTTTCATAATGCGACTTTTTTTCAGAGAGGAAATTAGTTTAGTTGCTCTACGCTGCATAGATTCCAGTATTTTAATGTTTTTCTTGAGATACGGGACCAGAACTGAACGCCATAATCAAGATGGGGTCAATGCTTTTGAATAATGGCAAAATTATGTTTGCATTTTAAAGGTAAAATTTCTTTTGATAAATCCCAAGGCTTTGTTAGCTTTATTTGCCGCTGCCGCACATTGTTCTGAGGATTTTAGGTTTTCTGATTTTATAACCCCGAGATCTTTAACCTTATAGTCTGCTATTATTGGTTGGCCTTTCATTTGATAATCATGATATTTGTGAAATGACAGGGCTGGAAAACATAATGCCAAAGAAGACCCCAAAACCATTCCCATCAACGGCAGGAACAACAACTCACCACTATGGAATTGCGTCCATAACCAGCCGGAAGAGAGACCGGAAACAGCCTCCCCTGGACAACACCAACAAGATACCTCAGTCACCCATAGCACAACTCCAGGAGAAACGCGCGGCTTATGATACGTATAGCATACGGGTTAGAGGACATCCTCCCCTGAACAACAACAACAAGATACCTCAGTCACCCATAGCACAACTCCAGGAGAAACGCGCGGCTTACGATACGTATAGCATACGGGTTAGAGGACATCCACCACAGTTTGTTGGCTTGTGCCCCCGGGTGCCAGGTAAACAATGGCCATCTGCACCTGGGCCAGATTTAGACTATACGAAGGAGGATTTTATGCAAATGAGACACCAACCTCCTTCATGCCGCTCCAGCCACCCTGGCGTTTCCATGCACCACTACCACAGCTAGACGAGGCTGTTCTTGGAATTCCACAAGACGAGAAGACGAACAGATCACTCTATACAAGCCTCTAAATGGAGAGAGGCCTCCAATATTGTACATATTATCCTATGTATACCTAGACTTTAAGCTATGAACTTTTATTATTACTAAATAAAACATACTATTCCCCTCATATTCATGTATGCATTATATTTTTAAGGCTATAGACAAACACGCAATAAAATGAAAATTATATTTCCCATGCCTCTTATGTTCCGGAAACCTCTGACTTCTCACTCTCTGTAAAATCAAATACTACCTGGCCGAAAACAGGGTAGAGTTAGGCAAGTCGAGGCACTGTGTCCCACAGAGTTTCTGTAGGGGAGTATACGTGAATAACTCGACCGGATAGCACCATCCGAAGAGGCTAGCCAAAATCCTCTAAATCGTGCCCTTCAAGCAGAGACGGTATCCAGACGAGAGTGGGTGTAGGCTGTCCCAGAAGTGACCTACGCTAGTGCTACCTGTGCGAAGGTACCCCTGGACCTTCCCCTCTTGGCAACCAGGCCAAGACGGACCACGCACTTGGTCGCCTCCACGTGTGTCAGATCTCTACAAGGCTATCTTCTGCTATAATCCTACCCAAAATTAAGTGTTTCTTGTTTACTTACTGTGTTTCGTGATTATTGCAAAGGTTGTGTTAGGATATGTTATGTGTTCAAATAACGTAAATACCAGAGATCTTTTATTCTCTCCTTAGGTCCTTTTGTTACTCGTGTCGAGAGTACATACAAACACTATCCTGGGATTGGTTTTTATATATACTGCATAATATATATTCATGTATTGCCACTAGGTTTATATATATATATCCATTCGGCCTGATTACCTGCTCACTTCACGTAAATATTGTGAACGCACCTGACAGATCTGATACTGAGTTAATAGTATTATCAGGGTACTTAAATCATGATTAAATGTTCACAGAGAGTGTTATCTATCATGCCTTATAGCTAGACTCAATTTTATTTATGTTTCCTGGCTTCACAACCAGTTTAAACATTTAACTTGAATTCATAGTAATTCTATTTTGCCCCATCGCGTTAATATTTCAATGTCGAGGGTTTTTGTCTTTTCCATAAGACTAATCTTTATTTACTCAGTTCCCTGAACTACGATTATTAAATCTAACTGTATACGTTAGTAGATAATTAAAACCTCTCTCTTTATTTATAACTCATTAGTTATTAGCCATTCAGCTGATATTCTTATTTTATTATTCTATTTAACTGAGATGTTGTGACCTCAGTATTCTGACCTTACCCCGCGTCACGTTCTACCACGCGTTAACTTTGACCTTCAGGATATCCGCTATTCTTTGAGACTAACCGCTCTGCTAGCATTTATGCTATATTTATATATTCATCATATGTTTATTTAACTGTGATTTATCAATTATTATTATAATCTTATTTATATATCATCCATGCTTCAAGAATGTTATTATTCATTCTTGAAGTAGGTTCGAGAGTATTTCCATATAAATACGACTCAACCAAGTACCTATATATTATCTATGCCAGTGCCCTGATATAAAGTGAAATAAAAACTTGTGAAACCCAACCGTGTATTCTGTATCATTGGTGGAGATTGAGGAGATTTATAATTACATATCTGGAGTCAGCTGTGTTCCTGCTGAGTGTCATAGTTCTTAAAAGCTTTCCTAGAGTGGAAAGAGAGAACTGAAGTACGCGGGCAAATATTATTGCCTGGCATAACAATTTGTTTTTTGTACCAAGGTGCAAAATTGGACATTTGTCAACATTAAAGGGCATTTGCCACTTCACTATTTTGTTTAACCCGTACTCTACCGTAGGATACAGTAATAAAAGCCCCCTGCAGTCCCAACCACTGTGGCCAAAATGGCAGGAGAGAACACCTTTCCACCTTAAGAGATTAGAGAAGACTGGCTCTCTCACCCTTCAGTGGGTCTTATATAAGCTGAGAAGTGTTGCCATAACGAGAGCAGTGCTCAAACGGTCGGTCGTGGTACCAGGTACAGGCTTGTACAGGCAGTTACAAGGAAAGTACATTACTGACGGCGATTCGCCGTCGCTGAGACTGGAGAGTTAATTATCTACTGACGGCGATTCGCCGTCGCTAGTATTGGAGGGGTTAAGGGGAGGTATTTAGTTTGTTCAGTAGACCTCCATCAAGCTTAAAATTACACCCCCTTGAGTCCCTTTCAAGATAAATTTGTAAATTTTTCGGTAGAAAAATGTCCCGGCCGAAGGCCGTTTCCTCTTAAATTACAGGCTCGCTATCGCTCGCCAGGATAAAATCGACACCTGAATGGCACGAAAGGTCTTAAAATGGGGTGAAAGTTCTTAACATCGCCAAACTAACGGGGCGAACGTTTTATAATATCAAACGCAATTGGGCTAAACATAAGGGAGAAAGGGGTCAAGAAAAAATCCCTCAAGTGGTAATCTCCCCTTAAGTCGGACTGTAGGCTATTTCTGTCTTCCTCACTCAAGACTATGTTCCCTATTTTTGTATTATCCGCAAATTTGGAGATAAAGTTATTCAGACCTACATCAATATAATTTATATATATACTGTATATATGATAAATAAAACCGGACCAAGGACCGATCCTTGAGGTAAACCGCTGGTATCAGGCACCATATTTGATTCTATACCATTAATAACAACTCTTTGCTTTCTGTTTGTAGGCCAGCTTATAATCCATTGATATACATTACCCTTTATTCCGAGCATTTCTAGCTTATCTAATAACTTGTTGTGAGGTACCTTGTCGAACGCCTTTTGATAATCTAGGTAGACTATGTCAAGTGCCTTAGTTGAGTCATCAAGAGTGAATAATTTATTATAAAATTCGAAGTTTGTTAGGTACGGTTTTCTGGTCCTAAACCCAGATTAATTCATTCATTATTAATTCATTCGATTCTAGATACTCAACTATTTTATCTCTTGAAATGGTTTCAAGAATTTGTCCTATCACTAACGTTAAGCTTATTGGTCTGTAATTACTTGTTTTGGCTCGATCGCCCTTTTTGTGAATGGTTGTAATGTTGGCTGTTTTCCAATCATTAGAGACGCTACCCTGCTGTGGTGAGGAGTTAAAGATAATGGTTAGGGATTCGCATATTTCTTCTTTTACTAGTTTTAACATCCTATTATGGAATTTGTCAGGCCCCGAAGTCTTGTTGATATTTAATTTATTTAACTTACGTAATACTTAACTTACGCTGATAGTTAAGTTTCCTAATAATTCATGCGTTGTTATAGCCTTATGTTTTGTATTATTTTTGACTTCGTTTGTAAAAAGTTAACAAAAATATTCTCTGGCTATAGATACTTCATAATCGCGTTTAGTGGATCTAATCAGTTTCTTAACATTTCTTCTAGCAATGTTGTATAATAATTATACAACATTGCTAGAAGAAATGTTATTAAACTGATTAGATCCACTAAACGTGACTGAAGTATCTATAGCCAGAGAATATTTGTGTTAGGTTTTAAAAATGTTATGAAACTGATTAGATCCACTAAACGTGACTATGAAGTATCTATAGCCAGAGAATATTTGTGTTAGGTTTAAAACAAAAAAATACTGTTCTAATGACCAAGTAAAGGAATTATTCCTTTACTTGGTCATTAGAACAGTATTTTTTTTTAAGCTTGAGCATTTGTCTATTTATTATTGCATTACGGATTTAACTGTTGAACCATGTTTGTTTTTTTCACTCGTTCGTTTAACTTTTTGTTTATACATTTTTGTTCTGTGCCATCATAAACATGTTCTTAAACTGTTCCCACATTTCATTTATTACGTTATTTATATCTAGCCGTGAGTGTGTTATGAAGTGCGTGCCTAAGTTTGTCAAAATCAGCATTTTTTAAATCTGGTACCAGGATTTCTGTTTTCTCAATAGTATAGCTGAAATTAACATCAAACCTAATGATTCTATGATTGGATTTTGACAGATGTTCACCTACCTCTAAATTAGTTCATGGGTAGTTTGACAAGGTCAAGAATATTATGTCCACGTTTTGCTTCCTTTACACACTGATATATGAAATGATCTATTAAATCTATCGTTTTGATTGAATTATGCGTTATTTCTTGTGACAAGATTCCATTCTATATTTGGGACATTATAATCGCCTAGAAGAATACATTTATCCAAAAGAGTATTATTTAGCATATCGTCATATATTACATCTTCACTATCTTTGCAGCTTAGTGGTCTGTAAGCTGTTGTAATATGAATCTTCACTTTATTGATATTAATTCGGGCACACACTATTTCTAGATTACTACGGGGGAGGGTGATTTCTTCTAGCATCAACTTAGATGAGATGTACATGGCCACACCTCCGCCTTTCTTTCCATTTGTACGGCATTATCAATACATTTGTAGCCATAAATATTGTATTCGGAGATTAAGTCTTTGTTAATTAAATCAAGATGAGCTTCGGTGATGCTTATAATATCAGTTTGTTCAGTTAATAGGAGACACCGTAATTCATTAGTCTTATTTCTGATAGAACAGGCACTGAAAGACATTATCTTAATGGAGAGAGAGAGAGAGAACGATAGAGAGAGAGAGAGGGAGGGAGGGAGTGAGAGGGAGAGAGAGAGAGTATAAATCTAGTGGACGTAGATCGGGATTTTTTTTGCAAATAGTATAAATATAATGTATAATATACTGATCACCAAAGTAACGCAAACACACAAAATATAATGTATAATATACTGATCACCAAAGTAACGCAAACACACACAAAATATAATGTATAATATACTGATCACCAAAGTAACGCAAACACCAAATAGTATAAATATAATGTATAATATACTGATCACCAAAGTAACGCAAACACACAAAATATAATGTATAATATACTGATCACCAAAGTAACGCAAACACACACAAAATATGTAGTAAATAAAGTAATAAATAAATTTTCCTTTAGAACGGTGGCACACGTAAATCAGCTCAGGTTCACAATCTAAGACTCTAAGCTTCCACTCAAGTTGCGGGATGGAAATAAATAGTCTTTGAAATGACGGAGCCAAAAGGACAACCACACAAGATAGCCACTGTAAGGGAATCCAGGGAGACAAGGAGAAAAGGGTTTAGAAATAGAGTCAGTTCCCATTCTCCAGTGAACGGGAAATCTGACCCCTATACCCATGCTTTAACCCCTAACTGTCGGCGCGCAACATAAGTCGAGTATAATAAATCTGGACTATCTGGCGGCGCGCGACATAGGTCGTGTGGCAATTTCAGCACGTCATGTTGCTGAGAGAGAGAGACAAGTGGTGGCAGGAGAGTAGCGAGCGTATGACTGCTCCAGACCACCGCGGCGAACCTACTGACACGAATCCCACCTCCTCCCTCCCTCTCACTCGCTACATACTGAATTGTATGGGGAAAGTACCGAATTACATGCTTTTTGCACTCGTGTTGCGCGGTTGTTGCAAGAAAACTAGCCGTCATAAAAGGATCGTTATGGTGTCATTGGAAAGCTCTGTTTATGCCCTTTCAGGGATAGATACTTGTTTTACGCTCTGGCTCTTATTTAGGCATGAAAATGATCACGTAAACAACCCTATTTTGGCTAAAAACACCCCGCTGCTGGCTACATATTTTATACCGCCTAGGCCGCTCTTTAGGTGTTAATTACCCGTACAGGTGAGTTACCCCCGAAGGGCAGGTCATGCCCCTCCAATCAGCACCTCATGCGGCCCCGCCAATCACAGGGCAGGACTCAAAAAGCCAAGGTGGAACTTCTCCCCGAATAACCCCCCCCCCCCCCCACACTACTATGATGAAAAAGTGTTTATGCAATCTCATCACAAAGAGCCCTGGGAATATTTAAATCGTTGGGGCCCTCCATCCTCAAGAAGCTGCCAGACGAGAAAAACAGTGAAATGGCAATATAAAGTGCCACGGAAGAAAATCATTCCATAAACAGTTCAAATAGCCATAATAATGAGTGAACAGGAAATAACGAATTGTATCATCAGGCTTGATGATATAAGAAAGAACAAAAGGTCAAACAGACGGAAACCTCAGTGCGATGTCATTAAGCACCATAATGTATTTTTCATGTAATTATTAACCTCAACATAGCCCACTTTTATGTATTTACTATGCCCCTATTCATACGAGATCACGCAACCTGACAAAGAGAAATAACCCACATATGTACTGACTGAAACTACAGGAAGTCAGTTCACACTCAGTAGCTTACTCCGTCCGGATATATATGTCGGGAGTATAACTACCTAAACACTCCGTCCGGATAATTGCTGTCCGGGAGTCGTTTGCCTGAGAGAGAGAAGGAGCCTGCTGTCCACTGCCCCCCTGCCCTTGGACCCCTGCCGAAGCAGTACCCTGATGCTTGGCCCTGCCCCCTGGGCCCCGGATGAGTGGCCCCCCTTACGTCCAGCTACCGTGTCCGGACCTCTGTGACGCTCCGCCCCTCGTACTTGGCCTTTCTCCTCCTCCACGCTAACCCTAAGTGTTTCTGCGTAACTCAATTTGTGGCTATTGTTGAAGGTAAGGTAATATATGCGAGTATTCCGTGAAGTGTTATTAAGTTGATCTGTGCCAAGGATCTGTGCCTTTTTATTATTCAATTATCGATCTGTGTACACATTACAAAGTAATTTGTCTTTCCATTAATCTTGATCTGTGCAAAGGATCTGTGTCTATTAATTGTTCAATTATCGATCTGTGTACTTGTTACATAGTCATTTGTCTATCCATTAATCTTGATCTGTGCAAGTGATTTCATCGCACTAGATATTGCTACGAAATACCCCTTTGCAGTATCTTTCTAAAGAGTTATTATTCCTTGTCAATTGTACATCCGTTATATACACTCATCTCGATCCAGGCTCACAACGGAATGGTCTCAGATGTCACCTATATATGTTATTTATTCTCTTGTATATCCAAGTTGAAGTATAAACGTATACCGTGAAGATATTCCCTAATTTACTACAATTTACCTAGGACCTATGCCCAAATGTTAATCTATCTCTATTTCCTTACCGAAAAGTCCAGAACCCCTCCATTGAGATAAAACCTTACTTCTATTATTCGAGCTATCTAGTTTATACCAGTGCTTGTGAATTAATCTGATCTATGCGTGTGGGTAATTAATAATTCTTTTCACACATTTATAGTAACTCTTGTTCAAGTTATTTATTATTCGTGTCTTCTTATTGTCGTAGAGACCATTACCATTTCGATCTTACTATTTCTATAGTAAATATTTAATTACATCATATGTTCATGTAATTCGCATACGCCATGTCTTTCAAAGATCCACGTATTGCCAGATAGGGATTTGCTAATATATTCAAATGTCCTTTTATGCTATTATCGTAGTATTTCAACTTAGTACAACTTCGTCGTGTACGCCCTTTTATATTCTGAGTTCTTCAGAATTTTATTTTACTGTGATTATCCAGTCGCATTTTAATTGAGTGTCTTTTCCTCATTTTATATTAACTTGCTTTCATTCAAAAACCTGTTTTAGCGATTCATTGATCTAAATTTGAATTTGAATTCTATACTTGTGTGTATCGATCTCTTACCCGGTGTAAATCTATTTTTCGTAGCCGTGTGTCGAGTCTTTCACAGAAACCGCTTAGATAAGTAAATTCCAACTTAAACCACTCTGTGGATAACCTCCTTAGTATATATTTACTATTCACTAGTGTCTTATAGTCGCACTATTTCGAATTATAAATTCATACCAAAGCAGTCACTCTGACCTAGGGTCAAACGCACTACCTTGTATTTATCTTACCTGTGTGACCCTTTCTTAATCCCCTTGATAAGCGCTCACCGCCCCACGCTCGTGAACGTAAAGTCAAGTCAATTCGCCTTATGGCAGAAGTCTTCACGCTAGACGTTATACTCACATATGCGTTATCATTTGATTTAATTTCCTATGTACATGTATAACACTATTATTCCTGCATATTTATATTATCTATACTGTGTGGAAATGTAAATCTGAAATTGCCCTGGAGGTGGTTACTAGTTTCAATTGTCCCTATTTTGATTATTCTATATACAAATTAATTTCTGCTGGTAAATTTAAATACATATGTTGCATCTACCGTTCCCCAAATACTCCTCCAGAGCAAAGTCTTCTTGATTCTCTGTCCTCACAACTCAGTGTCCTCAACTTAAATGCTTCTTCTGAAATCACTGTGTTGAGTGATTTTAATGTCCATAATGTTGAATGGCTCACTCATTCAGCCAGGACTGATGATGCTGGTCTTGAATGTGAGCTATTTGCAGACTCATTTAATCTCACTGAACTAGTCAACCAACCCACCCGTGTACCAGATAATCCTAATCATAATTCCCACCTACTGGACTTATTTTTAACAACCAATTCAGAAAATGATGATGTTACAGTGAGGTCCCCGCTTGGATCTTCTGATCACTGTCTGATACAGGCCACCTGTCTATCACCTACCACACCTTCCCACTCTCAACCTGTTTTGGTGACCTAATGGCATTACAATAGGGCAGACTGGGAGGGTCTTCAAGGTTTCTTTATTGATATTCCCTGGACCTCTTTCTTTTCTAATGATGCACACTCCACCTTGAGCCACATACAAGATTTTGTAAAAATTGGAATGGAAACTTTTATTCCTCATCAAAAGTACATTAAAAGATCTAATTCACCTAAATGGTTTGACCATAATTGTGCTAGAGTAACTGAACAAAAAGCAATAGCCTACAATGCATACACAAGATCAAAAACACATGAAGCCTTTAATTACTTTAGAAACATCAGAAATCATGCCAAAATTGTATTAAACCTAACTAAATAAAACTTTCTCCACAAGCAGGCAAATAAACTTCTAAATAATCCAAATGATAACAAAATATTTTGGTCTACTCTTAACTCATTCAAATCCAACTTCACTACTGCTTCATCCATTCCACCATTAAAATCTCTGACTGGCAATCTTGTAAGTGACCCACGAGGTAAAGCTAACCTTCTTGCGGATATTTTCTCCACCAACTCAACCTTAGATGAAATAAATCAAGATGTCCCTGTACTTAATGTTAATTCGCCTGAAATTCCCTCACTTAAGATCCACACCAGACATGTCAAAACTATTTTGCAGAATCTCTCAGTAGATAAGGCTCCTGGTCCAGATGAAATTACTCCAATTGCTCCTTGGTGCTCGCTTCTGTATTGGCAAAAAATTTCCGTCTGTGCACTCATACCTCATGCTTCCCAGTACCCTGGAAAGAAGCAAACATCCATCCGGTTCCTAAAAAGGGTGCCTCTTCAGATCCATCAAACTACAGACCAATAGCTATAACTTCCACTCTTGCTAAAGTCTTTGAAATTATATTAAATAATCACATAATTAAGCATCTTGAGAATAATAAATTAATCAGTGATAGGCAATATGGTTTTAGACGATGTCGATCAACTGCAGAAATTCTTTGCCTTCTTACGCATCAAATCAACCAAGCTACAGACCAACATGGTGAAACACATACAATAGCACTGGATATATCAAAGTCATTTGATAGAGTCTGGCATCAATCCTTATTGTCGAAGTTGTCACACTACGGCCTTGCATCATTAGTTCCACTAATTTCTTCTTATCTTCATAACAGACAAATATGTGTAATGGTAGATGGCCTTTGGTCTCAATTTCATTCAATAAATGCTGGTGTTCCCCAGGTATCAGTTTTGGCCCCAACTCTGTTCCTCATTCATATCAATGATCTCATATCTACCACTCATAATCCAATACATTCCTACGCAGATGACTCACCACTCCACAGTTCCTTCACATTTACCAATTCTTTCACCCAACCCGATCTTATAAATTCAAAAATAAACACTGCAATTTCTCTGAACCAGGACCTTTCTAGAATTAATGAATGGGGACAAACAAATCTAGTTTCCTTTAATGCACAGAAAACCAAGTACATTCAATTTTCTAACCGACAGAATCTCACTGACTCCCATATATTTGTTAATGATGTAAATATTCCCACTTCCCCTAGTATTGACATTCTCGGTGTAACATTAACTACTAACTTGAGCTGGACACATTATGTTAGAAGCATTGCTAAGAATGCCTCTAAAAAACTGGGACTCCTGTACAGAGTTCGAGAATTCTTCACTGACGAGCAGTTGGCCGTAATATATAAAAGTCATGTGCGTTCTCAGATGGATTACTGTTCACCTCTGTGGGGTGGAAGTGGAGTGGTTGCATTGAGGCAGTTGGACAGAATTCAAAATAAAGCTATTAGATTAATCAATAACCCTGCAATCACACAGAACCTTCCTACATTATCCATACGAAGAAACGTTGCATCCCTTGCATTATTCTACAGATATTTTCATAGCAATTGTTCCGAGGAACTTGCTTCAATTGTGCCGCCTCTCCACATATTTCCCCGTAGAACTAGGGCAGCTGAGAGCACCCATGAATTTACACTTTCTCCTCCACAATGCAGAACTTCTGCTTATCAGATTTCATTTATCCCCAGAGCTACTACTCTTTGGAATTCACTTCCCTCGAATTGCTTTCCACAAACTTACAATCTACAAATGTTTAAATCCAGTTGTTACAAACATTTTATGAATGGAGGATGCCTTTAGGCACATGGACCTTTTTGTTTAATCTGTGTTTTTCCTTCCTCCGTTCATTGTCTCTTAAAAAAAAAAAAAAAAATTTGTTTTGACTAATTATAACCAAAATATCATTATAGACCATTCTATCTTTGATACGTCACTTGAGTACCTGTATTGTTTGCCCTATATGACAGAACAATTTCTATATATCATACCTATATATCATGCAAATTGAATAAACTAAAGTGTGAAGCAATATTGTGTTCTTATTGTGTGAATGTTGCCTTGGAATAAAGAGTCGGTGCAAGATACATAAAGCTAGACGCGACCCTGTCAAGCATATTCTACCTCAAGATATCTTATTATAAGATTGTAATAGAGATTATAACCAGTCGAGTTGAAATACCAACCCGACATTTCACTGGTGGCAGCGGTGTCTCGATACGGCACATCAGCGTGCTTAATTTGTTTTATACTTGCTCTCTCAACTTATCCAGTCACCATGGCAACTAAGTCATTTTATATCCCGGCATTCAAGCCCGAGGAAAACGTTATAGGAACATACATGGAAATGGTCAAACCCGTCCTGGATCTTATGTTCCAGGACCAAGACGCTTCCAAGATTTACACAGTCATAGTTAAACTAGGTAAATATGCAGGGAAGGTATCAGGGTATGTGCGGGAACAGATGCCTGGTTTAACCTGGGCACCATTTGACATTTATGTAAAGGCCGCCATTAACCCTGGCCTAGGCCAAATCATCTCGGACAGACATTATCACCAAGTCAAATTTAATTGGAATTTGGATGACACGATCAGTGAGTTGACCCAGCTCGCTATCACCGCGTTCACAGGGGAAACCACCGCCCAAAAGAAGAAGATGGTTTTCAGGACTTTGTTGGGGATCTTACCTATGGCGGTGGCCGACCACTTCTCTATCGTGAAACCAACTGATTACCAACTCGACAAGCCCTTGGTCATCCCCAGTAGTACTTGTACGGAAAAAGGACGGGACCACCAGATTCTGCATAGATTATCGCAGACTCAATGATGTCACCATCAAAGATGCCACTCCCCTGCCTCGGATTGATGATTTCCTAGACTCCCTACTTGGAGCTAAATGGTTCACTACTCTCGATTTGCAAGCAGGATATTGGCAAGTACCAGTCCTTCCCGAACATCAACAGAAGACCAGCCAAGGCCGCC
The DNA here is from genome assembly GCA_032716605.1 of Paralithodes platypus. Classification (NCBI taxonomy): domain Eukaryota; kingdom Metazoa; phylum Arthropoda; class Malacostraca; order Decapoda; family Lithodidae; genus Paralithodes; species Paralithodes platypus. The sequence goes on along the minus strand of CM064492.1, from coordinate 24,890,325 downwards.
TATATGAATTTACCGTATTGCCCTTCGGTTTATGCAATGGACCTGCCACATTCTCTAGGTTGATGGAATCCGTATTGCAAGGATTGACTTGGGAAACCTGCCTGGCTTATTTAGACGACATCATCGTCTTCGGAAAGACCTGGGCTGAACACATACAACGCCTCCAACAAGTCTTCCAAAGAATCCGAGAGGCCAACTTAAAACTAAAGCCCTCCAAATGTACGTTGGCCAATAACGAAGTACAGTTCCTAGGCCACATCGTATCCGGCCAAGGAATTGCACCAGACTCCCACAAACTAGATGCCATTGGGAAAATGTCCCCCCCCCCCCACTAACGTAAAAGGTGTTCGAGCATTTCTCGGGCTAGCCTCCTACTATAGGAGATTTGTGAAAAATGTTGCCACCGATGCTAAGCCTCTTCATGACCTCACCAAGAAAGAAGAACCATTCCTATGGACCCCACCCCACCTACAGGCCTTCAATACCCTGAAAGACTTGTTGATTGCCTCACCCGTTGTCTCTTTCACCGACTACACCCAGCCCTTCAGATTATACACTGATGTCTCCCAAACTGGAATAGGTGCCGTGTTAGGACAGACACGAGAGGGCAGAGAACACATCATAGCCTGAGCCAGCCGAACCCTAAACTCAGCAGAAGTAAATTACTCTGTAACTAAGAGAGAATGTCTGGGTATCATCTGGACCCTGCAACATTTTAAGGCCTATTTAGCCGGGGTAAAAGTCACGATCATCACAGACCACCACGCTCTACAATGGTTAAGGAAATCTGACACCAAGAATGCCTCAACTGTCAGATGGAGAGGAAATTTAGAAGAATTTGACTTCGAGATAGCTTACAGGCCTGGGAAACTCCACACCAATGCTGACGCACTGACCCGACTACCCACTGTTGCCACACCAGAGGACCCCCTGCCCCCGTGGAGATGCACCCCATTTTAGCCGTCCACCATCAAGATTCCGCGGATCAAGAGCAACAACAACTACTCAAGCAATTTCAAAGACAAGAAAAACCTGACTGGATGCCTCGAACCATATTCTCCCAACTCACTAGACGAGGAGATAATCTGTTCACACCCGAAGGAAAATTTGTAATAACCCCAGCCACTGCCCTAGCCACTATGCAATCCATCCATATGCATAATGGCATCCATTTGGCCCAACGGAAGCTGACAGCCACCTTCCAACAGGTGTGTTGGACCCCTTCCCTCTACATCATTGCCAAACGGATCAACGAAGCCTGTCGCGCCTGTGCCCGAGGCAAGGACAGGACCCGCACCCTGGGACCTTCCGGAAAATTAGTAGCAACAAAAGCCTGGCAACTTTTAGCCGTTGATGTAATGCGTCCATTAGAAGGAAGTCAAGGCTTCAAATACATAATTACCTTCGTGGACACATACTCCCAATGTGTGATCGCCTGCCCCGCTAAAGAGCATTCTGCCATAGCCGTAGCAGAAGCTATGATTCAACATGTATTCCCATACTTTGGTTTGCCTGAGGCCATACACTCGGACAACGCCCCAGAATTCACCAGCCACATCTGGTCCCAACTCTCTCAGATGTGTGGATATAAGATCAGCCACTCCTCCCAATACTGGCCCCAAGGAAATTCCATCTGTGAACGGAGCCACTGCACCATTGCAAACCAAGTCCGGACAAGATTGCAACAGATGAACACGAAGGATTGGCCTAGCCAAGTAAAAATCGTCCAGTGGGGGATAAACACTTGCCCCAGGAAAGACGGGATATTCCCCCATGAACGCATCTTCTGAGTACCCCCCCTACTACTCCCATGACGTCATCTAGCTGTCCCCTATGAGCCCTCATCTAATTTTGACCAGTCCCTGGTCCATTTAAAAAATCGACTGAGACAACTCCAATATCTGCAAGATCTAAAACCTGACGAAACCGCCAAGGTAAGTCCTCATCACGTTGGTGACCTTGTGATGGTTGCTCAACTGCCCGTGCCGTCCAAATTGAAACCCAGATATGAAGGTCCATTTGAAATTTTAACTATTCCAAATTGCTACCAGGTAACCATTAACTATTTTGGTGAGTCACGCACATACCGAAATAGATATGTACGTAGGTTTCACCCCTTAGATGAGAATGCCATTATGCTTGCAGATGCCCTGAGAAAGACATGTTACCTTTAATGAATGACCAGAAATTGGGGGCCTCAGATTCTCCTCCTTCCCCTCTTCCTTCCGTTTCCCCTCTACCTCCCCTAAGAGAGGAACTCATCCGCAACTTCTTCCTCCTGTACCTAAACCCTATAACCGCCCAAATCCCCTCCAACTCAATCAGCCATCAAGATCATTTGGATCTGTCAGCCCCTTTACACCACCTCCTCATTTGTCTACTCCAGCCGACATTAATGCCACCAGAAACCCCCCCACCCCTTGCCTCCCATCTCCTTCTATTAGTTTACCAATTTTTACAGACTCATCATGCACTCTTCCTAGTTCACCTATAATAAAAAATATTCCCATTTTACAACAATCCGAATCTGACATAATCACCCTCCCTTCACCCTTACCTAATACTTCAGCCAACACATTCATCCCCCTTACTAGTGCCCCTGCTAAAATAAGACCTGACCATAGGCCCTTCCGTCAAAGACAACTGCCACGCCCCCTTCTCAACAGCCACCTCTCCCATCCTGCCTAATCTACTGTCACACAAACCTTCTAACTTTCCAAGAACTGTCCCTACTTCATCCCCTATTAATTTTTCTATACCCCACCAAAATGTTCAATCTCCCCACCTAATACCCCTCTTATCTAATCCACCATGTACGAGATCTGGGCGTCGTGTGAAGCCACCGCAAAGATGGGCTCCCACTTTCCAGCCAACCTACAAGCGGCGGCACATCAAAGGCACTGCCATTTCTACTGCGAGGTCAACAAGCCAGCCTGTGTCACACCCTCACACCTATGACACAGCCCCCTCACCGCCAGACTTTCCCCACTGAGAGAACCACTTCCAACTCTCCTACAGTGGCCACTACCAACGCAAATCCTCCACCAGCAACAACTCCAGCAGCCTTAAAACCCGGAGTCACCATGAAGATCAACAGTGTGTTTGTGTCCTCCGACCAGAATCACCCTAAGCCCATAATGTCCCCGGACCATCTCCTTCAGGTTACGAGTAACTCGAAGACACCCCTCGAGATTACTGTGAGGACAGACCCCTCCATTCCTCCTGACAGTACTACAGCCCTCTGGTGTTTGGTACTGGACCGATTAACAAGGACTCTCACCACTCCCACTTGCCGCAAATATGTAATGAGGTCTCGAGGTCGAGACTTTGTTTCCGTAGAAGGTGGTGAAATGACGGAGCCAAAAGGACAACCACACAGGATAGCCACCGTAAGGGAATCCAGGGAGACAAGGAGAAAAGGGTTTAGAAATAGAATCAGTTCCCATTCTCCAGAGAACGGGAAATCTGACCCCTATACCCATGCTCTAATTACCCGTACAGGTGAGTTACCCCCGAAGGGCAGGTCAAGCCCCTCCAATCAGCACCTAACGCGGCCCCGCCAATCACAGGGCAGGACTCAAAGAGCCAAGGCGGAACTTCTCCCCGAATACCCCCCCCCCCCCCACTACTATGATGAAAAAGTGTTTTTTGCAATCTCAACATAAAAAACCCTGGGAATATTTAAATCGTTGGGGCCCTCCATCCTAAAGAAGCTGCCAGACGAGAAGAAAAGTGAAATGGTGATATAAAGTGCCACGGAAGAAAATCATTCCATAAACAGTCCAAATAGCCATAATAATGAGTGAACAGGAAATAACGAATTGCATCATCAGGCTTGATGATATAAGAAAGAACAAAAGGTCAAACAGACGAGAACCTCAGTGCGATGTCATTAAGCACCATAATGTATTTTTCATGTAATTATTAACCTCAACATAGCCCACTTTTATGTATTTACTATGCCCCTATTCATATGAGATCACGCAACCTGACAAAGAGAAATAACCCAAATATGTACTGACTGAAACTACAGGAAGTCAGTTCACACTCAGCAGCTTACTCCGTCCGGATATATATGTCGGGAGTATAACTACCTAAACACTCCGTCCGGATAATTGCTGTCCGGGAGTCGTTTGCCTGAGAGAGAGAAGGAGCCTGCTGTCCACTGCCCCCCTGCCCTTGGACCCCTGCCGAAGCAGTACCCTGATGCTTGGCCCTGCCCCCTGGACCCCTGACGAATGGCCCCCCTTATGTCCAGCTGCCGTGCCCGGACCTCTGTGACGCCCCGCCCCTCGTACTTGGCCCTTCTCCTCCTCCACGCTAACCCTAAGTGTTTCTGCGTAACTCAATTTGTGGCTAATGCTGAAGGTAAGGTAATATATGCGAGTATTCCGTGAAGTGTTATTAAGTTGATCTGTGCCAAGGATCTGTGTTTTTTTATTATTCAATTATCGATCTGTGTACACGTTACATAGTAATTTGTCTTTCCATTAATCTTGATCTGTGCAAAGGATCTGTGTCTATTAATTATTCAATTATCGATCTGTGTACACGTTACATGGTCATTTGTCTTTCAATTAATCTTGATCTGTACAAGTGATTTCATCGCACTAGATATTGCTACGAAATACCCCTTTGCAGTATCTTTCTGAAGTGTTATTATTCCTTGTCAATTGTACATCCGTTATAAACACTCATCTCGATCCAGGCTCACAACGGAATACTCTCAGATGTCACCTATATATGTTATTTATTCTCTTGTATATCCAAGTTGAAGTGTAAACGTATACCGTGAAGATATTCCCTAATTTACTACAATTTACCTAGGACCTATGCCCAAATGTTAATCTCTATTTCCTTACCGAAAAGTCCAGAACCCCTCCATTGAGATAAAACCTTACTTCTATTATTCGAGCTATCTAGTTTATACCAGTGCTTGTGAATTAATCTGATCTATGCGTGTGGGTAATTAATAATTCTTTTCACACATTTATAGTAACTCTTGTTCAAGTTATTTATTATTCGTGTCTTCTTATTGTCGTAGAGACCATTACCATTTCGATCTTACTATTTCTATAGTAAATATTTAATTACATCATATGTTCATGTAATTCGCATACGCCATGTCTTTCAAAGATCCACGTATTGCCAGATAGGGATTTGCTAATATATTTAAATCTCCTTTTATGCTATTATCGTAGTATTTCAACTTAGTACAACTTCGTCGTGTACGCCCTTTTATATTCTGAGTTCTTCAGAATTTTATTTTACTGTGATTATCCAGTCGCATTTTAATTGAGTGTCTTTTCCTCATTTTATATTAACTTGCTTTCATTCAAAAACCTATTTTAGCGATTCATTGATCTAAATTTGAATTTGAATTCTATACTTGTGTGTATCGATCTCTTACCCGGTGTAAATCTATTTTTCGTAGCCGTGTGTCGAGTCTTTCACAGAAACCGCTTAGATAAGTAAATTCCAACTTAAACCACTCTGTGGATAACCTCCTTAGTATATATTTACTATTCACTAGTGTCTTATAGTCGCACTATTTCGAATTATAAATTCATACCAAAGCAGTCACTCTGACCTAGGGTCAAACGCACTACCTTGTATTTATCTTACCTTTGTGAACCTTTCTTAATCCCCTTGATAAGCGCTCACCGCCCCACGCTCGTGAACGTAAAGTCAAGTCAATTCGCCTTATGGCAGAAGTCTTCACGCTAGACGTTATACTCGCATATGCGTTATCATTTGATTTAATTTCCTATGTACATGTATAACACTATTATTCCTGCATATTTATATTATCTATACTGTGTGTAAATGTAAATCTGAAATTGCCCTGGAGGTGGTTACTAGTTTCAATTGTCCCTATTTTGATTATTCTATATACAAATTAATTTCTGCTGGTAAATTTAAATACATATGTTGCATCTACCGTTCCCCAAATACTCCTCCAGAGCAAAGTCTTCTTGATTCTCTGTCCTCACAACTCAGTGTCCTCAACTTAAATGCTTCTTCTGAAATCACTGTGTTGAGTGATTTTAATGTCCATAATGTTGAATGGCTCACTCATTCAGCCAGGACTGATGATGCTGGTCTTGAATGTGAGCTATTTGCAGACTCATTTAATCTCACTGAACTAGTGAACCAACCCACCCGTGTACCAGATAATCCTAATCATAATTCCCACCTACTGGACTTATTTTTAACAACCAATTCAGAAAATGATGATGTTACAGTGAGGTCCCCGCTTGGATCTTCTGATCACTGTCTGATACAGGCCACCTGTCTATCACCTACCACACCTTCCCACTCTAAACCTGTTTTGGTGACCTAATGGCATTACAATAGGGCAGACTGGGAGGGTCTTCAAGGTTTCTTTATTGATATTCCCTGGACCTCTTTCTTTTCTAATGATGCACACTCCACCTTGAGCCACATACAAGATTTTGTAAAAATTGGAATGGAAACTTTTATTCCTCATCAAAAGTACATTAAAAGATCTAATTCACCTAAATGGTTTGACCATAATTGTGCTAGAGTAACTGAACAAAAAGCAATAGCCTACAATGCATACACAAGATCAAAAACACATGAAGCCTTTAATTACTTTAGAAACATCAGAAATCATGCCAAAATTGTATTAAACCTAACTAAATAAACTTTCTCCACAAGCAGGCAAATAAACTTCTAAATAATCCAAATGATAACAAAATATTTTGGTCTACTCTTAACTCATTCAAATCCAACTTCACTACTGCTTCATCCATTCCACCATTAAAATCTCCGACTGGCAATCTTGTAAGTGACCCACGAGGTAAAGCTAACCTTCTTGCGGATATTTTCTCCACCAACTCAACCTTAGATGAAATAAATCAAGATGTCCCTGTACTTAATGTTAATTCGCCTGAAATTCCCTCACTTAAGATCCACACCAGACATGTCAAAACTATTTTGCAGAATCTCTCAGTAGATAAGGCTCCTGGTCCAGATGAAATTACTCCAATTGCTCCTTGGTGCTCGCTCCTGTATTGGCAAAAAATTTCCGTCTGTGCACTCATACCTCATGCTTCCCAGTACCCTGGAAAGAAGCAAACATCCATCCAGTTCCTAAAAAGGGTGCCTCTTCAGATCCATCAAACTACAGACCAATAGCTATAACTTCCACTCTTGCTAAAGTCTTTGAAATTATATTAAATAATCACATAATTAAGCATCTTGAGAATAATAAATTAATCAGTGATAGGCAATATGGTTTTAGACGATGTCGATCAACTGCAGACATTCTTTGCCTTCTTACGCATCAAATCAACCAAGCTACAGACCAACATGGTGAAACACATACAATAGCACTGGATATATCAAAGTCATTTGATAGAGTCTGGCATCAATCCTTATTGTCGAAGTTGTCACACTACGGCCTTGCATCATTAGTTCCACTAATTTCTTCTTATCTTCATAACAGACAAATATGTGTAATGGTAGATGGCCTTTGGTCTCAATTTCATTCAATAAATGCTGGTGTTCCCCAGGTATCAGTTTTGGCCCCAACTCTGTTCCTCATTCATATCAATGATCTCATATCTACCACTCATAATCCAATACATTCCTACGCAGATGACTCACCACTCCACAGTTCCTTCACATTTACCAATTCTTTCACCCAACCCGATCTTATAAATTCAAAAATAAACACTGCAATTTCTCTGAACCAGGACCTTTCTAGAATTAATGAATGGGGACAAACAAATCTAGTTTCCTTTAATGCACAGAAAACCAAGTACATTCAATTTTCTAACCGACAGAATCTCACTGACTCCCATATATTTGTTAATGATGTAAATATTCCCACTTCCCCTAGTATTGACATTCTCGGTGTAACATTAACTACTAACTTGAGCTGGACACATTATGTTAGAAGCATTGCTAAGAATGCCTCTAAAAAACTGGGACTCCTGTACAGAGTTCGAGAATTCTTCACTGACGAGCAGTTGGCCGTAATATATAAAAGTCATGTGCGTTCTCAGATGGATTACTGTTCACCTCTGTGGGGTGGAAGTGGAGTGGTTGCATTGAGGCAGTTGGACAGAATTCAAAATAAAGCTATTAGATTAATCAATAACCCTGCAATCACACAGAACCTTCCTACATTATCCATACGAAGAAACGTTGCATCCCTTGCATTATTCTACAGATATTTTCATAGCAATTGTTCCGAGGAACTTGCTTCAATTGTGCCGCCTCTCCACATATTTCCCCGTAGAACTAGGGCAGCTGAGAGCACCCATGAATTTACACTTTCTCCTCCACAATGCAGAACTTCTGCTTATCAGATTTCATTTATCCCCAGAGCTACTACTCTTTGGAATTCACTTCCCTCGAATTGCTTTCCACAAACTTACAATCTACAAATGTTTAAATCCAGTTGTTACAAACATTTTATGAATGGAGGATGCCTTTAGGCACATGGACCTTTTTGTTTAATCTGTGTTTTTCCTTCCTCCGTTCATTGTCTCTTAAAAAAAAAAAAAAAATTTTTTTTTGACTAATTATAACCAAAATATCATTATAGACCATTCTATCTTTGATACGTCACTTGAGTACCTGTATTGTTTGCCCTATATGACAGAACAATTTCTATATATCATACCTATATATCATGCAAATTGAATAAACTAAAGTGTGAAGCAATATTGTGTTCTTATTGTGTGAATGTTGCCTTGGAATAAAGAGTCGGTGCAAGATACATAAAGCTAGACGCGACCCTGTCAAGCATATTCTACCTCAAGATATCTTATTATAAGATTGTAATAGAGATTATAACCAGTCGAGTTGAAATACCAACCCGACATTTCACTGGTGGCAGCGGTGTCTCGATACGGCACATCAGCGTGCTTAATTTGTTTTATACTTGCTCTCTCAACTTATCCAGTCACCATGGCAACTAAGTCATTTTATATCCCGGCATTCAAGCCCGAGGAAAACGTTATAGGAACATACATGGAAATGGTCAAACCCGTCCTGGATCTTATGTTCCAGGACCAAGACGCTTCCAAGATTTACACAGTCATAGTTAAACTAGGTAAATATGCAGGGAAGGTATCAGGGTATGTGCGGGAACAGATGCCTGGTTTAACCTGGGCACCATTTGACATTTATGTAAAGGCCGCCATTAACCCTGGCCTAGGCCAAATCATCTCGGACAGACATTATCACCAAGTCAAATTTAATTGGAATTTGGATGACACGATCAGTGAGTTGACCCAGCTCGCTATCACCGCGTTCACAGGGGAAACCACCGCCCAAAAGAAGAAGATGGTTTTCAGGACTTTGTTGGGGATCTTACCTATGGCGGTGGCCGACCACTTCTCTATCGTGAAACCAACTGATTACCAACTCGACAAGCCCTTGGTCATCCCCAGTAGTACTTGTACGGAAAAAGGACGGGACCACCAGATTCTGCATAGATTATCGCAGACTCAATGATGTCACCATCAAAGATGCCACTCCCCTGCCTCGGATTGATGATTTCCTAGACTCCCTACTTGGAGCTAAATGGTTCACGACTCTCGATTTGCAAGCAGGATATTGGCAAGTACCAGTCCTTCCCGAACATCAACAGAAGACCAGCCAAGGCCGCCTATATGAATTTACCGTATTGCCCTTCGGTTTATGCAATGGACCTGCCACATTCTCTAGGTTGATGGAATCCGTATTGCAAGGATTGACTTGGGAAACCTGCCTGGCTTATTTAGACGACATCATCGTCTTCGGAAAGACCTGGGCTGAACACATACAACGCCTCCAACAAGTCTTCCAATGAATCCGAGAGGCCAACTTAAAACTAAAGCCCTCCAAATGTACGTTGGCCAATAACGAAGTACAGTTCCTAGGCCACATCGTATCCGGCCAAGGAATTGCACCAGACTCCCACAAACTAGATGCCATTGGGAAAATGTCCCCCCCCCCCACTAACGTAAAAGGTGTTCGAGCATTTCTCGGGCTAGCCTCCTACTATAGGAGATTTGTGAAAATTTTTGCCACCGATGCTAAGCCTCTTCATGACCTCACCAAGAAAGAAGAACCATTCCTATGGACCCCACCCCACCTACAGGCCTTCAATACCCTGAAAGACTTGTTGATTGCCTCACCTGTTGTCTCTTTCACCGACTACACCCAGCCCTTCAGATTATACACTGATGTCTCCCAAACTGGAATAGGTGCCGTGTTAGGACAGACACGAGAGGGCAGAGAACACATCATAGCCTGAGCTAGCCGAACCCTAAACCCAGCAGAAATAAATTACTCTGTAACTAAGAGAGAATGTCTGGGTATCATCTGGACCCTGCAACATTTTAAGGCCTATTTAGCCGGGGTAAAAGTCACGATCATCACAGACCACCACGCTCTACAATGGTTAAGGAAATCTGACACCAAGAATGCCTCAACTGTCAGATGGAGAGGAAATTTAGAAGAATTTGACTTCGAGATAGCTTACAGGCCTGGGAAACTCCACACCAATGGAGCACTGTCCCGACTACCCACTGTTGCCACACCAGAGGACCCCCTGCCCCCGTGGAGATGCACCCCATTTTAGCCGTCCACCATCAAGATTCCGCGGATCAAGAGCAACAACAACTACTCAAGCAATTTCAAAGACAAGAAAAACCTGACTGGATGCCTCGAACCATATTCTCCCAACTCACTAGACGAGGAGATAATCTGTTCACACTCGAAGGAAAATTTGTAATAACCCCAGCCACTGCCCTAGCCACTATGCAATCCATCCATATGCATAATGGCATCCATTTGGCCCAACGGAAGCTGACAGCCACCTTCCAACAGGTGTGTTGGACCCCTTCCCTCTACATCATTGCCAAACGGATCAACGAAGCCTGTCGCGCCTGTGCCCGAGGCAAGGACAGGACCCGCACCCTGGGACCTTCCGGAAATTAGTAGCAACAAAGCCTGGCAACTTTTAGCCGTTGATGTAATGCGTCCATTAGAAGGAAGTCAAGGCTTCAAATACATAATTACCTTCGTGGACACATACTCCCAATGTGTGATCGCCTGCCCCGCTAAAGAGCATTCTGCCATAGCCGTAGCAGAAGCTATGATTCAACATGTATTCCCATACTTTGGTTTGCCTGAGGCCATACACTCGGACAACGCCCCAGAATTCACCAACCACATCTGGTCCCAACTCTCTCAGATGTGTGGATATAAGATCAGCCACTCCTCCCAATACTGGCCCCAAGGAAATTCCATCTGTGAACGGAGCCACTGCACCATTGCAAACCAAGTCCGGACAAGATTGCAACAGATGAACACGAAGGATTGGCCTAGCCAAGTAAAAATCGTCCAGTGGGGGATAAACACTTGCCCCAGGAAAGACGGGATATTCCCCCATGAACGCATCTTCTGAGTACCCCCCCTACTACTCCCATGACGTCATCTAGCTGTCCCCTATGAGCCCTCATCTAATTTTGACCAGTCCCTGGTCCATTTAAAAAATCGACTGAGACAACTCCAATATCTGCAAGATCTAAAACCTGACGAAACCGCCAAGGTAAGTCCTCATCACGTTGGTGACCTTGTGATGGTTGCTCAACTGCCCGTGCCGTCCAAATTGAAACCCAGATATGAAGGTCCATTTGAAATTTTAACTATTCCAAATTGCTACCAGGTAACCATTAACTATTTTGGTGAGTCACGCACATACCGAAATAGATATGTACGTAGGTTTCACCCCTTAGATGAGAATGCCATTATGCTTGCAGATGCCCCTGAGAAAGACATGTTACCTTTAATGAATGACCAGAAATTGGGGACCTCAGATTCTCCTCCTTCCCCTCTTCCTTCCGTTTCCCCTCTACCTCCCCTAAGAGAGGAACTCATCCGCAACTTCTTCCTCCTGTACCTAAACCCTATAACCGCCCAAATCCCCTCCAACTCAATCAGCCATCAAGATCATTTGGATCTGTCAGCCCCTTTACACCACCTCCTCATTTGTCTACTCCAGCCGACATTAATGCCACCAGAAACCCCCCCACCCCTTGCCTCCCATCTCCTTCTATTAGTTTACCAATTTTTACAGACTCATCATGCACTCTTCCTAGTTCACCTATAATACAAAATATTCCCATTTTACAACAATCCGAATCTGACATAATCACCCTCCCTTCACCCTTACCTAATACTCAGCCAACACATTCATCCCCCTTACTAGTGCCCCTGCTAAAATAAGACCTGACCATAGGCCCTTCCGTCAAAGACAACTGCCACGCCCCCTTCTCAACAGCCACCTCTCCCATCCTGCCTAATCTACTGTCACACAAACCTTCTAACTTTCCAAGAACTGTCCCTACTTCATCCCCTATTAATTTTTCTATACCCCACCAAAATGTTCAATCTCCCCACCTAATACCCCTCTTATCTAATCCACCATGTACGAGATCTGGGCGTCGTGTGAAGCCACCGCAAAGATGGGCTCCAACTTTCCAGCCAACCTACAAGCGGCGGCACATCAAAGGCACCGCCATTTCTACTGCGAGGTCAACAAGCCAGCCTGTGTCACACCCTCACACCTATGACACAGCCCCCTCACCGCCAGACTTTCCCCACTGAGAGAACCACTTCCAACTCTCCTACAGTGGCCACTACCAACGCAAATCCTCCACCAGCAACAACTCCAGCAGCCTTAAAACCCGGAGTCACCATGAAGATCAACAGTGTGTTTGTGTCCTCCGACCAGAATCACCCTAAGCTCATAATGTCCCCGGACCATCTCCTTCAGGTTACGAGTAACTCGAAGACACCCCTCGAGATTACTGTGAGGACAGACCCCTCCATTCCTCCTGACAGTACTACAGCCCTCTGGTGTTTGGTACTGGACCGATTAACAAGGACTCTCACCACTCCCACTTGCCGCAAATATGTAATGAGGTCTCGAGGTCGAGACTTTGTTTCCGTAGAAGGTGGTGAAATGACGGAGCCAAAAGGACAACCACACAGGATAGCCACCGTAAGGGAATCCAGGGAGACAAGGAGAAAAGGGTTTAGAAATAGAATCAGTTCCCATTCTCCAGAGAACGGGAAATCTGACCCCTATACCCATGCTCTAATTACCCGTACAGGTGAGTTACCCCCGAAGGGCAGGTCAAGCCCCTCCAATCAGCACCTAACGCGGCCCCGCCAATCACAGGGCAGGACTCAAAGAGCCAAGGCGGAACTTCTCCCCGAATACCCCCCCCCCCCCCCCCCCACTACTATGATGAAAAAGTGTTTTTTGCAATCTCAACATCAAAAACCCTGGGAATATTTAAATCGTTGGGGCCCTCCATCCTAAAGAAGCTGCCAGACGAGAAGAAAAGTGAAATGGTGATATAAAGTGCCACGGAAGAAAATCATTCCATAAACAGTCCAAATAGCCATAATAATGAGTGAACAGGTGTTACGGCTGAATCGGCAATACATATTCGGAATTCTTGATCGTAGGACAGAAATGGCTTAAGTGACAACGACACGCTCGATTCCAGTCCCAAATACTATATGCTCCAGACAACAAAAGCACCAACGCCCTACAGAGTTATCGTCTACGGTAACGAGGTACCTTAACTCGGCGAAAGTGTACAACAGGGGTAGGCTATGAGGCTAAACTCCCTCAGACATTTATAGGTTACGTTATTACTAAAGAAATGCAATACTCAAGAAACTACGTTAATATTAAGCCTCTAATAATGTAGAATAGAAGCAGGCTAAAGGTATGACAGTGAAATGCTAAATGACAAATGTACACGCCTACTTGAAAGCGCGTGCACTACACTAACTGTCCCCTACTAACATGCACTAGCATGTAGCATACAAGATGTTCATGATCCAGTAGATACCTAATAATACACATGGGAGGAACATAAACAGTAGTCACTTATTATAATAATGAATCTATACTTGGAATAACTAAAAGGTTGCAGGCAACAGTACTGCGCCGGTAGCCTACTACCGCATAGGCTACTTCGCTTCTCTCACTCTGTCTCCCCTCCGAGTCCGTATGCGCCCTACGCAACAGAACTCCGGACACAGCAGCAAAACGACAGTGCAGTTAATTGATACATGAAAGTATTAATAGTGTTGTCTTGTGTGTGAGTAATGTGTATTGTAAAGTGTTATAGATATATACTTAAAGAGAGCTGCAATGCATAGTAAAATAAAGATATATCCCACTCATCATCCCCATGTGTTCTAGCTAGCAGGCCAAGTCACAGGAACAACGAGTCCCAGCACCGAAAGCGAGAACCCAGGAGAAGACTGTAGAGAACACAAGGACAGATAAATTACGTTACTCTACTATACCGGCACTACGAGCGAGCTGTAGTCTCGGGTGCTACACTCGCTCCTGGCTCGGTATGCAAATCAAGGCTAAGTCCTCGTCCCTCTACAGACAACTCCTGGGCATGGTCGGGCTCTTACACATGGCACCAGTCTAGTCACAAATGGGATGATGAGCAGGGCATATAACTCGTGAACATGTAGAACGTTCACCAACTATCCTCATCAAGAAGATCGCTGTTCACATTAACCCCTTAAATCTAATACATGTAAATATATGCTTGTCCTAAGAGTAATACGAGAGGTGAGTGCTGAAACTCCTTTAGGACCTCAAGGGAAGGTTATGCATTTAAATAGAGAGAAGAATGAAATGAGAGTAATGTCGTCAGAGAGAAAGAGTGCAACCGTGAGAAGTGGGGAGAGAGAGCAAGGGATGTTAGAATCTCAAAGGTTCTAGGCAACCTAGTCCAGGAACACACAGCCAACCTCCAGGCAGTGTGCTGTACGACAACATGGGCCCAGCCCAGGCAGGCAACAATGGACTACCAACCCTATCGCGCCTAGCTATAAGGGCAAGGCTGCCAACCAGTCCATACGTCTGGCAACCACCCGGCCGGCAGCGCGGCGTGTTGCTACCCTCTTGCTCTGAAGCCCAACTCACTCTCTCTCTCTGAATTCCCATTATCCTATCTATCAACTTCTCTATTGATACTACATATTAAATGGAAGGTCTCGACATGGCTTAAAACAAAACCCACCACTGGTTAGCACATGACGAGACCTTTGCAGAGATACAAAGAACATAGTTATAAGTTGTCACACTCAATATACATAGCGGCTGACGGTAGCCAGATCACGGGCGGTACAGTGGAGTACCAAGGAGTACAATCAGGTTGCGTTGCCCAGCACTGGGGTGCGTCACAGCCCCCCCAAGATTTTAGATAATCGACCTTAGAAGCATTATCAAAATCTGACAGGCAACCAACCGACCTGCTACCCTTAGCTGCCACTAATTGCAAAAGGTGCACAACAACTGAAGTGTGAATTATACATAAAACACAATATTGCATGCATCATGCTACAACAATAAAGAGTTACAAAACTAAAAAAAAGAAAGAGTTTTCTCGTTTATTTTATTGTTTTATAATCTTTTTGGACGGCGTTATGATAGCCTAATTTTACTCCTGCTCAACCCACACACCGTGCACGACTATCTTGGATCATCAACCCTTGATAGACAATCTGCTATCACGTTCTCACTCCCGGCAATATGCTGAATGTGGAGATTATACTCTTGGAGCATTAGGGACCACCTGGTCAACCGCATATTCCGATTGTGAAACTGATTTAGGAATTTCAAGGGATGATGGTCCGTATAAATCGTCACTACCGGGCCGTAGGCTGGAACATAAACTTCGAAATGTTTGAGCGACAAAACGATAGCCAGAAGCTCCTTCTCTATAGTCGAGTAATTCCTTTGTGCCGAATTAAACTTGCGAGAAAAGAAGCTCACTGGGTGTTCCAAGCCCTCGGAATCAGTCTGCAGTAACACTGCCCCGGCACCCACACCGCTGGCATCAGTCGCCAGCTGAAAACTCCTGGAGAAGTCTGGGGCCCTCAAAATCGGATGTGTACACAGCAGGTGCTTGACTAGGTCGAAAGCCCTCTGACACTCCGCAGCCCAACAGAATTTCACTGACTTCGACAGTAGATCAGTTAACGGAGCTAAGACAGTAGAGTATCCCCGGATGAAGCGCCTATAATAGCCTATCATACCTAGGAACCGCATGACCTGGCGCTTAGTGGTGGGCCTGGGAAACATATTGATAGCCTGTATCTTGCTCAGGGGGGGGCACCCCCGGCCTAACCCGACCACAAAGCCAAGATACTGCACAGTAGCCTTTACAAACTCGCACTTCCTCAGGTTCACCACCAGCCCAGCATCGTGCAACTTCCTAAACAGGGTCTCTAAGTGCCTTAGGTGATTTTCAAAATCGTTATCATATACTATCACGTCATCAAGGTAGACCGTGCAGTTAGGGATTTCGTCACAAATATCGTTCATCAGGTTTTGAAACGTGGCAGGTGCGTTCTTAAGCCCATAAGGCATTACGTTACATTGGTAGGTCTTGCCATCTACCACAAAACCACAAACTTGCTTAGCTCGGTCCGACAGGGGTACTTGCCAGTAGCCTTTTACAAGATCAATTTTAGTAAGGTACTTTGCATTCCCTATCTTGTCCACGCTGTCGTCAACTCGAGGCAAAGGGTAAGGGTTGGTAGTGGTCAAGCCATTTAGCCTACGAAAATCTATGCAGAACCGCACCTTGCCGTCAGGTTTTGGCTGCAACGTGACGGGTGATGTCCACTTCACATAACCTTCAGTGATCATCCCTCTCTCAACCATGTACTTAACTCCTCCCGTAAAGCTGGCAACTTTACCGGGGGCACACGGTAGGGCACTGACTTGAAGGGTACATTATCACCGACGTCCACGTCGTGCGTTACCTGAGTAGTGAGACCTGGGTGTTCGGCGAAAACAGAGGGGTATGACCTGAACAGGCCTAGGACAGCAGCACCCTGGTGCTCAGGCAGGTGACTTACAACTTGCCTAGCCTCTTGTTCAGTATTCCCCGCCCACTGTTCCGCGGAAATGACACAGTCCCAGCTATCCTCCTCAGCAGCATGACTGTCCCCACCTCCTTCTCCACCCTGGCCGCTGCAGGCCAGCACAGGGACAGTGAGAGGCTCTGAGGGGCGTCTCACATACTCTTTCATGAGGTTAACATGACATAACTGATGTTTTTTCCTACGGTCAGGTGTTGCAACGAGATAATCAAGGTCGGACAGTTTCTTAGCCACCACATACGGCCCAATGAACTTGGCAGAAAGGGGGTGTCCAGGCAAAGGTAAAAGCAACATTACCTCCTGACCCACCGAAAACTCCCGAAGCTTCACCTTGGCGTCATACTGGTGCTTCATGACCGCCTGTGCATTAACCAAGTTATTACCTGCCGCTGCCATGCAACCTATAAGTCTCTCCCGGCTCTCAAGGACATATTTAAGTACAGACCCCGGCTTCTCTTCGCCCTCCCAGATCTCTTTCACCATACTTAAAGGTCCTCTCACATTATGGCCAAAGACTAGCTGATTTGGACTGAACCCCAGGCTCTCTCCTGGGACTTCACGTGCAGCGAACAGAACATACGGCAGACCCAAATCCCAATCAGTGTCATGTTCTGCACAGTAACAGCGTAGCATACTCTTCAGGGTCGAGTGCCACCACTCCAAGACTCCCTGACTCTCGGGATGGTAGGCTGACGACACTACAGAACATATACCGTGCAACTGAAGGGTTTGCTTGAACAATTTGGATGTAAAATTGCTCCCCTGGTCTGACTGCACCTCACGTGGAAATCCATAACGGGAACAGAACAATAATAAGTTTTTAACAACTGCCTTTGCCGAGCCGTTTCTCATGGGGTATGCGTCCGGGTATCTCGTAGCCACATCCATGATTGTCAACAGGAATTTATTGCCACTACTAGTAGGCGGGAAAGGGCCAACCAAATCTACTACAACTTTGCTGAACGGAGGCCCGGTGACAGGTATGGGAAACAAAGGTGCCTTCGGGATTGTCTGGTTAGGCTTCCCCGTTGTCTGGCAGGTCGCACACCCAGCCACCCATGCACAGACATCAGCCTTGACCCCAGGCCACCAGAAAAACCTGCCCAATGCCGCCAATGTTTTTGTTACCCCCAAATGACCCGCCACCGGCACATCATGCGCCAGACACAATAAGGACTCTCTATACTTATTTGGAACAACCACCTGGTCTACTACCCTCGCACCGCCCTCCCACTTCGATTTGGGGTCTAAAAATCTGCGGTACAATATCCTGTTAAGCCTAAAGAAATCTCCCGGCTTCGCATCCCCATCTTCCTCCAACTCTATGGCACCATTGCTATAACGAGCTAGGCTAGCGTCTTGCAGCTGCTGCTCACTTATGTCCCCGGGCGTCAATGCATCAAGATGGTTTTGTAATAAGACATTACCCCGGCTAGTAGGCTCTACTGCCTTAGTGGCTCTCGCTACAGCTCTTGCCTCACGCGAAGTCTTACCCAACTGTGCCTTGTTACACACCATCTCTGGGCCAGAGTCAACTCCCGTGTTTATTATAGGTCCAAGTACCGAATCACCGAGAAGTGCAGCAGAATCAATGTCCCTTTTCCTGCCCTTAGCAACCTTCTCCTGATCCTTCCTCCACTGTCCCCGAGGTTGAGTGCTAGGCTGTGCAGGAGCCGCAGAGCGAGATCGGGTTACCACACAGGCCATCTCATCCTGTTGGCACCTCCCAACCCATTCCCGATTCTCACCATCCACGTCGGCCGCCCTCTCGGCAACGACTAAGGGTGGAGTCCCGGAAGTGGGCACCGCAAAGTCGTTGCCGAGAAGAAGGTCGACGCCCTCAACTGGCAAACACTCAACAATCCCTACATCCAGCTCCCTGCACACCTCTCCCACTCTCAACTCCAACCTCACAAGTGGGTATGACCTCGTAGCATTTATACCCTGCACCACAACAACTCTGGCCGCATTTATCGGTTTCCCTGTGAAGTTCCTCAACAAAGTTTGCGAAGCCCCCGTATCCCTCAACAAGTCAACCCTCCGTAGTTCACTCCCCCAGCTCACAAACCCGTGTCCCCGATGGCTACAGAAAGTGTCCCGGACAGGTGTCGAGCCTTCCGTACGCTTCTTTACCGCGTGTGCCTCAGCTGCTGACAACCTACCCCGGGCAGTTGCTGCAGCCTTCAGAGACACACCGATACTGTGAACCAATGACACCGGCTTAGCGGGAGTGTTACTAGGGCACTCACGTGAATAATGGCCTAGCTTCTGACATTTGTAACATTTCACATCCCCAATGGGCTTCTTCCCTTGTGCGGGCGAAGAAGGGGCCTGACCTTTAGTAAACGGGAGAGGCTTGTGTTTGTAGGTGTTATTAGGTGCAATGCTTTTAGTGTGGTTATGTGTGTCATAGGATTTGTTATTATCGAAAACTCTGGTGGGTGGGGTATAGCGCCCCTTCTGCCCTGACTCAGCCCTCTGAGCGGCACCGCAACCACGAATCAATGATAATCTGAGGTCTGCCATCTTGGCAGCCTCCTCTACTGTCTTGGGACATTTTTCCTTAATGTTCAGCGTTAGATCGGTTCCAGTACATTTGTAAAACTGTTCCAGATAGAAAAGTTGCTTAATTTCCTCAGCCGACTCTGCGTGCTCGGACCAAAACCAGTTATTACATGCATCTGTTAAGTCCCGTGCGTGCTCCATAAAACTGACGTCGCTCTTCTTATTCACGCCACGGAACTTCAATCTATAAGTTTCGGGTTGCAGTTCGTAGGCCCGGAGCACAGCCTCCTTCACCAGTCCATACACGACACTCTCGTCCAGTGACAGTGCATCGTAGGCTTTCAACCCCTTACCCACTAGACGTGATGAAACTAATGCTGCCCATTTAACCTCCGGCCAGTCATACTCACGACACTTCTTTTCGAAACGAGCAAAAAACTCAGTCACTGCTGTCTCATCAAATGCGGGTACTAACTTAATTAAATGCGAAAGTGAGTCTGTAACCCGGTGCCCACCACTGAGATGACGCCCCGTGGTCTCTACTCTAGACTTCTCGACATCCATTTCAGCCTGGTACCTGGTTGCATCCTGATTGGCTTGGATTCTAGCAACCTCTATGCGTTCTATACTAGCCTGTTGTATCTGAGTCTCCTGCAGCTTAAACTTAGCTAGTTCTAGCTGAAATAACATCTCAGGAGACAGGCCTGGGGGGGGAGAGCACAAAATGGGGGATCCACACCGAGACGTGTTTACGGGTAAGCCAGCTTGCCATTGAGAACCCTCCTGCTGCATCGTGCTAAGACTCGCTGGCTGAGGGCCCAGCTCAGGGGTAGAGTGGAATGGAGGCTTGGAGGGAACCCCCCAAGACCCCAATCCACCCACCGCCCCATCGCCATCACCCAACAAACATGCCACCAAATTCTTCTTGGGCCAACTGTCAGGACAGTCCCGCCCCAAAACCGTGGCTAAACAGCGAAGACCGTAACAATCAATAGCCTGCAGGCGCTGTTCGGTCAAAGGTGTCTGCAAAAATGCCCGGGCATCCCTCTCTCCACTTATAACACTCCCCTCCCTAAATATCTGCTGTACTTGCTGGTCACTAGGCTGTACCGTGTTATCCTCCCCCGTAAATGATGAGTCATTAGACATAGTGCTGGTTATACAATTGCTGTTCATAAACAAAAAAAAGTGCTTATTACTAATTGCAGTCTCGACTCACAAAATGTTAAAGATGCTTGAATGACTCTACTCTAGACACCTAACGAAACAATCTGCAAGTCCACCAATACAATAATGACACAATAAAAATTCCTCCAATATGCAAGAAAATTCTAGCCAGCTCTACTAGGTAGCATAGAATAGTTCTCCAAAAAACATGTGATAGGATACTACTGAATCTTGTGCAAGGTCGCCATTTTGTTACGGCTGAATCGGCAATACATATTCGGGATTCTTGATCGTAGGACAGAAATGGCTTAAGTGACAACGACACGCTCGATTCCAGTCCCAAATACTATATGCTCCAGACAACAAAAGCACCAACGCCCTACAGAGTTATCGTCTACGGTAACGAGGTACCTTAACTCGGCGAAAGTGTACAACAGGGGTAGGCTATGAGGCTAAACTCCCTCAGACATTTATAGGTTACGTTATTACTAAAGAAATGCAATACTCAAGAAACTACGTTAATATTAAGCCTCTAATAATGTAGAATAGAAGCAGGCTAAAGGTATGACAGTGAAATGCTAAATGACAAATGTACACGCCTACTTGAAAGCGCGTGCACTACACTAACTGTCCCCTACTAACATGCACTAGCATGTAGCATACAAGATGTTCATGATCCAGTAGATACCTAATAATACACATGGGAGGAACATAAACAGTAGTCACTTATTATAATAATGAATCTATACTTGGAATAACTAAAAGGTTGCAGGCAACAGTACTGCGCCGGTAGCCTACTACCGCATAGGCTACTTCGCTTCTCTCACTCTGTCTCCCCTCCGAGTCCGTATGCGCCCTACGCAACAGAACTCCGGACACAGCAGCAAAACGACAGTGCAGTTAATTGATACATGAAAGTATTAATAGTGTTGTCTTGTGTGTGAGTAATGTGTATTGTAAAGTGTTATAGATATACTTAAAGAGAGCTGCAATGCATAGTAAAATAAAGATATATCCCACTCATCATCCCCATGTGTTCTAGCTAGCAGGCCAAGTCACAGGAACAACGAGTCCCAGCACCGAAAGCGAGAACCCAGGAGAAGACTGTAGAGAACACAAGGACAGATAAATTACGTTACTCTACTATACCGGCACTACGAGCGAGCTGTAGTCTCGGGTGCTACACTCGCTCCTGGCTCGGTATGCAAATCAAGGCTAAGTCCTCGTCCCTCTACAGACAACTCCTGGGCATGGTCGGGCTCTTACACATGGCACCAGTCTAGTCACAAATGGGATGATGAGCAGGGCATATAACTCGTGAACATGTAGAACGTTCACCAACTATCCTCATCAAGAAGATCGCTGTTCACATTAACCCCTTAAATCTAATACATGTAAATATATGCTTGTCCTAAGAGTAATACGAGAGGTGAGTGCTGAAACTCCTTTAGGACCTCAAGGGAAGGTTATGCATTTAAATAGAGAGAAGAATGAAATGAGAGTAATGTCGTCAGAGAGAAAGAGTGCAACCGTGAGAAGTGGGGAGAGAGAGCAAGGGATGTTAGAATCTCAAAGGTTCTAGGCAACCTAGTCCAGGAACACACAGCCAACCTCCAGGCAGTGTGCTGTACGACAACATGGGCCCAGCCTAGGCAGGCAACAATGGACTACCAACCCTATCGCGCCTAGCTATAAGGGCAAGGCTGCCAACCAGTCCATACGTCTGGCAACCACCCGGCCGGCAGCGCGGCGTGTTGCTACCCTCTTGCTCTGAAGCCCAACTCACTCTCTCTCTCTGAATTCCCATTATCCTATCTATCAACTTCTCTATTGATACTACATATTAAATGGAAGGTCTCGACATGGCTTAAAACAAAACCCACCACTGGTTAGCACATGACGAGACCTTTGCAGAGATACAAAGAACATAGTTATAAGTTGTCACACTCAATATACATAGCGGCTGACGGTAGCCAGATCACGGGCGGTACAGTGGAGTACCAAGGAGTACAATCAGGTTGCGTTGCCCAGCACTGGGGTGCGTCACACAGGAAATAACGAATTGCATCATCAGGCTTGATGATATAAGAAAGAACAAAAGGTCAAACAGACGAGAACCTCAGTGCGATGTCATTAAGCACCATAATGTATTTTTCATGTAATTATTAACCTCAACATAGCCCACTTTTATGTATTTACTATGCCCCTATTCATATGAGATCACGCAACCTGACAAAGAGAAATAACCCACATATGTACTGACTGAAACTACAGGAAGTCAGTTCACACTCAGCAGCTTACTCCGTCCGGATATATATGTCGGGAGTATAACTACCTAAACACTCCGTCCGGATAATTGCTGTCCGGGAGTCGTTTGCCTGAGAGAGAGAAGGAGCCTGCTGTCCACTGCCCCCCTGCCCTTGGACCTCTGCCGAAGCAGTACCCTGATGCTTGGCCCTGCCCCCTGGACCCCTGACGAATGGCCCCCCTTATGTCCAGCTGCCGTGCCCGGACCTCTGTGACGCCCCGCCCCTCGTACTTGGCCCTTCTCCTCCTCCACGCTAACCCTAAGTGTTTCTGCGTAACTCAATTTGTGGCTAATGCTGAAGGTAAGGTAATATATGCGAGTATTCCGTGAAGTGTTATTAAGTTGATCTGTGCCAAGGATCTGTGTTTTTTTATTATTCAATTATCGATCTGTGTACACGTTACATAGTCATTTGTCTTTCCATTAATCTTGATCTGTGCAAAGGATCTGTGTCTATTAATTATTCAATTATCGATCTGTGTACACGTTACATGGTCATTTGTCTTTCAATTAATCTTGATCTGTACAAGTGATTTCATCGCACTAGATATTGCTACGAAATACCCCTTTGCAGTATCTTTCTGAAGTGTTATTATTCCTTGTCAATTGTACATCCGTTATAAACACTCATCTCGATCCAGGCTCACAACGGAATACTCTCAGATGTCACCTATATATGTTATTTATTCTCTTGTATATCCAAGTTGAAGTGTAAACATATACCGTGAAGATATTCCCTAATTTACTACAATTTACCTAGGACCTATGCCCAAATGTTAATCTATCTCTATTTCCTTACCGAAAAGTCCAGAACCCCTCCATTGAGATAAAACCTTAATTCTATTATTCGAGCTATCTAGTTTATACCAGTGCTTGTGAATTAATCTGATCTATGCGTGTGGGTAATTAATAATTCTTTTCACACATTTATAGTAACTCTTGTTCAAGTTATTTATTATTCGTGTCTTCTTATTGTCGTAGAGACCATTACCATTTCGATCTTACTATTTCTATAGTAAATATTTAATTACATCATATGTTCATGTAATTCGCATACGCCATGTCTTTCAAAGATCCACGTATTGCCAGATAGGGATTTGCTAATATTCAAATCTCCTTTTATACTATTATCGTAGTATTTCAACTTAGTACAACTTCGTCGTGTACGCCCTTTTATATTCTGAGTTCTTCAGAATTTTATTTTACTGTGATTATCCAGTCGCATTTTAATTGAGTGTCTTTTCCTCATTTTATATTAACTTGCTTTCATTCAAAAACCTGTTTTAGCGATTCATTGATCTAAATTTGAATTTGAATTCTATACTTGTGTGTATCGATCTCTTACCCGGTGTAAATCTATTTTTCGTAGCCGTGTGTCGAGTCTTTCACAGAAACCGCTTAGATAAGTAAATTCCAACTTAAACCACTCTGTGGATAACCTCCTTAGTATATATTTACTATTCACTAGTGTCTTATAGTCGCACTATTTCGAATTATAAATTCATACCAAAGCAGTCACTCTGACCTAGGGTCAAACGCACTACCTTGTATTTATCTTACCTTTGTGAACCTTTCTTAATCTCCTTGATAAGCGCTCACCGCCCCACGATCGTGAAGTAAATTCGCCTTATGGCAGAAGTCTTCACGCTAGACGTTATACTCACATATGCGTTATCATTTGATTTGATTTCCTATGTACATGTATAACACTATTATTCCTGCATATTTATAATATCTATACTGTGTGTAAATGTAACGTGACTAATTATAACCAAAATATCATTATAGACCATTCTATCTTTGATACGTCACTTGAGTACCTGTATCGTCTGCCCTATATGACAGTACCTGTATTGTCTGCCCTATATGACAGTACCTGTATCGTCTGCCCTATATGACAGTACCTGTATTGTCTGCCCTATATGACAGTACCTGTATCGTCTGCCCTATATGACAGTACCTGTATTGTCTGCCCTATATGACAGTACCTGTATCGTCTGCCCTATATGACAGTACCTGTATTGTCTGCCCTATATGACAGTACCTGTATCGTCTGCCCTTATGACAGTACCTGTATTGTCTGCCCTATATGACAGTACCTGTATCGTCTGCCCTATATGACAGTACCTGTATTGTCTGCCCTATATGACAGTACCTGTATCGTCTGCCCTATATGACAGTACCTGTATTGTCTGCCCTATATGACAGTACCTGTATCGTCTGCCCTATATGACAGTACCTGTATTGTCTGCCCTATATGACAGAACAATATTCTATATATCATACCTCATGCAAATTGAATAAACTAAAATGTGAAGCAATATTGTGTTCTTATTGTGTGAATGTTGCCTTGGAATAAAGAGTTGGTGCAAGATACATAAAGCTAGACGCGACCCTGTCGAGCATATTCTACCTCAAGATATCTTATTATAAGATTGTAATAGAGATTATAACCAGTCGAGTTGAAATACCAATCCGACATTTCAGTCTTGTTTACACGACACGATAAAGGGGCTGCATAAATATCTCAGGAGTAAGAGGCAAAAATGTCCCTGTGTTCCCGCAAAGTAACCCAAATAGGACTTGACCTTTGATATATTTTTCCTCCGTTATTCTCTCGGTAGCCGTCCATGGTCAGAGGTGCAGGCTGTGTATACTTTACAACACAGAGAGCTGGCATCTTCTCAACGTGCCGCCGTTTTTGGACCACAAACAGACAATATAAAGACATATGTAGTAACTTTTCGGTAACCTGAGTGTGACACTAGCTGCTAATATAGTCAATGTTTATTTCAATAAGCAATATTATTATTAGATATAATAGATAGCATGTATATTATTCCTTTGTTTATATCAAAATATTTACATTTACATCAATCCCATTTAATCAGACGTGGATATTTATACTTAATCCATACTACCGCCAGGAAATATTTTCAGCTTAGGAATGATGTCTATGAATCCAAAGGTTAATGAGTATCTCCACTAATCTTTTAACTCAGATAGATAATTCGTTACTTAAATAATATTGTCTGGAGGAAACCTAAATAAACGAAAATTGAAGTCAGTGAAAGGGTTATAATGCAGGTAGGTGTCCATCCTCTATCTACTACAGTGTCCGTATTGCAGGTGTAGGCTAGATTAGGGTTTGTTTGGTAAAGGTTTGGGCGGGCTGGGCTGTTGTCCTGGGCGGGTTCTGTGTTCCCGCCCGAGTGACCTTACAGGAACACTCCTCACGTAATCTTTAAACTTATTGTTGCTTAGCTCTGCTCTTACGTACTCTACTAGACTTTAATATCTTTTCTACTCTACTTTCCTATCTTTTCTTCTCTTCTTTTATTTTATTTTATTGTCTTCTCTTCTTTGAATAGCCTCCCAACATTTGTTTGTTTCCACATTGACTAGGTAGGTTAGATACAAGCAGGTTCGTAAGGATCAATAGATCTGTTGTTGTTATTTGTTTTCCTTTGTACACCGTTGTGCTCTTCTCTTCTCCTCCATTTCCCCCTTTCTTGTATTGTATGTTATTCTCTTCCCCTCTCTTCTCTCTTATCTTATGTTATACTCTACTATTTTTCCTTCTCTATTCTCCTCCCCTCTTAACTTCCCTTCTCTTCACTTCGCTCTTCTCTGCTCTTCCCTTCTTTTTTCTTCTCTCCTCTTTTCTTATCTTGTCTTGTACTCTACTCTCCAATTAGAAATAAATCCAGTTGTCATTATTAAATTAAATCTATCAATTAGGAAACCATACAGCAAATAATTGATAGATATCTGGCTTACTTATTATATTAACATAATTATAATTGTTTGTATTCCCAACTAATTATTATTATTATTATTATATGAGATGCCGAAGTCTCCAACCAGGGTGCAGAAACACCATCAAGATGAATCCACACAAAACACCCGGAGGCACTGGAGAGAGACTACGGCAACTTGGAAAAAATAAAAACATATACTGTATACTGTACTGTACATGTACACATATACTGTATACTGTACTGTACATATACACATATTAATAAGATTTTGTAAAATTTGCACTAAACTAGATGACGTTTGGGCTACAGCTATGTTACTATGCAGACTCTTAGTAGACAGAGGTTTTGTTGCATACATTTATTTTTTTACAATTATTGTGACTGTATTCTTGAATTTGATATCAATAATTTTAATCAAGCATTTTTAATATTAAGTTTCTCGTATAACCTGCTTACTGTTTGTCTTTATTTATTTATTGTTTATATACTTCCATTGCTAGTATTGAGATTTTAGAAAATTCATTGTTCTTGTTAAAAGAGTACTCTTTGTTTAAATATGTTGTTGCTTCTTCATATTTTGCAATGTTTATACTTTATATTATTGTATCTATTAACTTTTGATAGTATCAATTGCTTGCCTTTGTGATATTCTTAATGTATTTGTACGATAAATGTAGGTTATTTGTAGGGTAGCAATTGGTAAGGGTCATGTGTTCATGCTATGCTCACAGGTACCTACCCGTTTGTGAGTGATGTATGTATGTTGTACTAATGTTAATAATCTTGTTTGTGAGTGATGTATGTATGTTGTACTAATGTTAATAATCTTGTTTGTGAGTGATGTATGTATGTTGTACTAATGTTAATAATCTTGTTTGTGAGTGATGTATGTATGTTGTACTAATGTTAATAATCTTGTTCATGCTATGCTCACAGGTACCTACCCGTTTGTGAGTGATGTATGTATGTTGTACTAATGTTAATAATCTTGTCATATTGCAAATTTGTTAACCCTCTTCGACATATGATGCGATTTTGAGCCGATTAGGGATACTTTAAAGCCTTTGTTACCATCAGGGGTATTTAGAAACCTTTAGTTTAGTTTCTTCAACCTCTGCAGTTGTCTTTGAGTTAGCTGTGGGCAGAAAACTAATTTTGGAGAGGTAATTATAAGAGTGAGAGAACTCTATTTCTTATTGCTAATCTGGTAACCTCTGCGTCATATGAGTCTGAAGGGGTAGAACATTTTGACATTAATTGTAGTTTCTATATTCATACACAATTTAAAAGCATTTACTAGAACGTCCTGAACTTCCCAAATTGACTAATTCCTTGAATATGACGAAAGGATGTTAATATATGTGCGACTCATTTGCTTGAGAAACAAATTCACTTACTCATATACAGTAGTGATGTACATTCACTTACTCATATACAGTAGTGATGTACATTCACTTACTCATATACAGTAGTGATGTACATTCACTTACTCATATACAGTAGTGATGTACATTCACTTACTCATATACAGTAGTGATGTACATTCACTTACTCATATAGAGTAGTGATGTACATTCACTTACTCATATACAGTAGTGATGTACATTCACTTACTCATATACAGTAGTGATGTACAGTAGTGATGTACATTCACTTACTCATATACAGTAGTGATGTACAGTAGTGATGTACATTCACTTACTCATATACAGTAGTGATGTACATTCACTTACTCATATACAGTAGTGATGTACATTCACTTACTCATATACAGTAGTGATGTACATTCACTTACTCATATACAGTAGTGATGTACATTCACTTACTCATATACAGTAGTGATGTACATTCACTTACTCATATACAGTAGTGATGTACATTCACTTACTCATATACAGTAGTGATGTACAGTAGTGATGTACATTCACTTACTCATATACAGTAGTGATGTACATTCACTTACTCATATACAGTAGTGATGTACATTCACTTACTCATATACAGTAGTGATGTACAGTAGTGATGTACATTCACTTACTCATATACAGTAGTGATGTACATTAACTTACTCATATACAGTAGTGATGTACATTCACTTACTCATATACAGTAGTGATGTACATTCACTTACTCATATACAGTAGTGATGTACATTCACTTACTCATATACAGTAGTGATGTACAGTAGTGATGTACATTCACTTACTCATATACAGTAGTGATGTACATTCACTTACTCATATACAGTAGTGATGTACAGTAGTGATGTACATTCACTTACTCATATACAGTAGTGATGTACATTCACTTACTCATATACAGTAGTGATGTACAGTAGTGATGTACATTCACTTACTCATATACAGTAGTGATGTACATTAACTTACTCATATACAGTAGTGATGTACATTCACTTACTCATATACAGTAGTGATGTACATTCACTTACTCATATACAGTAGTGATGTACATTCACTTACTCATATACAGTAGTGATGTACATTCACTTACTCATATACAGTAGTGATGTACATTCACTTACTCATATACAGTAGTGATGTACATTCACTTACTCATATACAGTAGTGATGTACAGTAGTGATGTACATTCACTTACTCATATACAGTAGTGATGTACATTAACTTACTCATATACAGTAGTGATGTACATTCACTTACTCATATACAGTAGTGATGTACATTCACTTACTCATATACAGTAGTGATGTACATTCACTTACTCATATACAGTAGTGATGTACATTCACTTACTCATATACAGTAGTGATGTACATTCACTTACTCATATACAGTAGTGATGTACATTCACTTACTCATATACAGTAGTGATGTACAGTAGTGATGTACATTCACTTACTCATATACAGTAGTGATGTACAGTAGTGATGTACATTCACTTACTCATATACAGTAGTGATGTACAGTAGTGATGTACATTCACTTACTCATATACAGTAGTGATGTACAGTAGTGATGTACATTCACTTACTCATATACAGTAGTGATGTACAGTAGTGATGTACATTCACTTACTCATATACAGTAGTGATGTACAGTAGTGATGTACATTCACTTACTCATATACAGTAGTGATGTACATTCTATGTGATGGTGTTGTGTTCTTTTATTTCAAAAATTTATTTTGCTAAATCATTATTTCCAGTGATTTTGATCAGTTTTTTATGTCTTTATATTGTGTCGTCCCTGTTTGGGTTTGTTTATTTTGCAAGTATTACATAATAATTATATAAATAGTAAAATAATAAATATATTTGCCAGTGTGAGATATAAATTGTTACTAATCAACTCAAAGTGAATATATGGATATATTAGTACATTTAGTATCTGCTTTACCTGGAACAAACTTCCCCCGTAGGTTGTAAATAATCATTAGCAGATACATTTTAGAAATGGTATTGGCATTTTTCACACATATCACCGAGGAAAGAGGAGTGTGTGGTAACCACCGAGGAATATGTCTTTTAAGGTAGTAGGGAAGGTGTACAGTAGGGTAGTGATTGAGAGAGTGAGAGTAAGAACGGAGATATGGATAGGCGACGAGCAGGGAGGTTTTAGGAAGGGAAGAGGATGTGTAGATCAGATTTTTACCCTGAATTGTGTTGTGGAGAAATATCTGGAGAAGCAACAAAAGGTGTATGTTGCCTTTATGGACTTGGAGAAGGCCTATGACAGAGTGGATAGAGAAGGCATGTGGAAAGTACTTAGAATATACGGAGTAGATGGCAAGTTGCTGAAAGCAGTGAAGAGCACATGTATGAGGGTGCAAAGGCGGCAGTACGTGTGGAGAATGAGCAGAGCAAGTTCTTTGACCTGAGTGTTGGGTTGAAACAGGGGTGTGTGATGTCCCCGTGGTTGTTTACTGTATAATTATGTGGATGGAGTCATGAAAGAAATACTAGGAAGAGCAGTGGATGTTGGTGTATCGCTGAAAAGGGAGGGAAATGAGTGGAAGCTACCTATACTGCTGTTTGCGGATGACACA
This sequence comes from Paralithodes platypus, assembly GCA_032716605.1. Taxonomy (NCBI): domain Eukaryota; kingdom Metazoa; phylum Arthropoda; class Malacostraca; order Decapoda; family Lithodidae; genus Paralithodes; species Paralithodes platypus. The sequence goes on along the minus strand of CM064492.1, from coordinate 24,859,598 downwards.
GTTCTGATGAGCGATAATGAATGGGAGTTGCAGGGTCTGGTAAATGAGTTTGGAACAGTGTGCAAAAAACGGAATTTGAAGGTTGTTACGAGGGCAGCCGGGGCAACCAGATGCTTACATAGCCTAGCCCCACAGAACCGTACTACCCTGCAACAGACACGCTCTTAATATCTGACTCAAACACCAAGACACGCAGGTTCTCTAGGAAAAATTGTTATATTTCTCTTTTTGCTTATTAAAGCAGTAACAAGGATACAAAAAAATTATCTATTGTCCCCGAGTCTATTCCATAGTGCGTGTAGTATGCAAGAGAACTTCTAAGGTTATTCTATACTGCACCAACATTATCCCACCATACCACTACAAGACTCCCAGAACACTCTGTATCATGCCCAATCGCTTAGGAATTGAGAACAATACAAAGCAAAAACCCATGGAAAGTCCAGTACAATAAACCTTTGTGCCAAGCCTATTATCCCTAGCCTATGTCCTAATAATACACCAAGTGGCTCTCTTCAGCACAGCACGGCGGTGGTGTTGTAAGGGATAAACAACTTTAATGACTTATCGCTTACAACATCATCTGGGGTTAGCTCAATACACCCAGGTACAATGGGGACAACCTCACTTAGTAACAGGTTCCACCCCTAGTCACTAACTGCACCGAATGTATTGCTGCTAAAACTAAAGGCACAAGAGTTGGTATCTTAGTAGGTTGCAGATTGGCTGCCACCCCCTAGAGGGTTAACTAAGGCTCGAGTTAGAGGATGCTGTGTGGTGGAAGGAAAAAAGACAGTAGCCTATTATGGCACTGCAGGCCTACACACACACCCAACAACCCCGTTCCTCCAAGGCCTACCAAAACTAAGTAAAACAGGCCAACCCACAAACCACTATAGATACCAACCAGGAATACTATTCACACATAAATATAATGCAGCAGAATAATGGAAAACAACATGGAAGAATAAAAAGAAGCTTATATTCTAGATTGCCACAGAAGAAATGAATGCACTAATTAATAATAAACTAAAGATGTTAAAACAAAACTATATGCTCAATATGACTCCACCCCCTGCTATGCTCCAATCAAATAAAGAACCAAAAAGAAATATGCGGTATTCAAGGGACAACACGAAGCAAGCCTATCCAACACCCAACAGAGATGTTGACAGAGCGAGAGCTACAACTGGAGTGAAGGCGGGAATTCCCACGGCCAAGCAAGTAAGGGAGGGGAGGGGTACCAGGCGCCGCTATAATGTTTAATTATCCCAGGCGCCTGCACTCTCATTAACTTCACAAAAGTAACAAATAAACATAAGGCATTATTGTGTAAACTTATGATAAACTAAATAATCCCCCAAGGGCTGAACAAAAGAAGTAATTATACTCGTGGCAACAATAACAATGTTCCCGTAGGCGCAATCCTGACGAGACAAAGGCTGACCACGAGGCAAGGCCCCTAGCCTCTCCACAGGCTACATGAGGTATCATAACACACATACAACTGAACTGGGGTATAAGTTCGGCAGGATGTGACAAGGTAAATGTGGGGAAGAGCAAGGTTATGGTCTTCGAAAGGGGTGAAGTCACAGAGTGTGAGGTGAAGTTGAACGGTCAGGCTACAGAGATCATCAGCTCTTTTAAGTATCTGGGCAGTGTGTTGAGTAAAGATGGGACTGTGGATGAAGAAGTGCGGGAGAGGGTGCAACAGGGGAAGAGGGTTGTAGGAACATTGAAAGCAGTAACAAGAAATAGAGTGGTCAGTATTGAAGTGAAGAAGTCCTTGCATGACAGTGTGGTAATCCCGACACTAACTTACGGAAGCGAAGGATGGACTTTCGTGGAGAGATTCAGACCAAGAGTGAGAGCGGTGGAAATGTGTTACTTGAAAAGTGCGTGCGGAGTTACATGGAGGGATAGACAGACGAATGAGGAAGTAAGAAGGAGGTGTGGTGTGGAGGTAGATGTGCTAGAAAGTGTGAAAAGGAACAACTTGAGATGGTTCGGCCATATGGAACGTATGGGAAGCGAGAGAATGACTAAGAGGGTGTACGAGAGCAAGGTGGAAGGACAGAGAGGGAGAGGTAGACCGAAGGAGAGGTGGAAGGATGGAGTGAGGAAGTATAATTCGCTTCATTCATATTATGAATGAAGGCGGTGCTGGTTGGGAGGAGGGGCATCGACTGACTGGGGACAGAGTGCTTGGGGGCGGTTCGTTCGTGGCCACCCCTTCGGGGATCATGGCGTCGGACAATAGATAGATAGATAGATCACCACTCCCCCCCTTCTCTCTCTCTCTCTCTCTCTCTTCCCTAAACAGCGTCCTTTACGACCCAAGCCGCCCGTGTATATAAAGAAAAAGGTTAGTGTTCAGTTTACGATACGGTTTAATGGGGGATGGTTGGTCTTTCTGGCTCAACCCCTTCTCCCTCATGCTTAGCCCCATTAGTTTTTAAATTGTATGACGTTCGGTCCATTGGTTTGACGGGTTTAAGACCTTTCGCCCCATTTCTTTGTAAATATTTAGACTTCGTATCAAATATGTGTCGACTTTTTCCTGGTGAGCGATAGCAAGCCTGTAATTAAGGAGGGACTTCCCTTCGGCTGGTACATTAAGGAGGGACTTCCCTTCGGCTGGTACATTAAGGAGGGACTTCCCTTCGGCTGGTACATTAAGGAGGGACTTCCCTTCGGCTGGTACATTAAGGAGGGACTTCCCTTCGGCTGGTACATTAAGGAGGGACTTCCCTTCGGCTGGTACATTAAGGAGGGACTTCCCTTCGGCTGGTACATTAAGGAGGGACTTCCCTTCGGCTGGTACATTAAGGAGGGACTTCCCTTCGGCTGGTACATTAAGGAGGGACTTCCCTTCGGCTGGTACATTAAGGAGGGACTTCCCTTCGGCTGGTACATTAAGGAGGGACTTCCCTTCGGCTGGTACATTAAGGAGGGACTTCCCTTCGGCTGGTACATTAAGGAGGGACTTCCCTTCGGCTGGTACATTAAGGAGGGACTTCCCTTCGGCTGGTACATTAAGGAGGGACTTCCCTTCGGCTGGTACATTAAGGAGGGACTTCCCTTCGGCTGGTACATTAAGGAGGGACTTCCCTTCGGCTGGTACATTAAGGAGGGACTTCCCTTCGGCTGGTACATTAAGGAGGGACTTCCCTTCGGCTGGTACATTAAGGAGGGACTTCCCTTCGGCTGGTACATTAAGGAGGGACTTCCCTTCGGCTGGTACATTAAGGAGGGACTTCCCTTCGGCTGGTACATTAAGGAGGGACTTCCCTTCGGCTGGTACATTAAGGAGGGACTTCCCTTCGGCTGGTACATTAAGGAGGGACTTCCCTTCGGCTGGTACATTAAGGAGGGACTTCCCTTCGGCTGGTACATTAAGGAGGGACTTCCCTTCGGCTGGTACATTAAGGAGGGACTTCCCTTCGGCTGGTACATTAAGGAGGGACTTCCCTTCGGCTGGTACATTAAGGAGGGACTTCCCTTCGGCTGGTACATTAAGGAGGGACTTCCCTTCGGCTGGTACATTAAGGAGGGACTTCCCTTCGGCTGGTACATTAAGGAGGGACTTCCCTTCGGCTGGTACATTAAGGAGGGACTTCCCTTCGGCTGGTACATTAAGGAGGGACTTCCCTTCGGCTGGTACATTAAGGAGGGACTTCCCTTCGGCTGGTACATTAAGGAGGGACTTCCCTTCGGCTGGTACATTAAGGAGGGACTTCCCTTCGGCTGGTACATTAAGGAGGGACTTCCCTTCGGCTGGTACATTAAGGAGGGACTTCCCTTCGGCTGGTACATTAAGGAGGGACTTCCCTTCGGCTGGTACATTAAGGAGGGACTTCCCTTCGGCTGGTACATTAAGGAGGGACTTCCCTTCGGCTGGTACATTAAGGAGGGACTTCCCTTCGGCTGGTACATTAAGGAGGGACTTCCCTTCGGCTGGTACATTAAGGAGGGACTTCCCTTCGGCTGGTACATTAAGGAGGGACTTCCCTTCGGCTGGTACATTAAGGAGGGACTTCCCTTCGGCTGGTACATTAAGGAGGGACTTCCCTTCGGCTGGTACATAAGGAGGGACTTCCCTTCGGCTGGTACATTAAGGAGGGACTTCCCTTCGGCTGGTACATTTTTCTATCGAAAAACGTATAAACATATTTGGAAGGGGGATCTTGGGGATGGTTTGTAAACTTTGATGGAGGTCTAGGGAGGAAAGTAAAAAATAAAATATATATATATAACTATATACCGGGTACTGTATATATAATTATATCAGTGGAGGGCATCGCTAACAATTATCCACTTTCGTAATCGCAATATCGCATATCGGAACCATAATTACTTTCCGCATTCGCTAGACCGTTAATTAATTAATTAATACGGTCCCGCTTAACGCTAAACGTAAACGCAATCCGGACTGGAATTTTAATTAAAACAGTGCAAAAACGAGGGTAAATAATTTGGTAGTGTAGTAAATGTGTTTCTTTACTTATTAAGTTATTATGTATCTCATGCTTAAACCTCACTTGTGTTTTACCCCACACTTCACCTCAAGTAAGGCCTCACCATTTGATCGTTATATATATAACTATATATATATATATAATTATATATACCGTATATACGGTATATATATATATTTTTTTTTTTTTTGTATTATTTGTACCGGGATAAATTAGTACAAATTATATATATCATGGACTTAAGGGCATGACTTTTACTTTATATTTTACCTATCCCTTGAATTATTATGAGTGGGATAAATTTGATAATCTAATAACCTAATAACTATATGACCATATATCTTCAAACAAATTTGCTTGGGAAACCATTTACAGATTTATTTATATAAATAAATATATATATATATATATATATATATATATATATATATATATATATATATATATATATATATATGTTAGTAAAGCCAGGTAATAAATTCTCTTTAATACATACGAGGTTGAAAGAAATGGCAATTTCTGCGCTGGAAATTTTATTATTCAAAGTTTCCAGGTCTCTGATGAGTTTTCGCTGGGTGGCAGGAAGTAGATGAAGGAGATGAGCAAAATTCATGGTGGTACAGGGTTACATAAATGTACATGATGATACAGGATATACGACGCGTTTCACTGGACAACCAGCATTATCAAGTAAGGAAGGAATGATATAAAAGGTAAACAGGAAGGGTATATATAGAGGGTGGAGGATCAGAGGAGGCGGAAAACAGGGGGCAAAGGTCTGCTATTGGTGGAAGCGTAAACTAGGAGAGAGAAGGGGTTAACCGCTTCACGCATGCGCACTGGATGCGGGATGGTGGTCAGTAGGTGGGGTCGAAGCTGATTGGCTGCGTGTCGAGGGGCGTGGCCTAAGTTGTGTGGCGCCTGCAGAAGACGAAGCTGAAGGAGGTAGCGCGGGGTCTGCGTCAAGGGCACCGGGGGGCGAGGAGGGGTGTTAGGTCCTGTAGGGTAGTGCCTTTTGGCAGAAGGAAGGATCTGAAGGTCCAGAGTTTGGTTGTTGATGTTGGGATGTAAGGCTTGGATATATAAAGCTTCGAGTATAGGTAATCTCCTTGGGTCACTTTCTTTATCGAGTATGGTGGTGTGTTTCTCTAACTCGTTGCGTGTGAGGTGAGGGTGGTTAGGGGTGAGATAGTGGTCTTTGATGGCTCCAGCCTGAAGGTGAAGAGTTAACCGACGTGAAAGACGAGTCTGCGTCATACCAATATAGGAATGAGGTCCACAGTCCTCATAATTACAGGTATGTTGGTAAATGACGTGATCGTTGGTCATCGGGCTCTTTATCTTGGTGGAGGCTGGTTTGTTGCGGAGAACGAGGTTGGAGGTCTTGGGGGATTTGTAATAAATTATTAATTTGATTTTGTTTTCCGGGTTGGTTGGGTGGACATGCTTGGAGATTATTTCTTTTAAGACGGCCTCGTCATTTTTGTGTTCAGAGGACATGTAATTGCGGTAGAAGATCTTAATTTCATTGAGGGGGTCAATGTTGGGAGGGCTTTGGGTGTACCATTTTTCAAGATGGTGGTTGATGGTGCTGGAGATGTCGGAGTTGGAGTATCCGTTATTTACTAAAACTTGGGATAGTCTTTCTAGTTCCTGGTGGGTGTCGGCCCAGGTAGAGCAGTGCGTGAGGGCTCTCCTAACATAGGCGGAGATGGAGGATAGAAGATAACGGCGGGGGCATTCACTATCGCCGTTGAGGCATTGTCCTGTGTTAGTAGGTTTAATGTAGACGGTGGTTTTGAACCCATGGTCGTTCAGACCATAAAAAAGCTTGCCCGTCTTTATGGCGGAAACTTAAAACTTCCCAAACCAACAAAAGGATATATAAACCTTACTAACACCATTCTGACCCTGGACCAAGAAGACCTCCTCAACAAAGGCCTCAACTGCCACTACAGCTCCAAACCTGGCCCCCACCGGAAACGCCTAGAAACGGAAATCCTCCTGGACGACATCCTACGACTCAAGAAGGATGGCAAGGTCACCACTACTCCCGCCCTACAACCTACTCTCCTCGCTGAAGCCGCCAAAACCAGAGGAACTCACCATAGCAAAATACTCAACAAACAACACTTCCCAGCTGCCAAACTATTAAGAGACAACCCCAACATCATCATCCGTCGTGCGGATAAAGCTTCCTGCCTCGTGATCCATGACAAGGAGGAATATCTTAGAAAAATGGACGTCATCTTAAGTGACAACACTAAATTTAAAAAGATCACCCGCAACCCCACCAACGAAATCAAACGTATTGCCAACACCACCATCACCGCCATCAACGCCAAACAAGGAGGGATCCACCTTAAAAAACTCGTCGGAGAATACACCCCTGGTTATGCGTACGGAACCATCAAAACACACAAACCTGGGAACCCCCTCCGCCCCATCATCTCCCAGATCCCCACTGCCACCTACCTGATCGCCAAGGCCCTGAACAACCTCCTCACCCCCTACGTGCCCAGCCAATTCAACCTTAACTCAGCCCACGATTTCTTGGAAATTTTACGAGACGCCCCCCGTAACAACAACCACACCATCGCCTCTCTCGACGTAGAAAGCCTGTTCACCAACGTGCCAGTGGATAGGACCATTGACATGATTCTACGTCGAATTTATCATTGCCCTGATACACCTACACTGGACATCCCGGAGAAGGCCCTGAAAACACTACTGGAGCTATGTACCAAGGAGGCCCCCTTCCTTTGCCCCCGGGGCAACATGTACAAACAGATAGACGGTGTGGCGATGGGCAGCCCCCTAGGAGTTCTTTTTGCGAACTTTTTCATGGGTACCATCGAGGAAGAGCTCCTAGCTGCCCAACGACCAGCCGTCTACTGTAGATACGTGGATGACATCTTCGTGCAAATCAAGGACCTCCACGAACTACAGGAACTCCAGCGTCGCTTCATGACCTCCTCCGGACTTAACTTCACCTTTGAAAAATCTAACAATGGACAACTCCCCTTCCTCGACATCCTCGTAGCTCTGAACGACCATGGGTTCAAAACCACCGTCTACATTAAACCTACTAACACAGGACAATGCCTCAACGGCGATAGTGAATGCCCCCGCCGTTATCTTCTATCCTCCATCTCCGCCTATGTTAGGAGAGCCCTCACGCACTGCTCTACCTGGGCCGACACCCACCAGGAACTAGAAAGACTATCCCAAGTTTTAGTAAATAACGGATACTCCAACTCCGACATCTCCAGCACCATCAACCACCATCTTGAAAAATGGTACACCCAAAGCCCTCCCAACATTGACCCCCTCAATGAAATTAAGATCTTCTACCGCAATTACATGTCCTCTGAACACAAAAATGACGAGGCCGTCTTAAAAGAAATAATCTCCAAGCATGTCCACCCAACCAACCCGGAAAACAAAATCAAATTAATAATTTATTACAAATCCCCCAAGACCTCCAACCTCGTTCTCCGCAACAAACCAGCCTCCACCAAGATAAAGAGCCCGATGACCAACGATCACGTCATTTACCAACATACCTGTAATTATGAGGACTGTGGACCTCATTCCTATATTGGTATGACGCAGACTCGTCTTTCACGTCGGTTAACTCTTCACCTTCAGGCTGGAGCCATCAAAGACCACTATCTCACCCCTAACCACCCTCACCTCACACGCAACGAGTTAGAGAAACACACCACCATACTCGATAAAGAAAGTGACCCAAGGAGATTACCTATACTCGAAGCTTTATGTATCCAAGCCTTACATCCCAACATCAACAACCAAACTCTGGACCTTCAGATCCTTCCTTCTGCCAAAAGGCACTACCCTACAGGACCTAACACCCCTCCTCGCCCCCCGGTGCCCTTGACGCAGCCCCCCGCGCTACCTCCTTCAGCTTCGTCTTCTGCAGGCGCCACACAACTTAGGCCACGCCCCTCGACACGCAGCCAATCAGCTTCAACCCCACCTACTGACCACCATCCCGCATCCAGTGCGCATGCGTGAAGCGGTTAACCCCTTCTCTCTCCTAGTTTACGCTTCCACCAATAGCAGACCTTTGCCCCCTGTTTTCCGCCTCCTCTGATCCTCCACCCTCTATATATACCCTTCCTGTTTACCTTTTATATCATTCCTTCCTTACTTGATAATGCTGGTTGTCCAGTGAAACGCGTCGTATATCCTGTATCATCATGTACATTTATGTAACCCTGTACCACCATGAATTTTGCTCATCTCCTTCATCTACTTCCTGCCACCCAGCGATAACTCATCAGAGACCTGGAAACTTTGAATAATAAAATTTCCAGCGCAGAAATTGCCATTTCTTTCAACCTCGTATGTATTAAAGAGATATATATATATATATATATATATATATATATATATATATATATATATATATATATATATATATATATATATATATATATATATATATATATATATAAGAAAACGCCAGCAAGAGACATCGCCCGAACCACAGAAGAAGGCGAAGACGAACACTACCAACTGACGAGTCGCGGCGCTTGACCAAGTCACGCCGGACAGAGGACAAAAGGTCTCACCGACGAGTCAACGCCCCAGTACACCAGGCCGGCCATCAACCATAATACCCCTATGAAGAGGAGGGTATTATTTAGCCAGCCATTCTGAGCTAATTGTACTCACTTCCTTTGCCCAATATGTATTTCATTATGATTGATACTTTATCCAAATGTTATCATGACCTATAAATTGTAATAAAACCAACGTTATCTTCGCCATCGAAGACCAACCATGATCCATGTATTCTTGTGTTTTCCTTTTCCCCCACCTCACCATATAACTCTGGGAGAAGTGAGAAGTAGTAGTTAAGGAGAAACGCGTATCTTTACTACCGAAGAAATCAATGCCAGAGGAAACCATGATATGCCTGTATGAAAACTATGTTATGCAATAAGATGTGAACCTATACTTCGATAGATCCTGGAACACTGTTTTTCCACACATATATACACATTACACATGCCTTTGTTTGACACTCTTCAACTAGTTTACTAGTTACACAAACCACATATGCTTCTTTCTATATAAGAATCCCCTGTAAAAAATCGTCTCCAAGTAAAAATAACGCGGGAGATCTGCCACTCCCGCGCCCCGAGAGAGGGCACTCCGTCCATTTAAATACCTTGTGTACACCCAGGCCTACCAACACGAACTGGGAAAGTTAGATACGTACACACACCTGTAGACACCACCATGCCGAGAGAGATTTACATACTCTTATGCCTAAAATTACTGCCAACCAAGATCCGTAGTAAAACCCAACCACCACCACCACAAGAAGGAGGAAGAAGGAATAACACTGTCTCGCACGCATCCTAGCCCTCAACTGTCCGGTGCACACGACACACCTTCAATGAACCCGACACCACCAATCCTCCCCAAGAACCAAAAAACTCGGAATTCATTCACTTCACTCACTATTATTGTTTTCCTGAGTTCTATTGAAGTAATACAAACCCCCTATGAATTTATAATTTACCCTTGATGAAGTAGCCTACTCTAGGAACATAAATTGACCTTACTCATCACACCACCACCGAGTAATGACCTTATATTGAAGGAGACCCTGACCAACAGTACAAGAAGGGTTCAAGGACCCCATCTAGGATAACTTCCCATGCCCTTACCATCCTAGAGGTACCGGAGGAGTGCACTCAGTAATCCACAATACCAGTTCAGGATTTCTGAGGAAAGTCAAGCAATTTTGTGGCTTCAAAAGATCTGGCATGCCAACTATTGAAGTCTTAGAATTACCCTCCATTCAGTTGGACGAACGGCCTGCCGAAAGCCCAAGCATACTGTCTGTGAGTAAAACCCTATACTAGGGATCCTTGTTAGACCCAGGCCTGGCTAGCTAACGTGGAGATCCTACTTAGGCGGTTACTAGGTAGTCTAGTGAAGAAAGTTGACGGTCTGCCGAATCTTTCTTCTTAGACTACAAGTCCCCGTTAACTGAGTTCTGTCCCAGTTACTCTGTCTTCATCTGGCATGCTAGAGAGACACACATATACTGAGACAGTGACCCCTAAAACCCTATACTAGGGATCTCGTTAGACCCAGGCCTGCCTAGCTAACGTAGATATCCTACTTAGGCGGTGACTAGCTAGTCTAGTAGGGAAAGTGTACGGCCTGCCGAAGCTTTCTCCTCAGACTATAAGTTATCGACAGCTGTGGCCTGTCACAGTAACTCTGTCTCTATCTGGCATGCTAGAGAGACATACAGCTACTGTGATAGGAACAACTTTCCTACAGAGTTAGGAAGAGAGTTAACGGCCTGCCGATTTCTCTTTCTAATTCAGAGGTTGGGAAGTAGGATACCGGCCTGCCGATCCTGCCTGTCAATTTCGCTAAGGAAAGCCCACAACAGCACCATCTCTAAAAGAAGTTGAGGAGCCGGCCTGCCGTCCTCAATATTCTCTAGAGTTGGAAGGTACCTGCAGTGTCCTGATAGAGGAACTCTGTTGATGTCTGGCATGCCAGCATGAACATAGTCCCGATTGTCAGGTTTCACTTTACCTCGTAAAGATAGAGAGACTCCGGCCTGCCGCCCTCTCTTTTTTTACAGAGTCCAAGTGAACACTCGTACGAAAGTGTCCTTGTCGAGGAACTTTATCGTCGTTCGGCCTACCGACGGGACATAAGCTCCACTGCGAGGTTTCATTTTCTCTAGTGAAAAGTAGAGACTCCAGCCTGCCGCCCTCTCTGTTCTTCATTATTGAAAGTGGACACTGCCACTCAGCACAGGTAGTCTCAAGCCTCTGAGACCGCTGTGTTAGAGACAGGGCTTGGCGAGATACCCTCACGGGCACTCTGCAGAGACAAGTCCTTGGTGCATTGAGTCTGTAGCATCCCACACGACTGTGTAACTTAAAGGTTTAAACACCGCCCCGGGTCCCCCAAACCTCTCATAAAGATCAGGGCAGACAGTAAGATCACTCACACTGAAATTACTGCATTCGTCTGATATCGTCCACATATGATTCGATATTTAAAATCCTAGTCCGAGAGTACCTTAACAGGACTTCATCAACGGTTGATATACTGATCAGAACAGTTGAGTAGTTTCTCCTACCCCTGAAATACTCACGTTTTTTTTTTTTTTTTTTTTTTTTTTTTTCCCAACTACTCCCTCTCGGGCATAGGCTGAGAGCCTGTACATTCCACCGCTCAACACGGTGAAGCCCGTGAGGTCTTGCTCCAGTCTGGGGAGTGAGACATGTGAACAGTAATTCGCCAGAAGGTTACTATATGTTACGGACCCATACTTAAGATCTCAAGCCCAATCAACCCATCTGTAACTACTCCACACAGCCGGCCCACCTAGACGGCCTACGGGGATGCAGCCGACGAGAACCAACCACCTCCTGAAGTGTTCACAGGAGACATCAATCGAGAAGTTACCACGCCGGGAGACCAGGAGAAGAAGATAGAGTGACAACAGGTAGGAAAAGTGTCGAGTGAACGAAATAAACAGAGTTCCTCCAAAAGTGGCTTAACTACTTATAACTCCATACAAGTGTTAATAATTAGGTCCTAAAGCTACGAGTCGTACCCACATACAGTACGAGTGATCCGGAAAAACAATTCGCCATCCAACAGTGAATCAATTTCGAATTAATGCAATTTTAGCCTACTTTTGAGAAGTCAGCGACTCTGCCAAAATTTACCGAAGTGTTTGAAAATATTTCAGAGTCCACCATTGACTCTCCGTTTTCTATACAACACGGCCGCATACCTATTGGGGGTACTTGACCTTGAACTTGAAACACCGTGACATTCCTGAAGGAAAGAGACAGTGGTCACCACACTCCTAGAAATACTTCTCTACAAATCCACTCGCAGTGTCTTAAAAACTATCTCGATTATTAAGTGAAGTTGGACAACAAGGCTTGCTCCCTATCTAGCTCCGCGACTGTGCTAGGAGTCAGTGATAACCTTAAGTACTATTCACTGGCAGAGTGATACGTGTCCCATGTTCTCAGTTTCAGATTATTTCTCAAATATAGTGCAAGAGAAATAAAGCTGTATTCGTAAACCATCTTTTGTGATATACTTATCCTCTGTTTTCTTTTCATTTTATATGTACTTATTTGAACTTGGAAGTCCCAGTGGAGTAGAACTCACCCGTATCCAATTGTTAATCCTGCATAAAATCAGGGCATAACATACACAGTATACTGTATATATATATTTGTAATTGCTAATCTTCAATACTTTGTTCCAGTAATCAAGATGAGTTTGACTTCATATTCCTTATATATTGTATAATATTGCTTATTTATTTATTATGGAATTGAGGAGTAGTAGGTAATAATGTATGGAGATAATTGAGAACAAACTAAATAGTGAATTCAGAGGGAAATTACCCCAGTGACACCATGATGGTTGAGGTTGGGTGATGTCTTAGATTGTTACTATGTAATCAATCTATTTATAGGGTCACTAATACAAATACTGTCCATAAGACGTTGGACAACGCAGATTGTGAGATATATGTAAAACTAAGTACTAAGTAGTAGACACATAGTGGTAAGAATAAGTTTAATATAATTAGGTTATCAAAAGAATACTCCAAAACACATTGTTGATCGACTAGACAAAATGGGTCTATAATAGCAAAATAGTATGTATCTATTATTTGCATTATTTACCATTAATTTTATAAATTTCACTATTATTTTGCGTAGGTTTCTCTAGTACTCATAACACTCGATACCAAGGATTCAGAATCGATACTTTCAAGTACAGAGTTGGTATCTGAAATATCGATACTTTGGTATCAATACGCTCACCACTACTCGCGGCAACTGTCACCTATAGCATCACGCAGCAATTCCTGTTGGAGCTTGTAGTCTATAAATAGTACCCGCATGGGAGGGCTGAGAGGCGTGTGTACCACTGAAAGGCTTCTAGCGATTGCGGAAGCAGTTACAGTTTTCTAACCCGCGGATATTTGCCAAATTTATCCCTTAACCCCTACTGCACCGGAGGATACAGAATAAAGGTCCCCCCCCCCCCCCCCAGTCCCAATAGTGCTACAATATTTTGCGATGAGTTGGGGTCAAGTGTACATGGTAGTACCACATTATCTATCATACCTAGATATGTTCATATATGTCTGAATAACTTGAAATGGCATGATAGCCCTTGCAAAATTTTGTGCGAGCTGAGAAAATCACACATATACAACCTGGTGGCTGAAATCCCGCGCGGCATCTTCAATCACTTCCGCCAAAACCGTACAAGCTATTGTACTCTAGAATGTCTCAAATTGTAGCTAGATAAATTCCCTATCCATTGATGATAGAAAACTACTCTAGCTTACTAGCTTATATATTAAGAGAACCACAGTCAACGTAACCTTTTCAACATAGAATTTTTCAAATTTTTGAAAATGTATTTCCTTGTTTTAATATAAAATATTTATTTTAGCTATTTTATTGAATAAATATTGAAGAAAGATACACAATTAAGCTTTCCATTGCCAAAATCGGATACTCAATATCTCTATTTGGAATCGAGCAATGGCAAGTTAAATATATGTTTTCGAGAAATCCGGGAGTGCACCACTATGATCATTGACCATGCTCCGTGACCTTGTTCACTGCTGTGTACGCTCATGGATTTGTTTTCTAATAACCAAAGGTATACCCTTTCTGAATAATAGATAGTCCTGCTAATTGGTACCAGAAAAACTTCTTTATATAATTATACAACCTTTTTATGTCACTCATGGTTCAACAGTTTTATATAACTTACTATTTTTTTGTTCCCAGATACAAATGGCGTCATTAAATTTTGAGTCAGAGGTCAAGAAACAAAGTTTGTATATTGATCCAGCAAAATGCTTCTTCTGCTATGGTACATACAATCAGCAAAATACAAAAGGAGATTCTGTCATGCCCGACCTAAAATTAGTATTATATTAGAAGTGGAATAATCAAAATCACTTACTATAGAACATGTCAGTCGATATACAGTACACTATGCCCAAAGGTAGACAATCATGTATACTGTAGAGTAACGTCAACAAGAGAGTGAAATAAATAACAATGATAGAACACTAATTCATAGAAGGAATAGTTCACCCCACACTAGACCAAAGAGGTGTGAGTATTTTCCCTGGAAAATAACAGTTTTGTTTGAGGCAAGCCTTGTTAGAGAGAGAGAAAAAAAATATATATGGTTTATGGTGCAGTCATCTCACATAGGTGAGAATTAGTAGCTCGAAAAGCGAAAGACCCAGTAATGATTGATAGACTCCTTGACGTAATGAGTAGAGATTAGTTGCTGTGGGAGCTCGTTACCATAGAAATAAGAGTTGTGTGACCAATGAACGGAACATAACCGCTTACAACGTCGTATGAACAGCAGACAATGACTCAAACAGCATTGTTGAAGACGTTATTGATCAGTTCAAGAAACAATTATTGAAGAACAAGTCATTCCATTTACCAAACTGAAAGATAGATATTACGAACTTGTAGGGTCGAAAATGACAAACGATTATCAACAAATATACCAAGAAATATTAAGAAGAGCTGGCTATTGTCATACCCTGTGAAGGTGGAATACTGATGTCATATATGACCAGCTTAGGTCTGCTATAGCGTGAAGCTGGACTCAAACATCTGCTGTATGAATCTGGAGTATATGCCAAATGCATAGTGGACCCCATGATGGCTGTGGAACATTATAGCCGAGGTGGAAAAAGTTTGGTGTTGTTGCACTAGGTGATGAGTAGAAGGTTCTGGGTGCAGTTTAAGAGATGGTGTGGCATGAATGGCCATGAGATTCCTAGCATAGTTGTAAATCTATTTGATAACGCACTCAGGGACCATACAGGAATCCCAGAAGCTATCAGTGAACTACTGCTGATAGCAACAGAAGAAATTATTCTGCTAGTGAAAGATTTTAGGTTAGACTTACTAGAAGGACGCACCGCTTCTCCTAATTTTCTAGTTTGGGATGATGTTCTACAGGATGTTTTATCTCCAATTCTGGCATTCTTAACTGCCACAAAAACTGTAGATTAGATGTCGTCTCAAGCTGCTAAAGCCAAGATGCTGCCAAAACTATTTGTGTCCAACCGGTCCAACTATGCCAAACATATGGCTGTACTACTTCTATCAATGAAAAGACTTCCAGCAAAAGTAAAGGAACCCTTTGAACAAAGACTGTTTGTTGCAAACCTGGCAGAGGTGCGTTTCAATGTAGTCATGGCTGATAATGCTCTGGAGGTCACGGAATACAAAGCCCGTAAAGGAGCTGGTGGCATTATTGGCTTGACCCTCAGAGGTGATGCTCTGGCAAGAATCTTCTTGTCAAGAAATCTCAAGTGTGTTCCATGATGAGGTCTGCCTAGGGAAAATAAGGGAAAGGTTAACAACCAAACAATACCATGCATATCGGCCCACTGAGAGGATAAAATGGAACTCCTCAGTTGAAAAGATGAACAACTTGTTCGAAAAATCATACTTAGATCCTTTTGACATCGAACATACACCTAGAAAGCTGGTAAGTTTTACCACAGGAGCAGTAGCAAGAAAGGATAGACAAGATGCAATACAAAGCTACGTATCAACAGGAAACCGCCTGGCTACCAAGTTTGTGGAGGAGAGACTAGTATAGATATTAAAAAAAAAAAATCCAACACCGTTTCTATGACTCTATGCCTCGACGGAAACCCAAAGTAACGAAGGCCATGAACATAAAAATTAAGATGAAATCTCGAACAGTTGCTATAGACAAAGATTTCATGGCCAGGAGACTGCTAGCTCTGAATGAGAAGAAGGTACCTTTCCAAAGAGTGATGTCTTTTGAGAACTCGAGTGTGCCTATGAGTCTGTTGAAGGATGATGGCACTTTAACTCTGCCAAAATCTAAGTCTGACTTTGGACACAAACTTGAACAGTTGCTGAAAACAAAGATTGTAACCATGATAGGATCTGGCTGTGTGATCTATGATAGCAATCCAATGATAAGAATGCTTCCTTTTCCAAGAAAATAAGAAGATGCTACCTTCAAAGATCTAGCTTCAGACATCACAGCATTTCTTCTTCACAAAGCCAATAAACTCAAAAGTGTATCACAAATCCACATTAAAATTGATCGATATTAAGATGAGAATGTCAAAGTACAGACAAAGGATACATTGTAGAGATTCTAATGACCAAGGTATTGAGCTCAGTATTGCTTAGTATGTTCGTGTATCGCTGATAAGGGAGGGAATCGATTGGAAGCTGCCTGTATTGCTGCTTGCTGATGATACAGTTCTGATGAGCAATAATGAACCGTTGCAGGGTCTGGTAAATGTGTTTGGAACAGTGTACGAAACACGGAATCTGAAGGTAAATGTGGGGAAGAGCAAGGCTATGGTCTTCGAAAGGGGTGAAGCCACAGAGTGTGAGGTGAAGTTGAACGGTCAGGCTATGCAGATTGTCAGCTCATTTATGTATCTGGGCAGTGTGTTGAGTAAAGATGGAACTATGGATGAAGAGGTGCGGGAGAGGGTGCAACAGGGGAAGAGGGTTATAGGAACGTTGAAAGCAGTAAAAAGAAATAGGGTGGTCAGTATGGAAGTGAATAAGTCCTTTATATGACAGTGTGGTAATCCCGACACTAACGGAAGCGAAGCATGGACATTCGGGAAGAGACTCAGACCATGAGTGAGAGCGGTGGAAATGAGTTACTTGAGAAATGCGTGCGGAGTTACATGGAGGGATAGACAGACGAATGAGGAAGTAAGAAGGAGGTGTGGTGTGGAGGTAGATGTGCTGTAAAGTGTGAAAAGGAACAACTTGAGATGGTTCGGCCATATGGAACGTATGGAAAGCGAGAGAATGACTATGAGGGTGTACGAGAGCGAGGTGGAAGGACAGAGGGAGAGGTGCGCCGAATGAGAGGTGGAAGGATGGTGTGAGGAAGAATATGGATGAAGGCGGTACTGGTTGGCAGGAGGGGCGTCGACTGACTGAAGACAGAGGTGCATTAAGCCGATTCGTTCGTGGCCACCCCTTCGGGGATCACGGCGTCAGGCAATAGATAGATAGATAGATTGCTAAGTCGTTGGTGGCAAATTACATGTCAACAAGGACACTTAAAAACTTAAAAACTGTGCTTCCGTGCTGACCCCCTGCCTAGGCAAACTCTTTCGTCTCTGTCTCTCCTCTAACGTCTTTCCTTCTTGCTGGAAGTTTGCTCTCATTCAGCCTGTCCCAAAGAAGGGTGACCGCTCTCAACCCTCCAACTATCGTCCAATTGCTCTCATCTCTTGTATCTCTAAAGTTTTTGAAACTATTCTTGCTTCCAAATTTCTTAAGCATTTCTCTTCTCATAATCTGCTCTCAGATCGCCAGAATGGCTTCCTTAAGGGTCGCTCTACTGGTGATCTTCTTCCATATCTTACTAACTCTTGGTCATCCAACGTTCGGGACTTCGGTGAGACTTTTTCTGTTGCAATCTTTAATTTCCAAACTGCCCTCCTTTGGTTTCTGTCCCTCCATCTATGCCTTTGTCTCTAATTTCCTTTCCGGCCGTTCCATAGCTGCAGTTGTGAACAGCCATCGCTCATTTCCTTATCCTATCAACTCCGGTGTTCCTCAGGGTTCTGTCCTATCTCCTATTCTCTTTTTAATTTTCATAAATGATCTGCTCAACTGTACATTTAGTCCCATCCATTCATATGCAGATGACTCAATTAGTTTTCCAGAATGCCCCAGCCAGCAGTCCCTAAAAAACAAACATAATGAAGCCATACAAAGCTTATCTTCTGATCTAGCTACTATTTCCAATAGGGGTAGAGAAAGCCTTGTTGTATTTAATGCTTCCAAAACTCAATTTATCCATCTTACTACCCGTCCGGAACTGCCTGAGGACTATCCTTATTCTTCAACATTACATAAATTAACCCTTCATCTTCTCTCAATGTTCTCGGTGTCTCTTTTTCTTCTGCTCTTACTTGGAAAGACCATATTACCAGTCTCGCTAGGGCAGCCTCCCAGAAGCTGGGTGTGCTCAACCGCCTCAAGTGGTTCTTTACCCCTGCGCAGCTTCTTGCTCTGTACAGGAGCACCGTGTGTCCTTGTATTGAGTATTGTTCACATGTGTCGGGAGGATCCTCTCACACTGCACTCCTAGACAAAGTAGAAAGGAAAGCCTTTCGTATCATTAACTCCTGTCCACTCACCAACTCTCTGCAATCTCTCTCTCTTCGCCGCAATGTTGCATCTCTCTCGCTATTCTATAGCTACTACAATAATCAGTGTTCCTCGGAGCTTTCCCAGTGCATACCACCTCCTCTATGTAGGGTACGTAGTACCCGCCTTGCAACACAATCCCACCCCTAATCTGTGCAACTGTCCAACCCAAGAGAGAAACGCTATTCTCAGACTTTCTTCTATTCAACTGCTGAGCTCTGGAACTCTCTCCTAGAATCAGTCTTTCCCTCTTCCTATGACTTAAATTGCTTCAAACTCTGTGTGTCCAGGCATTTTAGCTCGAACGTCCCTTGATTGCGGCCCTGTCTCTCTTTGAAATCTGGGGGAGGCACTCGCTGCAGGCAGTTATGCCTTTTGTCTACCTCATTCACATAGAAAAAAAAAAATCAGCAAATCAAGCAAAAAAAGCAGCACTTGGAAGAGTCTACGCTGAGTATTTGTCAAGTATAGCTGATTTACCACTAGACCTTATATATGCTAGTGGAGGCAATGACAACCATGTAACAAGAATTACTACAAGAAATGTGAGACTGTCCCAGAACTGGAGTCCAACCACAAGGAATCAGATACCAGGATTATACTCCATTATATGTGCTGTCGAGCAAGGTGCTAATACAATTGTGGTCCATAGCCCAGACACTGACGTACTTGTACTACTCCTTCGTCATCGTCAAACAATTAAATGTGAAAAGATGTACTTGCTTACAGGTGGGGAGGGAAATCGTACCTGGCTGACAAGATACATCCCAATACACAAGCTGTACAAAACTTTCAGACCAGAACAATATGCCATTCTCCTGTCTGTCTAATACTTATCTGGTTGTGACACAACAAGCTCATTTCTTAGCCATGAAAAAAGGACAGCGTTCAACGTAATGATTAAACAGGCAGAGAAGTTACAGGCACTATCATATCTGGGAACAAGAGAGAACATGAGAATGCTGCCATCAAATTTGTTGTTCCATTGCAAGGAGGACAAGCAGAAATCCTCCTAGACTTACGCTGTAAGTTAGCCCTCTAAAAAACCGCACCACAGAGACTGCCCCCGACAGAGAGTAGTCTGTACTAGTACATCTTGAGAGTGGCATTCCAGTTGTTTGTGTGGATGGAAGCTGCTACTGAAATGTTGGAGGTTTTGGATGTCACCAAGTTTGGATGGGAGAGGAGTGTTGACACTAAACAACTTCAATCGATCACAATGTTAGAGTCATGTGTTTCTATCTTTCTCTGGCTTGTATCCATTTGGCCCTATTCAGCCTACTGTTTTAAGACGTTTATTCCCATCCAGGTGTCAATTTTTTACTGGTGAGCGGTAGCGAGCCAGCATATTTTTTATTTTCGTTTGACAGCAGGCTAAATTTGTAAATTTTTCGATAGAAAAATGTCTCCGGCGAAGCCGGATTTCTTCATATAATGCTAGCTCGCTATCGCTCGCCAGGAATAAATCGACACCTAGATGGGGATAAACATCTTAAAATAGTTGGCTGAATGGGGCAGAATGGATACAAGCCAGAGAAAGAGAGAAAAGGACAGAACTAACATAAAGCAGGAGGTAGGGAGAGACTGATTCTGGGAGAGAGTTCCAGAGCTCAGCTGTTGAATAGATAAAAAGACTGAGAGTAACGTTTCACTCTTGAGTTGGAGAGTTGCACATAGTACAGGTGGGATTGTGTTGCACGGGCACCACGTACCCTATGTAGAGGAGGTGGTATACACTGGGAGAGCTCTGAGGACCACTGATTATTGTAGTAGCGATAGAATAGCGAGAGAGATGCAACATTGCGGCGAAGAGAGAGAGATTGCAGAGAGTTGGTGAGTGGACGGTAATTAATGATACGAAAGGCCTTCCTTTCTACTTTGTCTAATAGTGCGGTGTAAGAAGATCCTCCCCACACATGTGAACAATACTCAATACAAGAATGCACTGTGCCCCTGTACAGAGTAAGAAGCTGTGCA
This sequence comes from Paralithodes platypus, assembly GCA_032716605.1. Classification (NCBI taxonomy): domain Eukaryota; kingdom Metazoa; phylum Arthropoda; class Malacostraca; order Decapoda; family Lithodidae; genus Paralithodes; species Paralithodes platypus. The sequence goes on along the minus strand of CM064492.1, from coordinate 24,838,867 downwards.
GGGGTAAAGAAGTCCTTGAGGCGGTTGAGCACACCCAGCTTCTGGGAGGCTGCCTTAGCAAGACCAGAAATATGATCCTTCCAAGTGAGAGCATAAGAAAAAGAGACACCTCGAATATTGAGAGAAGATGAAGGATTGATTTTTGTATTGTTGAAGAATAAGGGATAGTCCTCTGGCAGTTCCGGACGGGTAGTAAGATGGAGAAATTGGGTTTTGAAAACATTATCCCGGGAAAGGAGCCAGGACTCTTAAGAGGTTTTACTGGGTGATGGCGCCGGGACTCTTGCTTAGGCATAAGAAATGCATTTCAAAACACCCCACTGGCAATAAAAACAAAGCAATATGTGATTAAGTGAGATAATTCCCCTCCATACCTTCTATCACTCCTCCACATGTGTCCAAACCCCACCTCCTTCCCCTTCTTCCCCACCTTCCCCTCCCCCTCAATTATCACCTATTTTTCCTCTTATTCCCTCTTTTATCGAGTAATTTTTGGCGCTAATTTCCCGCCCGCAGTCTCAGGGTCACTCGGGAAGCAGTTAGATATCCTAGCAACAGAAAGACTTCACTTGCAAGACCTCAGTATCAATCGGGAAGTGAAAGAGAGAGGGTATACGTCGCGCCGGGCACCGGCTCTCCCCTCTTGATACGATCGGTCGGCAATAATACGTCTTTTTTACTCCCCAAATACTATTCCCACTTGTTTTATTGCTGTTACATGTTAATATCTTCATATTAAATGTAAAATAGGCGCATATGAATAAGTAATAACGATATTTATGGTAAAATGACGATTTTCGTCGGGAATGAACCAAAATACCTTCGCTTGGCGGGAGGGTTTGAACTACTACAGCTTTGCTGTTCTAAGGTTTAAGGCAACAAGCTTTTTTCTGCCCAAATTGGAAATAGTAAATAGTAGTTAGATCAGAAGATAAGTGTTCTATGGCTTTACTATGTCTGTTTTTGAGGGATTGAAGACTGGGGCATTCTGGAAAACTAATTGAGTAGTGTAAGGTAGAGTCGTCTACGTATGAATGGATGGGACTCGAGGTACAGTTGAGAAGATCATTTTTGAAAATTAGAAAGATAATAGGAGATAGGACAGAGTCCTGAGGAACACCGGAATTGAGAGGATTAGGAAGTGAGCGATGGCCGTCCACAACCGCAGCTATGGAACAGCCGGAAAGGAAATTAGAGACAAACGCACAGATGGAGGGATAGAAACCGAAGGAGGTTAGTTTAGAAACTAAAGATTTGTACCAGATTCTATCAAGTGCAATAGAAAAGGTCTCACCGAAGTCTCAAAAGGAGGATAACCAAGAGTTAGTAAGATATGAAAGAAGAGCACCAGTAGATCGACCCTTAACCCGGGAACGGCGAGAACACTTTTAGGAGGTTTTGGTGGGCAAGGGCGAGGACCCTCTTAAGAGGTAAGGCCTAAATAAAAACTATTAAAAGGCCCCAGCAGCACTTAAACAAAATTTTTATATATTTGTTTTCCCTCCATACCTCTTATCACTTCTCCACACCCCCTCCTTCCCCCGCCCCCTTCAATTATCACCTATTGTCCCTGTTATTCCCTTATTCATTGGTATATTTTCGTGTAAATATCTCCAAACCGATCCTAGGCTGTGGTCATGTGTGTGTTACGTAAGGTAGTGACTGGGAGAGTGTGAGGGAGTACCTCAGTACTGCTTCAACCCTCGAGAGAAGAGGGTGTGAGGCCGGCTGGCTCACAATTGATGAATGAACCGCTCGCTAACAATTCACGATTTTGACCATCCAAATGATAGTCCCACTTGTTTTGTTGTTGTTACAGGTTACTATCTTCATATTAAAGGTAAAATAGGTGCAGATGAATAAGTAATAACTATATGTATTGTATAATGACGATTATAGGCAGGAATGGAATTTAATATTGCCGCCCAGAACTGTGGTGTTCACTACACCCTGTGCGCACTCGCCGGGTTAAGGAAGCTATACTGGCGATCTGAGAGCAGATTATGAGAAGAGAAATGCTTAAGAAATTTGGAAGCAGGAATAGTTTTAAAAACTTTAGAGATTCAAGAGATGAGAGCAATTGGACGATAGTTGAAGGTTGAATGAGAGCAAACTTTCAGCAAGAAGGGAAGATGTTAGAGGAGAGACAGAGACGAAAGAGTTTGCCTAGGCAGGGGGTCAGCACGGAAGCACATTTTTTTAGTACAACAGGAGGAACACTGTCTGGACCGTACGCCTTCTTAGTATTAAGCCCAGAGAGGGTAGAAAGTCCATATATATATATATATATATATATATATATATATATATATATATATAGTATATATATATATATATATATATATATATATATATATATATATATATATATATATATATATATATATATATATATATATATATATAATTATATGCCGGTATATATATATATATATATATATATATTATATATATATATATATATATATATATATATATATATATATATATATATATATATATATATATATATATATATATGAATTACTTAATGGCCTACTCTGTTCATATAAAGACTACAAAGAAGAGTTAAAATCCACTCACTCTGAGTGCATTCTATGAGATTAGCAATGAACCTGGCTCTTATTGGTGTAAATATTCAACAGACTGTTCACACCTTTATGAATGCACTGAATAACGAAGACAGTGATTAGTGTGTCTAACTGATCTAACAATTTTTTAGTAGCTATATTTGTGAACAGTTTACAGCTAAAAAAATACAAAACAATTTAGTTAATTCAAATCTTTTCTTGGTTCTACTGATATGCAGTAAATTATATTTTGTTTGATAATTGTTCTTGATATTTTTAGGCAAGTTCCAATTTATAGTACATACAGCATAAGACGTTTTTATTCTTTTGGTTAATGGTAGTGGCAATAATCAGTTGTTATTGATAACATAATTAAGTATGGAACAATGTTAATTGTTCTCATCACAGTTTGTATAAAATGGTTTATTTCTAATTTTCACTCCTTATATACATCACTGCTTAAAGTTCCTTTGCAGGTTTAGAGGAAAACATATGACCTTATGATCTAATATGACCTATAATATAATTGTAATAATTGTAAGGTTTCATCTGAATTCTTAATTATAAAAGAATACCTAAATACAAAGAGATAAATGAAAGGAAGGATCCTTGCATGACAGTGTTGTAATCCCAACATTGAATTATGGGAGCGAAGCATGGACGTTGGTGGAGAGACTCGGACCAAGAGTGAGAGAGGTGGAAATTAGTTACTTAACCCTTAATTGGCGGCGCCCGGCTATTGTCGAGTGAAATAAATGTGGCCTATGTGGCGGGGCCCGGCTATTGTCGAGTGCAATTTTGAGCACGTAATGTGCTCTGAGAGAGAGCGGAGCGGTGGGAGGAGCGTAGGTTACCTCATGACCACTCGCCACGGTGGCCGTGGAGCTACTGAGATGTACTCCTTTGTACTCCACCCTCTCTCACTCGTTTCACATGTAATAATGTAAGGAAATGACCGTATTTTACCGATTTTGCCCTTCGGTTGCACGATCGTTGCAAGACAACCAGTGATCGTAGAAGGATGGTTCTGGTGTCATTGGAAAGCTGAATTAACACCCTTTCAGGGATGCATACTTGTATTACGCTCTGGCTCTTGTTTATGCATGAAAACGAGCACGGAATCAAGCTCGTTTACGGTAAAACCCCCCGCTGGGCGGCACAGTCAAATATACTCCACCACCCGCTCTTTGAGTGTTAAGAAGTGCGTGCAGAGTTACATGGAGGGAAAGACAGATGAATGAGGAAGTAAGAGATAGGTATGGTGTGGATGTAGATGTGCTGGAAAGTGTGAAAAGGAACACCTTGAGATGGTTCGGCCATATGGAACGTATGGGAAGCGAGAGAATGGCTAAGAGAGTGTACGAGAGCGAGAAGGACAGAGAGAGAGGTAGACCGAATGAGAGGTGGAAGGGTGGAGTGAAGAAGTATATGAGTGAAGGCGGTGCTGGGTGGGAGGAGGGGCATCGACTGACTGGGGACAAGTGCATGGGGGCATTTAATTTGTGGCCATCCCTTCGGGGATCACAGCGTTCGGCAATAGATAGATAGATATAGGGGTCATTCATTTCATTGTAGTTACCAGGTGTTACTTTCAAAAAGGGTATGCATTTAGTTATTAACCCCTTATTGGCGGCGCGCAACATAAGTCGAGTTAAATAAATTTGGACTATGTGGCGGCGCGCGACATAGGTCGTGTGGCAATTTCAGCACGTAATGTTGCTGAGAGAGAGAGACAAGTGGTGGCAGGAGAGTAGCGAGCGTATGACTGCTCCAGACCACCGCGGCGGACCAACTGACATGAATCCCACCCTCCTCCACCCTCTCACACTCGCTACATAGTGAAATGTATGGGGAAAGTACCGAATTACATGGTTTTTGCACTCGTGTTGCGCGGTTGTTGCAAGAAAACTAGCCGTCATACAAGGATCGTTGTGGTGTCATTGGAAAGCTCTGTGTATGCCCTTTCAGGGATAGATACTTGTTTTACGCTCTGGGTCTTATTTAGGCATGAAAATGATCACGTAAACAGCCCTATTTTGGGTAAAAACACCCCGCTGGTGGCTACATATTATATACCGCCTAGGCCGCTCTTAAGGTGTTAAAACAAAATCAATCCGTAAGTGTACACAGCAGGGAATAACTTCACAGTGCAGGGTCAAATGTCATAGTGGCACACACCCGGGTTTCTTGAAAAGTTAATTTAACTTGCCATTGGTCGCTTTCAAATAGAGATATAGAGTTTCCGTGTTTAGCATTAGAAAGCTTGATTTTGTATCTTCTATACTAAATGAGTAAAATAGCTAATATGAATATTTCATACTAAAACAAGGAAATACATTTTCAATTAAGGGAAAACTGCTATGTTGAAAAAGGTTATGTTGACTGTGCATCTTTTAATATATGACCTAGAGTAGCTGTTTTACCATCAATGGATAGGAAATTTATCTAGCTATAATTTGTGACCTAGAGTGCAATAGCTTGTACAGTTTTGGCGGGAGGGCCCTCAGAGCGACTGAAGGTGCTGCACAGGATTTCAGCTAGCAGGTTGTATATATGTGTGATTTTCTCAGTTCGCACAACATTTTGCAAGGGCTATCATGCCATTTCATGTTATTCAGACATATATGAACATATCTAGGTATGATAGATAATGTGGTACTGCCGTGTACACTGTGTCAGCAAAATGATGGAATTCGAGTTCGATTTTGCAGCACTACAAGCAATGTGGCCAAAATGGCAAGATAGAACAACCTTCCACCTAAAGAGATGAAGGAAGACTGGCTCTCCTAGCCTTCAGTGGGTTTTATATAAGCTGAGAAGTGTTGCCATATTGAGAGCAGTGCTCAAACGGTCGTGGTACTAGGTACAGCCTGATACAGGTAGTTACAAGGAAAGTACATTACTGACGCCTCCCAGCCGTCGCTGGGACTGGGGAGTGACTTATCTACTGACAGCTGGTAGCCGTCACTTGGATTGGACGGGTTAAATAACCCGCTTACAAAGATAGGACTTCCGCTCTAGCAGAATTAGCGGTTTACGGAAGTGATTACGGAAGTGCCCACCTCTGATATATATATATTTTTTTTTCTATGTGAGTGAGGGAGACCAAAGGCAAAACTACCTGTAGCAGGTGCCTCCCCCATAGTTGCAAGAGTGACAGGGCTAAAATCAAGGAATGTTCGAGCCAAAATGCCTGGGCACATGGAGTTTGAAGCAATATATGGGGGGTGACCTGTTTTTGTTCTGTCCTTTTCTATCTTTCTCTGGCTTGTATCCATTTGGCCCCATTCAGCCTACTGTGATTAAGACGTTTATCCCCATCCAGGTGTCAATTTTTTACTGGTGAGCGGTAGCGAGCCAGCATATTTTTAAATTTTGTTTGACATTAGGCTAAATTTGTAATTTTTTCGATAGATAAATTTCTCCGGCGAAGCCGGATTTCTTCATATAATGCTGGCTCGCTATCGCTCGCCAGGAATAAATCGACACCTAGATGGGGATAAACGTCTTAAAATAGTTGGCTGAATGGGCCCGAATGGATACAATCCAGAGAAAGAGAGAAAAGGACAGAACTAACAAAAAGCAGGAGGAGGGAAAGACTGATTCTGGGAGAGAGTTCCAGAGCTCAGCTGTTGAATAGATAAAAAGACAGAGTAGCGTTTCACTCTTGGGTTGGAGAGTTGCACATAGTACAGGTGGGATTGTGTTGCACGGGCACCACGTACCCTACGTAGAGGAGGTGGTATACACTGGGAGAGCTCTGAGGAGCACTGATTATTGTAGTAGCGATAGAATAGCAAGAGAGATGCAACATTGCGGCGAAGAGAGAGAGATTACAGAGAGTTGGTGAGTGGACGGTAATTAATGATACGAAAGGCCTACCTTTCTACTTTGTCTAATAGTGCGGTGTAAGAAGATCCTCCCCACACATGTGAACAATACTCAATACAAGAATGCACTGTGCCCCTGTACAGAGTAAGAAGCTGGGCAGGGGTAAAGAAGTCCGTCAGGCGGTTGAGCACACCCAGCTTCTGGGAGGCTGCCTTAGCAAGACCGGAAATATGGTCCTTCCAAGTGAGAGCATAAGAAAAAGAGACACCTCGAATATTGAGAGACGATGAAGGATTGATTTTTGTATGGTTGAAGAATAAGGGATAGTCCTCTGGCAGTTCCGGACAGGTAGTAAGATGGAGAAATTGTGTTTTGGAAACATTATCCCGGGAAAGGAGCCAGGACTCTTAAGAGGTTTTACTGGGTGAAAGCGCCGGGACTCTTAAGAGCTTAGGCATAAGAAATGCATTTCAAAACACCCCACTGGCACTCAAAACAAAGCAATATGTGATTAAGTGAGATAATGGGGGGGGTATGAGACACCACACTCCTGTGCTGACGTATTTGAGCTGTTCCCATCACTAACATCGTTATTTTACCATAAATAGCATTAATACTTATCCATATGCGCCTATTATAGGATGATTATAAAGGTATTAACCTGTTACATCAATAAACCAAGTGGAAACAGCGTTTGGATGGTCAAAATCGGCGATACAGGCCGGGAGTTACATAAGGTATGGCTGAGGCAACCCCCCTCCCCTCCTCTCCTCCCCTTGTCTGGAGAGACACTGTTACGCAATAGTCTCTCTCTCCCTCTTTCCCACGCTTGTTAACAGTGATGACAACGCCCTGCTACCAACTCGCTAATGTTAGCACGAAAATAGACCACAGAATAAGGGAATAACAGGTAAAATAGGTGATAACTGAAGGAGGTGGCATGTCCCAGACTCTTATTGGGTAGCGGCCTAGACTGAAAAAAGGCTCTATTTTAGGAGATACCCCAACCGGAGGAAGAACCAGCTAAAACTGGTATATATAATTTTATTCCTTTGGATGTCTATTTTTCAGAAAATGATGTTGTAGTTCTAGCAATTGTGTAAAACATGCCAAATTAACCCCTTCATTACGGGCATCCATGAAAAATTGCTATTTTCAATTATCGCCACATTCATTCAAATGAGGCATGTTAAATTCAACCAAAGCCCATTATTTGTATTCAATAGGTGTAATAGACACTAGACAACACATTCCATGGGGTGTAGAGCTAATCTAAGGTTGGAGGGTAACAAAATATAAAATAAAAACAGAAAAATGTGTGACTTTTGGTAGCTTCGGACGAATTATCCCAAATCCTACCCCTAAAATATATTGCATCAGTGTCAGTCCAACTTCTAATCCTTTTCCTGCATACCTCAGTGATGTAGAACTGGCATTAACCCTTTCAAGCATATGACACAATGTTGAGGCTATTGGGCATACTTTATACCCTTTGTTACCATCAGGGGTATTTAGAAACCTTTAGTTTAGTTACTTCACCCTCTGCAGTTGTCTTTGAGTTAGCTGTGGGCAGTAAACTAATTTTGGAGAGGTAATTATTAGTGAGAGAACTCTATTTCTTATTGCTAATCTGGCAACCTCTCCATCATAAATGCGTGAAAGGGATAAGAGGCAAAATTAATGCAGTGTGGCAGGTTACCTCTGGTTTGTGATAGTGCACCAAATTGTTACCTGTGTTTATGTGTCAATCTAAATTTCATCCTGTTCTGCTTGTATGTTATTTTGATTTTGACACTCTGTGCATGAACAGGCATCAATGCAATCAAATCCAGCAAGCTGACAAGGACACTTCCTTTCATTGGAACAGTCCTTATCTTTGAAGTACAAGTGAGTGAGGTCTCGCACCTCAACTGGAGCCTGTGGCTTTGAGAACATGGTCGGTGTGATGCCTCCATCATCACAGGCACTCCAGCCATGACCAACTGGTTGAGTTTCTTCCTGGTTTGCAATGTGACTATTACTCCAGATCCGAGTCTGGTACTTAGCACGTAGGACATGCTGTTTGAACGCATCTTCTGTGGGCGGAAGCATTGACGCTGTTTTGTCAGTCGTTGTTGCCATAAGGTAGCGCATCTCATCTAGAGTTTGAATATATTTTCCTTTCTTTCCATACAGCAACAATGCAAACACTTGTGCAACATTCCCATCATTCTAATGGCAAGCATTGGAAAGTTGTATGGAGATGGTGGCCTTCAGAATATCCTAACCTCATCAGACGTGTATTCCTCAGCCACAGCCAACCAAATGCTCCAAGGAAAACAAAATGCATGCGGAATTCGTGGTGTCCACCTCATGAGACTCTGACAAACATGTTCCTCACATCAGCTGAGGCATTTGCCTGCAAAATGTGTCTGCCATGGTTGATCGATGAAATAAAGCAGAAGATAGAAGTCCTTGAGAATTAATTCAAGGCAAAGGATGCCAAGTCCTCTGCCAGGATTTGGAAGATGCCATTCCGCAGAACGTACTTTAAAGAGTAGCCCTATTTCGGAATGAGGGGAAGGACGTTCATTCACTTTCGCCTACTGGGATAGCTTCCTAGAATCTAGAGACATATTACTGCGATTGCTACGGGCAGATAGAGAGGCAAATTTTCTGATGCACATCCAAGCGGTCATGGAAACTGTGCCTTATTTTGTACTAGCCGGGCGTCATAACTATGCCAGGTACACGCCAGTGTACATTGCAGAAATTTAAGAACTGGAACAGAAACATCCAGTCATGTATCAGCACATGATGGAGGGTGGATTTGTTGTTCGCAGGTCACAAAATCGTCCCAACAGGTCAAGCTCTTGAGCAAATCATTAATTGTGAGGCCAAGAGCCAGGGGGGTGTCATTGGATTCACCCTTCATAAATGTGCCATGCTGAGATGGAGGCTTTCAAGGAACTCTGCAACTCAGCTGGGAAAAAGGAAAGGCTTCATTAAGAGCTTGGAGAGAGCCGTTTACCGAGGGACAGAAAAGATGTCCAGAAAATTAAAGAGTACCTTTCCACTCAGTGCCAAGATCCCTTCAACCTTGATGAGGTTTCACAACAACTAATCAACATCACCACAGGCCAAGTAGCAAGTCTGGAAGTTGAGAACTCATTAAAGGGGATCCCACATAGGGGGAAAGATATTACCAAGGAATTCATTAGCAAAAGACTCGGAGAGGACCTCACAAAAAAGTTCTGGGATCAAATGAAGAAAACAACAGTGATGGCCTTTCTGGACATGAAGATGGCACTACCTAATGACAAAGATAGGAAATTGATCATTGACACAGAGGTACTGTTTCGGCGGCTGTTGGGAGTGGCTCTGAGTCGTGATGTTGATTAGAAGTATGTCATTAGCCATGAACTCGCAACCATGCCACCAGCCCTCTTCCACGTCAATGGAAAGATAAGGAAGACCAACAAAGCTGGCCTCTCTCAGAAACTGGAGTCCACTAGTTCAGAAATTCTAACATCCCTCCCACATATTCCAGATTCAACATCATCCGCCTATATCATCGATGGAATGGCCATGATCCAATCACTAAATGAAACCCGCTTCTGTACATTCAAAGATTTGGCGGATGTTGAGCAAAACGAACAGTACGGCTGCTGACGAATCATTCTCTGGATTTGAGCTCTGTCACCATTGTCTTCGACTGCTATGATCATCCATCATCCATCAAAACAGCAGAGAGGCAATGCAGGGGTACCACTGTTTCAGAATTACCAATATACCAAATCCAGGTAAACAGACAGGTCCCAAACTTTCGCAGGTTTCTGAGAGTAGCTAGCAACAAAGCATGTCTTGCCAATTACATTAGTGAATACATTATGCAGTGGAGTACATCCCACATGATAAATGTATCATTCTGGCAGGGGGATTTACTCATGGAAAACTTGTGAAGGCTGTGACCTCAACAGGAGTGATATCCTTGGAGAGCCTCTACTCCAGCCAAGAGGAAGCAGACACTTGGATGATTCTCCACGTGTGCAGTCTCTCCCAGGGCAATGGTCGCCTACTCCAAGAATTTGTAACACTCAACGTTGGAGTATCACTAACTCCAATTGTTTCAACTCCAGCATCCACCACCGTCCCAACGTCATTTGCCAACAATCCAACACCTGCAGTAGCCACTGCAACAGATGCTTCTGATGAACCTGAGCCGACATCAAACCAGGACAGCCGCCCTGTTCACCTTAATCTCTCCCCCACTCCTCGTGCAAGAGGCCTGCTAGCACAGACAGTACCAACCCCTCGCCCCCGTTCTAACCACTCCTCTCCCCGACCTGTACGCAGAGTCTCGCCACCACAGATTTCCGGATTTACACCAGTGAGGGACGGTGCACGACCAACGCAGAAAAGGTCTCATCTACCAGTCACAATGTCAAACAGATTTGAGATCTTGGTAGAGATGGAAGACGAACCAGAAGAGACCAGGCTCGTTGGGGATTCCATCCTACGAGGACAGGTCCATGATCGAAGAGTTCTGCGACAGAGTCCCAAATCGACGAAAAAGATTTTGCATCCCAGGAGCTGGACTGGACGACATTGTGGAAGCCTTCGAAGATACCACAAAGGATGCAAACGAAAATACCCTTTTTGTCATCCATGCTGGTTCAAATGACATCATGCGCACCAGATCCGAAGAGTTGATGGAGAAATATCGCAAGATGATCCAGCACTACAAAAACAAGTCAAGGAATATCATCATCTCAGGCATTCTCCCCAAGATCGACGCACCTGACAAATTCTACGACAAGGCCTTCAGCACAAATAGCCGACTAAAATATTTGTGTCTGAAGGAAGAAGTTGAATTCATCAACCTCAGGGATAATTTCTATAACCAGCCTACTCTGTTCCGCAAGGATGGCACTCATCTAAATCCTGTGGGTTCAGCACGCATGGGTCGTCTCCTACACGAAGCAGTCCGCAGCCATGGATCAAAAAACACCATCCGAGAAGAAGCAGCAGTGACATAAATCATCCAACGCCAAGCAAAAAACAGAGGCAACCGAGGACCACCAGCGATAAGGACCGAAGACAGCGAGGACCGAGGACAGCCATGAACATACATTTAGATCCGACAAGAACCAACAATATTATTAAAGAGCGTTCCGTGAGTTCTAAAATAACAAATTTAAAGGTTTTCTATGCAAACACTCGTAGCATACGCAATAAATTTTCAGATTTAGAGGAGCTAGTGTTTACAGAAAATTATGATGTGATTGGCATAACAGAATCTTGGCTCAATACAGAAGATAGAGACTTTTTAGCAGAGTATTCACTTCCCGGTTATGTAATGTTTGAGAAAAGCCGAATAAATCGAAATGGAGGTGGCGTTTTACTTTATATCAAAGAAAGTCTTAACCCTACCCTCTTGTCAAAACCTCAAATTGTGAACGTCGAGACATCTTTTGTGCTAATAAAGAATAATAAAGGTACAAAAATAATACTTGCATTAATATACAGACCTCCAGCTCAATCAGTGCAAACTGACCGAGAAATTTACGAACAAATTGCAGATGTAAGTAACTCACAAGATACCGTAATTTTTGGCGACTTTAATTTACCTGTGACCAAGTGGGGCGATACTCTTACTTCACACTCCGGACATGACTTGTATACGAACTTGCAAGAGAGTTCGCTTTATCAATTTGTTCGAACACCGACCCGTGGGTATAACGTTCTTGACATTGTACTTGGAACAAAAGAAGAATTAATAGAGAATTTGAATGTTGGTGATGAATTCAGTAACAGCGACCATCGTACGATAACTTTCACTTTAACTTTACTAGTAACGAACCAAATAGTAGCATCGAAAAAGTCCCTAATTTCAAGAAAGCAAACTTTCATAAACTTAGAGCTATGTTTAAAGAAACTGACTGGAGCTTTTTAATTAACAAGAACGACATAAATACATCTTGGAAGTTATTCAAAACCACTTACCTAAAAGCAGTGCAAGACTGCATACCATCGAAAATACGGCGTCCAGGCCATAATAATAAGCCCAAATGGTGGAATAAAGATATTTCCAAACTGCCTGCTTGCTAAAAAATTTGCTAATGATAGATTAAAATCCTCACAAAATGACGAAGAACGGGTGAAATTTGTAGAGCTACGACGCAAGGCCAAAAAGGTTAATTAAGCAAAGTAAAAAGACCCTAGAGTTACATATTGCGAATCAAAGTAAAACAAACCCGAAAGAATTCTATAGTTATATCAGAAAGAAAAAAGTAGTTACTTCAACTGTTGGACCGTTAGTCGATGAAAATGGAGAATACACCAAAGACGAAGTACAAATGAGTAATGCCCTCAATACCTTCTTTGCATCAGTTTTTACAAGAGAAGACCTCAGTGATATCCCTGCACCATCGCCGATTCAGATTGATAATTCAGATTTTCTAAGCAATATCACCGTTACAGAGAGAGAAGTATTGAATTGTTTAGATAAACTCAAGGTAAATAAAACGCCTGGACCTGATACAATCTCGCCTAGAGTTCTAAAGGAAGCTAAGAATGAGCTCTCCAAACCACTGACATTACTATTCAATAAATCTTTGCAGTCTGGAACTATGCCTGATCAGTGGAAGATATTAAAAAAAGGCAGCAAATCCCTACCCAGTAACTATCGTCCAATTAGCTTAACCTCAGTTGTATGTAAAATGCTAGAAACGGTCATAAGAGACAGACTCGTAAATCACTTGGAGGAAAATAACATACTTAAGGATACTCAACACGGCTTTCGTAAAAAACGTTCCTGTTTAACAAACCTCTTAGACTTCTTCCATGATATCCTCAACCTCTACGATGAGAGTAAAGCTGTAGATATTATATACCTTGATTTTCAAAAGGCCTTTGACAAAGTTCCCACAAACGTTTACTGCTAAAACTAAAAGCGCATGTATCGTATAAATACGATAGAATATGACTCTTTTGTGATCTCGCATGTCTCTTGTGACGTCACGATCGCTCCTACAGCACGACGTTGGACGAGTAGATCGTATATTATAAGATTGTAAATAAGTTAAGTTATAAAAGGACTAATATGCTATTAAGCAATATTGCCATGGTCTTATGTAGTATATATGAATTTATCGTATATATTAATATAATTTATCGTATAGAGCAACCTAGATGAGGTACGATAATTTGGGCTCCTGGCGTTTTGCCAAGGCAGCAAGGTGTGCCTTTGAGGAACACCAGAGCCTTCACGAACACCAACCAGTTAACATCTAATTTTCCGCCCTCAGTTGATCATGCTTTTGTGCCTCTAATCACAATACACATACAGCAATACACACAGCTACACCATCACGATGCTCTCATCGACACCATGACTGACTGACAGATAAGCATAATAATCATGTCCATTCCCATGTAATCATTTATTCTTTCTTTAACTTGACTCGTGTCTCGGGACCGAAATCTCGATCCCCATTGTCCACTGCCATATTGGGTAAAACGTTCTCCCTTGCCTCATTGCCACGTGGAACTATTGGTGAGTTAATTCCTGGCTAATATTAACCCTTATAACCTTACCCTATATATACATTTATTATGTGAGACCTTTGGATATAAATTAGCTTGTTTCAGATTGAATTCAATTTAGATATGGAGCAGTTTTCATTTAGATTTATTTATTTGATTCATTATAGCTTAGTAAAAATTAACTTCCATTGATAGTTTACCACAGCATGGAATACAAGATGGTGTGTTGAAATGGATAGAAAATTGGCTCAGCGACAGAAAGCAAAGAGTAGTCATAAACGGTAAGGCATCTAAATGGACCAATGTAAGTAGCGGGGTACCCCAGGGATCGGTACCAATTCTCTTTCTAATTTACATCAACGACATAGATGAGGGTCTCACCTGTACAATCTCAAAATTTGCTGACCATACAAAAATTGCAAATAGCGTACTCTCAATAGAACAAGTTGACGATATGCAACACAATCTAGATAAATTATCACATTGGGCCCAAATTCAGCAAATGAGTTTCAATGCGGATAAACGTAAAGTACTACATATCGGATACCTAAATGAGAAAGCAAACTATTCGATGAATGGCACTCAGCTTAAGAATGTAAACAGAGAAACCGATCTGGGAGTAACAATATCGAGTAACCTAAAACCGAGTCAACAATGTTCAGAAGTTGTTAACCCGGGAACTGTGGGAAGACTCTTAAGAGTTCCCCCGGCGGACTGCGGGAAGACTCTTAAGAGTCAGAGAAAAAAAAATCAATTTTAAACATCGAAAAAAAATATATATATAAAAAAAAAAATTGCCCTTGGGCCATGCAAAATATCAGTCCTCTACCTCCCCTCCTTCCCCACTTTCCTCACCTCCTTCAGTTATCACCTATTGTCCCTATTATTCCATTATTCTGAGACATATTTTCGTGCTAACATTAGCGAGTTGCAAGCAGGGCATTGTCATCACTGTTAGCAAGCGAGTGCAAGAGAGAGAGAGAGAGTATCGATCCACAGTGTCTCAGTGGCCTTGGGGGAAATTGGCGGGAAAGCAGGTTGCCTCACCCATACATTATGCAACTCGCGGCCTGTAGCGCCGATTTTGACCATCCAAAAGCTGTTTTCACTCGTTTTATTGTTGTAACAGGTTAATACCTTTATAATCAACCTATAATAGGCGCATATGGATAAGTATTAATGCTATTTATGTTAAAATTAATATTTTAGTGATGGAAACAGCTCAAATACATGCGCACAGGCAGAGGTGTCTAATTACCCCCATGCGCACTTAAGAGGTTAAGAAGGCAAACAAAATAATTGGCTTTATAGGCAGGTCATTTGAGCATAAATCCAAAGACGTTATCCTAACCCTTTACAATTCCTTAATCCGCCCTCTTCTGGAATACTGCATTCAATCCTGGTGCCCTTATTACCAAAAAGACATAAACAAGCTAGAACGAGTTCAACGTAGAGTTACCAAAATGATACCTAGCCTAAAGAACAAACCATACGAAGAGCGTCTTAGAGAATTAAATCTATTTCCTTTAACCCAGCGCAGATTAAGAGGTGACTTAATTCAAGTGTTCAAAATCATCAAAGGCATCGACAATATGAACTGTAGTAAGTACTTCACTATCGACCAATCTAATTACACGCGGGGAAACGGTTGCAAAATTATTGGTAAATCTTTTAACTCACACGAATCTAAGAATTTCTTATTCAATCGAGTTGTCAACTTGTGGAATGGGCTTCCCCGAGACGCTATAGACTGCAGCACCGTTGATTCATTTAAACTCCGCCTAGACAAATGTCTCGCATCAAGCCCGCGACTGACTGCGTTTGTAGATGAATAACTTTATTTTATCCTCCCCTCAGTTGCTGGCCCATATGTCCCCTACTAGCTTCCTGGTCCTGCCACGGACATTAGTTCCAGGGCAGTAGTTCCCTTTCCATTGTTCCCTTGCCCACTCTAAACCACTGTTTGGACGCTTGATCCTCGGTGTTTTGGAGGACAGGCAGCCTGGGAGGGTCACTGGACCTGTTGTTGCTTGATTTCCTTTGTACTCCTTTGTACTGTAATTACCCGCTGTGATGAAACTGATGTCCTGGTCCTTCTCGTGTACTACCAAAGCAGAGGACAGCTAACTGATCAAGTATTCATGTTTGCTGGACATTCTGGTAAGGAGCGGTAAATCCCAGTTCATGAAATTGTGGACCAACTTGATTCGACAGTTTGTGATATTCTCCCTGCTGCTCACGCCTTGACAGGATGTGATACGATGTGTTCAATGAACAGGATAGGCAAGAAGACTGCATACTCCACACTTTTCCAAAAACATTGACAGTTTGCAGATTTGACAACCTTTCTTGAGAATGATGGTAACATTGCACAGGTGTTTGCATTGTTGCTGTATGGAAAGAAAGGAACAGATATTCAAACTCTAGATGAGATGCGCTACCTTATGGCAACGACTGACAAAACAGCGTCTATGATTCCGCCCACAGAAGATGCGTTCAAACAGCATGTCCTACGTGCTAAGTACCAGACTCAAATCTGGAGTAATAGTCACATTGCAAACCAGGAAGAAACTCAACCAGTTGGTCATGGCTGGAGTGCTTTTGATGATGGAGGCATCACACCGACCTTGTTCTCAATGCCACCGGCTTCAGTCGAGGTGTGAGACCTCACTCACTTGTACTGCAAAGATAAGGACTGTTCCAATGGAAGGAAGTGTCCTTGTCAGCTTGCTGGACTTGATTGTATTGATGCCTGTTCATGCACAGAGTGTCAAAATCAAAATAGCACACCAGCAGGACAGGATGAAATTTAGATTGACACATAATCACAGGTACCAATTTGGGGCACTATCACAAACCAGAGATAACCTGCCACACTGCATTAATTTTGCCTCTCTTAATTAACCCTTTCACACATTTATGATGCAGTGGTTGCCAGATTAGCAATAAGAAATAGAGTTCTCTCGCTCTTATAATTATAATTACCTCTCCAAAATTAGTTTTCTGCCCACAGCTAACTCAAAGATAACTGCAGAGGTTGAAGTAACTAAACTAAAGGATTCTAAATACCCCTGATGGTAACAAAGGCTTTAAAGTATCTCCAATAGCCTCAAAATTGTGTCATATGCGTGAAAGGGTTAATGTTAGTTCTACATCACTGAGGTATGCAGGAAAAGGATTAGAAGTTGGACTGACACTAATGCAATATATTGTAGGGGTAGGATTTGGGACAATTCGTCCGAAGCTACCAAAAGTCACACATTTTTCTGTTTTGATTTTATATTTTTTTAGCCTCCAACCCTTAGATTAGCTCTACACCCCATGGAATGTGTTGTCTAGTGTCTATTACACGTATTAAATGAAAATAAAGAGCTTTGGTTGAATTTAACTTGCCTCATTTGAATGAATGTGGCGATCATTGAAAATGGCAATTTTTCATGAATGCCCGTAATGAAGGGGTTAATTTCGCTTGTTGTACACAATTGCTGGAACTACAACATTGTTTTCTGAAAACTAGATATTCAGAGGAATAAGATGATACCAGTTTTAGCTGGTTCTACCTCCGGTTGGGGTTGACCTAATTTTCCTGGGCTGGACCGCTACTCTATTAAGAGTCTTTCCGCAGTCGCCCGGGGAAACTCTTAAGAGTCTTCCAGCAGTTGCCGGGTTAAGAGCTTAGGCATAAGAAATGCATTTCAAAACACCCCACTGGCACTCAAAACAAAGCAATATGTGATTAAGTGAGATAATTCCCCTCCTTACCTCCTATCACTCCTCCACATGTGTCCAAACCCCACCTCCTTCCCCTTCTTCCTCCCCTTCCCCTCCCCCTCAATTATCACCTATTTTTCCTCTTATTCCCTCTTTTATCGGGTAATTTTTGGCGCGAAATTCCCGCCCGCAGTCTCAGGGTCACTCGGGAAGCAGTTAGATATCCTAGCAACAGAAAGACTTCACTTGCAAGACCTCAGTATCAATCGGGAAGTGAAAGAGAGAGGGTATATGTCGCGCCGGGCACCGGCTCTCCCCTCTTGATACGATCGGTCGGCAATAATACGTCTTTTTTACTCCCCAAATACTATTCCCACTTGTTTTATTGCTGTTACATGTTAATATCTTCATATTAAATGTAAAATAGGTGCATATGAATAAGTAATAACGATATTTATGGTAAAATGACGATTTTCATCGGGAATGAACCAAAATACCTTCGCTTGGCGGGAGGGTTTGAACTACTACAGCTTTGCTGTTCAAAGGTTTAAGGCAACAAGCTTTTTTCTGCCCAAATTGGAAATAGTAAATAGTAGTTAGATCAGAAGATAAGTGTTCTATGGCTTTACTACGTCTGTTTTTGAGGGATTGAAGACTGGGGCATTCTGGAAAACGAATTGAGTAGTGTAAGGTAGAGTCGTCTGCGTATGAATGGATGGGACTCGAGGTACAGTTGAGAAGATCATTTTTGAAAATTAGAAAGAGAATAGGAGATAGGACAGAGTCCTGATGAACACCGGAATTGATAGGATTAGGAAGTGAGCGATGGCCGTCCACAACCGCAGCTATGGAAGAGCCGGAAAGGAAATTAGAGTCAAAGGCACAGATGGAGGGATAGAAACCGAAGGAGGTTAGTTTAGAAACTAAAGATTTGTACCAGACTCTATCAAGTGCAATAGAAAAGGTCTCACCGAAGTCTCAAAAGGAGGATAACCAAGAGTTAGTAAGATATGAAAGAAGAGCACCAATAGATCGACCCTTAACCCGGGAACGGCCAGAACACTCTTAGGAGGTTTTGGTGGGCAAGGGCGAGGACCCTCTTAAGAGGTAAGGCCTAAATACAAACTTTTAAAAGGCCCCAGTAGCACTTAAAACCATTTTTTATATATTTTTTTCCCTCCATACCTCTTATCACTCCTCCACACCCCCTCCTTCCCCCCTTCCCCCGCCCCCTTCAATTATCACCTATTTTCCCTGTTATTCCCTTATTCATTGGTATATTTTTGTGTAAACATCTCCAAACCGATCCTAGGCTGTGGTCATGTGTGTGTTACGTAAGGTAGTGACTGGGAGAGTGTGAGGGAGTAGCTGAGTACTGCTTCAACCCTCGAGAGAAGAGGGTATGAGGCCGGCTGGCTCACAATTGATGAATGAACCGCTCGCTAACAATTCGCGATTTTGACCATCCAAATGATTTCCCACTTGTTTTGTTGTTGTTACTATCTTCATATTAAAGGTAAAATAGGCGCAGATGAATAAGTATATAATAACTATACAGTATGTATCGTAAAATTACGATTATAGGCAGGAATGGATCTTAACCCTTAAAGAGCGGCTCACCACATAAGTCGAGTTGAAAAAACTGGCAAAAAACGGGTGAAAAAAGGGTGGAAATCGAGTGAAAATGGGTGGGATAGTAATGATCCATACGTCCGACATCTGTGGCCTCCCGGCCCACACTAACTCCAGTTCCCCCACCGCGCGGGAGGATGACAGTGTAACCAATAGTTCGCTAAAAGTGAGCAAGGTAGCAAAATCAGCTAAACTTCCATCTTCGAGGTAACACTGTCAGTGCTCCACGAGTGCTACGTAGCTGTATGTGGCGTCATTGTGTAGCGATTTCCACCTAGTTTTCGGCGCAATACAGTTCCTTTCATACTGATGGTTGATATAGCAGTCAGAACGGCCTGAAAAGGCCCAAAACGGCCACAGAGGGCCCGCTAGACAAGGGTTAATATTGCCGCCCATAACTGTGGTGTTCACTACACCCTGTGCGCACTCGCTGGGTTAAGGAAGCCATACTGGCGATCTGAGAGCAGATTATGAGAAGAGAAATGCTTAAGAAATTTGGAAGCAGGAATAGTTTTAAAAACTTTAGAAATAGAAGAGATGAGAGCAATTTTTTTTTTTTTTTTTTTTTTTTAAGAGACAATGAACGGAGGAAGGAAAAACACAGATAAAACAAAAAGGTCCATGTGCCTAAAGGCATCCTCCATTCATAAAATGTTTGTAACAACTGGATTTAAACATTTGTTGATTGTAAGTTTGTGGAAAGCAATTCGAGGGAAGTGAATTCCAAAGAGTAGTAGCTCTGGGGATAAATGAATTCTGATAAGCAGAAGTTCTGCATTGTGGAGGAGAAAGTGTAAATTCATGGGCGCTCTCAGCTGCCCTAGTTCTACGGGGAAAGATGTGGAGAGGCGGCACAATTGAAGCAAGTTCCTCGGAACAATTGCTGTGAAAATATCTGTAGAATAATGCAAGGGATGCAACGTTTCTTCGTATGGCTAATGTAGGAAGGTCCTGTGTGATTGCAGGGTTATTGATTAATCTAATAGCTTTATTTTGAATTTTGTCCAACTGCCTCAATGCAACCACTCCACTTCCACCCCACAGAGGTGAACAGTAATCCATCTGAGAGCGCACATGACTTTTATATAGGCCAACTGCTCGTCAGTGAAGAATTCGCGAACTCTGTACAGGAGTCCCAGTTTTTTAGAGGCATTCTTAGCAATGCTTCTAACATAATGTGTCCAGCTCAAGTTAGTAGTTAATGTTACACCGAGAATGTCAATACTAGGGGAAGTGGGAATATTTACATCATTAAAAAATATATGGGAGTCAGTGAGATTCTGTCGGTTAGAAAATTGAATGTACTTGGTTTTCTGTGCATTAAAGGAAACTAGATTATCTTGTCCCCATTCATTAATTCTAGAAAGGTCCTGGTTCAGAGAAATTGCAGTGTTTATTTTTGAATTTATAAGATCGGGTTGGGTGAAAGAATTGGTAAATGTGAAGGAACTGTGGAGTGTTGAGTCATCTGCGTAGGAATGTATTGGATTATGAGTGGTAGATATGAGATCATTGATATGAATGAGGAACAGAGTTGGGGCCAAAACTGATCCCTGGGGAACACCAGCATTTATTGAGTGAAATTGAGAATAAAGGCCATCTACCATTACACATATTTTTCTGTTATGAAGATAAGAAGAAATTAGTGGAACTAATGATGCAAGGCCGTAGTGTGACATCTTCGACAATAAGGATTGATGCCAGACTCTATCAAATGCCTTTGATATATCCAGTGCTATTGTATGTGTTTCACCATGTTGGTCTGTAGCTTGGTTGATTTGATGCGTAAGAAGGCAAAGAATGTCTGCAGTTGATCGACATCGTCTAAAACCATATTGCCTATCACTGATTAATTTATTATTCTCCAGATGCTTAATTATGTGATTATTTAATATAATTTCAAAAACTTTGCCAAGAGTGGAAGTTATAGCTATTGGTCTGTAGTTTGATGGATCTGAAGAGGCACCTTTTTTAGGAACTGGATGGATGTTTGCTTCTTTCCAGGGTACTGGGAAGCATGAGGTATGAGTACACAGACGGAAAAATTTTGCCAATACAGGAGCGAGCACCAAGGAGCAATTCTTAAGTACTATTGGAGGAATTTCATCTGGACCAGGAGCCTTATCTACTGAGAGATTCTGCAAAATAGTTTTGACATGTCTGGTGTGGATCTTAAGTGAGGGAATTTCAGGTGAATTAAAATTAAGTACAGGGACATCTTGATTTTCATCTAAGGTTGAGTTGGTGGAGAAAATATCTGCAAGAAGGTTAGCTTTACCTCGTGGGTCACTTACAAGATTGCCAGTCGGAGATTTTAATGGTGGAATGGATGAAGCAGTAGTGAAGTTGGATTTGAATGAGTTAAGAGTAGACCAAAATATTTTGTTATCATTTGGATTATTTAGAAGTTTATTTGCCTGCTTATGGAGAAAGTTTGATTTAGTTAGGTTTAATACAGTTTTGGCATGATTTCTGATGTTTCTAAAGTAATTAAAGGCTTCATGTGTTTTTGATCTTGTGTATGCATTGTAGGCTATTGCTTTTTGTTCAGTTACTCTAGCACAATTATGGTCAAACCATTTAGGTGAATTAGATCTTTTACTGTACTTTTGATGAGGAATAAAAGTTTCCATTCCAATTTTTACAAAATCTTGTATGTGGCTCAAGGTGGAGTGTGCATCATTAGAGAAGAAAGAGGTCCAGGGAATATCAATAAAGAAACCTTGAAGACCCTCCCAGTCTGCCCTATCGTAATGCCATTTAGTCACCAAAACAGGTTCAGAGTGGGAAGGTGTGGTAGGTGATACACAGGTGGCCTGTATCAGACAGTGATCAGAAGATCCAAGTGGGGACCTCACTGTAACATCATAATTTTCTGAATTGGTTGTTAAAAATAAGTCCAGTAGGTGGGAATTATGATTAGGATTATCTGGTACACGGGTGGGTTGGTTGACTAGTTGAATGAGATTAAATGAGTCTGCAAATAGCTCACATTCAAGACCAGCATCATCAGTCCTGGCTGAATGAGTGAGCCATTCAACATTATGGACATTAAAATCACCCAACACAGTGATTTCAGAAGAAGCATTTAAGTTGAGGACACTGAGTTGTGAGGACAGAGAATCAAAAAGACTTTGCTCTGGAGGAGTATTTGGGGAACGGTAGATGCAACATATGTATTTAAATTTACCAGCAGAAATTAATTTGTATATAGAATAATCAAAATAGGGACAATTGAAACTAGTAACCTCCTCCAGGGCAATTTCAGATTTTGCGAAGCAACATACACCACCTTTAGGTCTGAAATTTTGGAGCAGTTGATAACCTGGAAAATTAAATCTAGATGTGTCAGATGTGGATGTTACTTGAGTCTCTGTCAAAAAAAGGAGAGTAGGGGATTCTGCTTGAAGAAATTGGTGTACAGAATTGATGTTAGAGTGAAGTCCCCTTATATTACTAAAGAAATAGCTGTACTGACAAGCAGCTTTGGGACGTTGCAATGCTCTTGACACAGTCGCATGATGACGACCGGGAGGGCCCTGTGTCAGTAACCCAACCCTGCCGGGGGTGGATATCCGAGGGACCACCAGGTTTGCTCTTAACAATTGTACTGCCATATTTATAAGATAAGTGTATGGTGTTACATGTATGGTATGTAGTGGGAAGAGTAGTATTTTATGGATAGAGGATAGCGATGTAGGGCAATGTCGTGAAGTTGGATGTGTATGTTATATAAAGAGGGTTTTCCTGATACCCCTGATGTGTGAGGCAGAAAGATATGTATCCAGCTACCAAGGCCTGGGAGAGAAAATGGAATTCAGGCTATTCCCTGAGTCTCCCGAAACCTTGGCGGTAGTACTTCCCTGGGCGGGGCTGCCTACCCCTACTACCTTGGACGATAGTTGGAGGTTGAATGAGAGCAAACTTTCAGCAAGAAGGGAAGTCGTTAGAGGAGAGACAGAGACAAAAGAGTTTGCCTAGGCAGGGGGTCAGCACGGAAGCAGTTTTTTAGTACAACAGGAGGAACACTGTCTGGACTGTACACCTTCTTAGTATTAAGCCCAGAGAGGGTAGAAAGTCCACATATATATATATATATATATATATATATATATATATATATATATACTGTATATATACTATATATATATATATATATATGTATATATATATGTAAACAGCATATATATATATATATATATATATATATATATATAAGCGGTCGTATACCTTTTTGTTTCACTGTACTGTCATGTTTAACTTTTTTAGACTAGTGGTTATTTTTAGACACGTTTGATGAGCGGTTCGTACTTTTTTGTTTGATTTTATATAACATTAGATTTGTGTTGTGAGGAAGAATTTATATTTCTTTAGTGTGTTTCCATTTTTGTATTTTAGGTGTTAAGAGGCTTGCAATTCCTGTTTGATTTACTATGTTTAGTTTATTAAGCTTATGGTTAACGTTGCAAGTTGACTTTACTTGTATTGTTTAATTATTGGTCCATTTGATGATATAATATTATACTATTTGGGTTTATATGTTTAGGATCATGATGATATAATTATTCTGTATGTATATACAGTATATAATTATATATATACAGTATATATATATATATATATATATATATATATTGAGAATATATCACAAATACACGTGAGCCACTAAATGTTTCTAGTCTCTCAGTGGGGATCGAACCATCGACCATCAGAACGATAGCCGACGCTTAATTAATTACACCACGGCAGTCTAAAAGACACTCAGCCTTCTATCCTATTTATGTTAGGGAGAAGGGAAACCCACTAGGCGAATATATTTCAATTCAAACCTAGTTGTAGGATCCATATTTCCAGAATACCATACACAGATTTTTGAGTGTCCCGACGCAACTCGGGTTGAAATTGATTTCATTTAATTCTAACACACAAAGCATGAGAGTTACAAATATTGAGAATATATCACAAATACACGTGAGCCACTAAATATTTCTAGTCTCTCAGTGGGGATCGAACCATCGACCATCAGAACGATAGCCGACGCTTAATCAATTACACCACGGCAGTCTAAAAGACACTCAGCCTTCTATCCAATTTATGTTAGGGAGAAGGGAAACCCACTAGGCGAATATATTTAAATTCAAACCTAGTTGTAGGATCCATATTTCCAGAATACCATACACGGATTTTTGAGTGTCCCGACGCAACTCGGGTTGAAATTGATTTAATTTAATTCTAGCCCACAAAGCATGAGAGTTACAAATATTGAGAATATATCACAAATACACGTGAGCCACTAAATGTTTCTAGTCTCTCAGTGGGGATCGAACCATCGACCATCAGAACGATAGCCGACGCTTAATCAATTACACCACGGCAGTCTAAAAGACATAGAAGGATAGAAGGATAGAAGGGTGAGTGTCTTTTAGACTGCCGTGGTGTAATTGATTAAGCGTCGGCTATCGTTCTGATGGTCGATGGTTCGATCCCCACTGAGAGACTAGAAACATTTAGTGGCTCACGTGTATTTGTGATATATTCTCAATATTTGTAACTCTCATGCTTTGTGGGTTAGAATTAAATTAAATCAATTTCAACCCGAGTTGCGTCGGGACTCTCAAAAATCCGTGTATGGTATTCTGGAAATATGGATCCTACAACTAGGTTTGAATTGAAATATATTCGCCTAGTGGGTTTCCCTTCTCCCTAACATAAATAGGATAGAAGGCTGAGTGTCTTTTAGACTGCCGTGGTGTAATTGATTAAGCGTCGGCTATCGTTCTGATGGTCGATGGTTCGATCCCCACTGAGAGACTAGAAACATAAATATATATATATATATATATATACTGTATATATATATACAATATATATTTTTATATATATATATATATATATACCTGTATATATATATATATATATATATTGTTACGTATCTTGATCCTCAAGTGGTTAACTTGATGAATCGAGATAGCACAGAGATATATATTAAGGTATCAGTCAGCTGAAGGCAAAACAAAAGTAAAATCTAATAAAATTATTTCCTGTTGTTGCTTCCTTTCCTTTTTGGATCTTAGGACTTTGTATCCTTTATTGACTGATACTCTTTAATTATGAAAAATACTGAAACTAATTAAAGTCATGTAGTATTTATAAAGAATTATTATTTAACCGAAGCTTAGTAGGCTATGGTTATGAACCGAATAAGTTATAGCTAAAGAAGGACTATTAATTTTATAAAAAGTATTGAAAGATAAATATTAAAGTAAGAATATTTCTGTCTCTTACCCTTTTTGAAATGAATAGATAGTTTTCTTATATGTCCTTTTATTTATATTTAATGTAATTATTCTTGGTTCTTGTCTTACGTTAATAGTATTATATTATTATTATCATCAGGATTAATATCAAAGTCACATAAAAAGTTAGACATATATTTAATAATTAGTTAAATGTATTTCTTAACCACGTAACATTGAGGTTTGATTATGAGTAAATTAAGTTACAGGATCGCTTCATAGATTCGATTCAGGTCTCACTCAAATAATATGAAAACCAAATCAAAATATTTTGAAGCTAAAAGAATTTTCTTCAGCTTAGGAAATCACTAGAAGTAATATTAACACAGCCATGTTAGTCTAAGGCGATATTACTAATATGAGACAATAGCATCACCGTACTAAGCACCGTTAAGCAATGTAAGCTTAATTAAAAGAAAATGAAAGAACTCGTAAGTATTAATCTAAAACAATAGTATTATTTTCATCATAACCCAATTACTTAAAGAGTTGCTTTAGTCCACAAGTTAGTCAACTAAAATAGTTAAGTACATAATAATAGCGTTAACGTTAAATCGCAATCAAATAGTTAAACACATAATAGTAGCGTTAACGTTAATTCCCAATAAAATAGTTAAGCACATAATAGTAGCGTTAACGTTAATTCCCAATCAAATAGTTAAGCACATAATAGTAGCGTTAACGTTAATTCCCAATCACATATCTCACTAACCAACATAACGTAAGTGTTTACACCGAACACACTTAACACACATTTATATAATCTGACTGACAGTCACAATCCCATTATAATACTTCACCCCGTCTTCCTCCAGCTGCAAGTTCACCTTCCCCAACTCCAAATGAGACTGATTTGAATGCCCACAACTCGGGTCTTATATACTAAACAATGATGGTGTAGGAACGAATCAGGAGGCGGGGGTGGTGCCCGCTCCAATCATAGCTCCTCGAGTCGCATAACAGGTGCCTGGTCCATTCACAGCTCCTGGCGTCGATCATACGTCATAGCGTCGGGTAGTTTGCAGGGTCCCCTATGACGCACGCAGGTGTGAAGGCTTGTTTGCTGGTATGCGGCGAGCTGGTTTCCCCACTCGCTAGTTCGCTCGCTAGTCTGCTTCACCGTATGGGTAGTGTGACTCCTTCAACTCTAATTCTAACTCTTAAATTAACATACAGGGCTCCATATGTCAGACCTCCCCCCTAGAAAAGAGTTTAAGGAGTATAGTACATAATATTAAACATAATTCATAAATAGATTCACCACCAGATTGGCAACAGCAAGATTATAATGAGGATATAATAAGGATATCACCCAAAGTAGGCAACGTCTCCAGGTACCACATCAGAACATAGCCGGAACGTAGCTGGAGCGTTATTCGAACTGCAAGGCTTCTCACAGCTGAAGGCTTAAAAGCGCACTACTAAAACATGATATTTACCTCGCTACAAGGGAGAGCTAATTGCCAAAATCCTCTCATTAAATTAAACTTACTGCTGTATGAGGCCAACCTGGTAAATGCAATCTTTGATCCGTGGCAGTGGGTAGGTATCGTTCTTTGTGACAGCATTAACTTGCCTATAGTCCCTACAAAACCTATGGCTCCCGTCTGGCTTTGGCACAAGTATGACCGGACTACTCCACTGGCTTAAGGCCCTAGTGATCAGTTCGTTAGATAACATAAAGTCAAGCTCGACCTGCAGTATACTCCTGCGTTGTGGCGAGACACGGTAGGGGGATAGTTTAATGGGAGTTGCATCCCCTACGTCGATGTCGTGCACGGCCAAAGAAGTGAGCCCTGGAGTATCACGGAACACACTGGGAGACTGAGATAAAACAGAGATTAGATGGTTCGCTTGCTCAGAGGGAAGATGACATAGTTTAGATGGTAATTCCCCCCAAGCTACTGAATTATACTGAAAGTTGGATAGGCTACATGACAAGTCAAAGTCTGCATGGATACCTTCAGGCTCTGGAACAGTCTGTTGCGGGTCAGTAAGAGAACTGAAGACTTCGTCCGCACCAGGCTGTCCACAGGTCCTGACATTCACTGCCACAGTGGGAGAATCTGGAGGAGAGGAATCAGGGGACCTATGGTAGGGTTTCAACATATTTATATGGAATACTTGCGTGGGCTTTCTCCTGTCTGGGGTAGTTACTAGATAATCGGTAATGCTCACCCTCCGAATGATCTTATATGGGCCCCTGAACTTGGCAGATAAAGGTTGGCCAAAAAGGGGGAGCAGGACCAAAACCTCATCACCGGGCTGAAACTCCCTCTCATGGGCTTTTCTGTCATACCATTTCTTCATGGAGCTTTTAGCCACGGTCAAGTTTTGAGCGGCAAACTCACATGAGGATCTCAGCCGGGTTTTGAAATCTGAAACATACTTGAGGAGGTTTTGGTTCCCCTCCTGGCCAACTAGGCTATCCTGCAATAGTTGCAAAGGACCTCTTACCTGGTGACCGAAAACTAGCTCATTAGGGGAAAAACCCAGGGATTCAGTTGGAACCTCACGAGTAGCAAATAAAAGAAAAGGTACCCCCTTATCCCACTCAACTCCGGTCTCTGTACAATACTTACGTAACATTCCCTTTAATGTCTGATGATATCGTTCGAGAACCCCTTGACTCTCTGGGTGGTAGGTGCTAGACTTAACATGCTCGATACCCAACTCCTTCAGGGACTGCTGGAAAATGTTAGAGGTAAAATTAGTTCCTTGATCACTTTGCACCTCATGGGGAAACCCATTCTAGTGAAGAATTTGAGCAGTTCCTTGATGACAGTTGGAGCAGAGGTAGTCCTTAAGGGTATAGCCTCTGGGTAGCGAGTTGCCATGTCCATGATAGTTAATAAATAAATGTTACCTTGGGGAGTCTTAGGCAATGGGCCTACAATGTCCACTACCACCCGAGTAAAAGGATTCTCGAAAACGGGCAAGGGCACCAGAGGATGTACAGGCACCTTCTGATTGGGTTTTCCTGTCATCTGGCAAGTGTGACACACTCTACAAAACTCCACTACATCTGCACGCATTCCTGGCCAGTAAAAGTGGGCTCTGATTCTGTCTAGAGTTTTTCTCACACCTAGGTGTCCTGCCAAAGGTATACAATGTGCCATTTCCATGATATCTCTACGACAAGGTTTGGGGACTACTACTTGATGGACGTCCCAAGCCCCGTCATCGATTGGTCTGTGTGGCGGTCTCCATCTTCGCCACAATACTCCTCCTTTGAAGTAGAAACATTCACCACCCTCCTTCTCACATTCCTCTTCACTCACGGACCTGGCAGCTAACTCCTTGCATTCACTATCATCTCTCTGTAGCTCTACCAGGTCACTAGGACAATTTGGAGTAGTTTCATGGTCATCGTTAGGGTCAAGATGAGCCATAAAGGTGTCAGATAAATCCACCTCAGTCACATCATCAGGCACAGTTGGAGCATCATCCCTTTCATCAACTCTTACATTCGGTACATTTCTGTCTGAGGGAACTGCTACTTGAGACATTGAACGTGTGACAGCACACACAGGGAAAACAGTTGGCATCTCCTTGTCGAGCTCACCGGTTAGTGGCTCGTTAACAGGGGAAAGTGACAAAATGGGGTCTGGTCGGACCTTCTCACCTGCTACATCATTCCCCAAAAGGAGCGTTACCCAAGGCACAGGGATATCTTGGGACCTACACAAAGCTATGGTGGCCTCACCCTGTAGTAACTCACATTCAATTTCGCCTTTTACCAAGTGTGCATAAAATTGGCCTCCAGCACCTCTCATTACAACTGGTTCGCCAGCTGGGCACTCAGTGTAAGGATTCACCATGAGGGTGCTAGTAGAACCTGTGTCTCTCAGAATTTGTACCTCATGCATACAACCATTTAATCTCACGTTGCCAGATGAAATAAAGGGACGGTAACTGTCCTGCACTGATGGTGAAATTATTATTGGCTTAACCCTAGTGGGTTGCACCACACATGCTACTACACCCCTGTCTAGATGATTTACGTTAGCTGCTAGGTACTCCTTCTGTCGGGAGTCCTGTATTAAAGGAACTTTTGGTGCTAGGTACTCCTTCTGTCGGGAGTCCTGCATTACAGGCACATATTGAGTTTGAGATACGGCGGCAACTGTCTGCCCCGATCTCTCGGTTCTCTCCTTGGCCCAGCACTGATAAGCTAGGTGGCCTCTCATGCCACAAAAAGTACATACTTTAGGGGATACGGGAACGTTCCCTCTTTGAGCATTACTATTAGTTTGGGGCCCACCTCTGTTACCATTGCCCTGAGTCGCATTTTTAGTTGGGGGAACAATTCTATTTTGGCTAGCTGGGGAAGACGTTATAGGCTTGTGACTGGGTCTGTCAGATTTGTGATTGGGATACTTAAAATTAGAACTAGAATTATCGTAGGGCTTCTTTCCACGAAATTTGTTGTTGAGCACGTATGTGTCAGCCATGTCAGCGGCGTCGGCAAGACAATCTACCTTTTTCCCCTTTAAATGATAGGATACAGAAGAATCAATTTAGCCTCAGGCTGCAATTGATAGGTTTTTAGGATAGCTTCTTTGAGATTGTCATAATCCTGCCTAACTTCTGCTACTTCTGACAAATACGTGGCTCGAGCCTGCCCTGTCAAAACAGTTTGTAACATAAAAGGCTATTGATCTCTTGTCCACTTCATACCTCCAGCAACTTCCTCAAACAAAACAAAGAAATCCTGCACATTATCCTCAGTGAACGGTGGAATGACACTGGTCATAGTCAATCCCAGAGGGGGAGCAATTTCGGGAGCATTTGTATTGACATTTAGTTGAGCCGTACGATATTGATATTCACATTGTTCGGTCGTTGCACTGGCATTTAGTCTGGCTTGTTCGGTCTTTGCTTCGGCATTTATTCTGGCTAGTTCTATATTTAGTCTGGCTTGTTCGGTCTTTGCTCTGCTTTGTTCTAGTTCGAATAATTGATCAATGGTAAAACCAGGTGGCAATTGTTCATCAAGTTGGCTAGGTTTACTCGGGATCCCACCAACTGCTCCGTCACCCTCCCCGCCTTGTACAGGGAACAGGTGGGTTTTTATGGTCTGAGCCACCTCTACTTTGGACATGTTTGAGACAGTTAACTGAGATGTGAGGCAAGCACTTTCAGTTCAGATTTTGACAGACGGTCAATATCAGGGGCTGTGGGTTCTGATTCTATGAAAACTCGAGGATCTTCGTCATTAATTAGTTGAGGCATGATTAATATTTGATTTTTAACCCGTTGAGACCCAGCGTCGCACGTGTTGCGTCGGCAGTCTTTGATCACCAACTCCCAGCGACGCATCACGTGCGTCCGACATATAAAAAACACTTACGTGGCTCGTAAGGTAGGAAGTGGCGGGAGAATAGGAGGGGGAGGTACCGTAGTGTGTGTGGGAGCCGGCCAGTAGGTGTGAGCGGGCCGAGACAGCCGGGCGGCTGGTGGTGGTGGGCTTAGTGGGGATAGTTTACACCCCTAGTTCACCGCCACTTTGAACCTTCATTACTCCGGTCGTATGGGAGCTAGAGGCTTCAGATTTATGTGAGATACTCCTTAGGATGTATGCCGTACAATGCCATACTCAGTTTTTACCCTAGTGCTCCCGGGCGGGTGGTCATGCGGGGGAGACGAACTATTGAACCCCCCGCCCCCCAAATGACCGAAATGAGTTTTTTTTTATTTTTGTCTTCATTTCTCACCATTCTCTTCCATTTTGGCTCAACAAATTTTTTTGAGGCTCCCCCCCCCCCCAAAAAAAATGTCAGAGGTGATTTTTTTTTTTTTTTTTTTCATTTCTCATCCTTGTCTTCCATTTTAGCAAACAAAAACAAAAAGTGAAAATGGCTTGGGACTGGGGTGAACAAATTATTATAACTAGCCGGGGCTCAACGGGTTAGGTAGTAAAACGTTAATGAAACCGAGTGAAACCGTATGAAACGAATCCTGGCGAGGTCGCCACTCTTCTGTTACGTATCTTGATCCTCAAGTGGTTAACTTGATGAATCGAGATAGCACAGAGATATATATTAAGGTATCAGTCAGCTGAAGGCAAAACAAAAGTAAAATCTAATAACATTATTTCCTGTTGTTGCTTCCTTTCCTTTTGGATCTTAGGACTTTGTATCCTTTATTGACTGATACTCTTTAATTATGAAAAATACTGAAACTAATTAAAGTCATGTAGTATTTATACAGAATTATTATTTAACCGAAGCTTAGTAGGCTATGGTTATGAACCGAATAAGTTATAGCTAAAGAAGGACTATTAATTTTATAAAAAGTCTTGAAAGATAAATATTAAAGTAAGAATATTTCTGTCTCTTACCCTTTTTGAAATGAATAGAGATAGTTTTCTTATATGTCCTTTTATTTATATTTAATGTAATTATTCTTGGTTCTTGTCTTACGTTAATAGTATTATATTATTATTATCATCAGGATTAATATCAAAGTCACATAAAAAGTTAGATATATATTTAATAATTAGTTAAATGTATTTCTTAACCACGTAACATTGAGGTTTGATTATGAGTAAATTAAGTTACAGGATCGCTTCATAGATTCGATTCAGGTCTCACTCAAATAATATTAAAAGCAAAAATAATATTTTGAAGCTAAAAGAATTTTCTTCAGCTTAGGAAATCACTAGAAGTAATATTAACACAGCCATGTTAGTCTAAGGCGATATTACTAAT
>CM064492.1:24803438-24806487 GCA_032716605.1 Paralithodes platypus | reverse complement strand
CCATTATAAACCCTCCACCCCTCTTTCCCATTTATACCCCCTCCCCCCATATATATATATATTATCATTCGTATTGATGTTTTTATCTGTTTAGGCCCCCCCCCCCACTCCCTCCCCCATATAATCTTTATGTATTTATCTGTTTTGCTCCCTCCACCCTCTCCCCATAAAATACCCCCCTTCCCCTCCTCCCCCCCCATGAGATGCCCCCCCCATTATATTATATTATACTGATTTTATATATATAGTATTATTATATATTATGATTATACTCCTCCCCTCCCTCACACCCCCTCCCCCCCGTTCCCCCTGCCCCCCATATAAATATTACTAGGCGAGTAAGATATTTATTTATAGATTATTATATACTCCTCCCCTCACTCCCCCTCCCACCCCCCCACATATATATACTATATATATATTTTGTTTTTTTTTTTTTTTTTTTTGTTGGGTGGGGGAGGTTTCTATTTTTTATTATTATTTTATTTTATTTTTCGAATTGTAGATTGATATATATATATATATATATATATATATATATATATATATATATATAATATCATTCGTATTTATGTATTTATCTGTTATGCCCCCTACCCCTCCCCCACATACCACGCTCCCCCCATATAATCTTTATGTATTTATCTATGTTATGCCCCCTCCCCCAGATACCCCACGCCCCCCAGCATATAATCTTTATGTATTTATCTATGGTATGCCCCCTCCCCCCAGATTGTTTTTGAGACCCCATTCCCCCCAGAAATCTTTATATATTTATCGAGGTTATGCCCCCTCCCCCTCACTCCCCCCCCAGTTGACCCCCTCCCCCTCCCTCCCCCACAGTTATTCCCCCCTCCGACAATTTATACCCCATACATCAATCCCCATTCATCCATCCCTATTCATCCCCTAAAAACTTCCCCCATATAATCTATATATATAGTAATATAATTAGTTGTTTGTGATGTAGTTATAAGTTATGCCCACTCACATCCATCCCTCCCACCATTATAACACATCCCTTAACCATTAGTTTTTTTTTTTGGACTCCCTCAAATAAACCATCACAGAAAGGAAAACGCAACAAAGCCACATCCCCCCATATATATATATAAATATATATATTTGGTGTTTTTTTTGTTTTGGGTGGGGGAGGGTTATTTTTTATTTGTATTTATTTTATTTTTATAATTGTAGATGATTGATATTATATATATATATATATATAGTATATATATTATATATAAATCATTCGGTTCATTATGTATTTATCTAAGTTATGCCCCCTCCCCCTCCCTATTTCCCCAATTATACACCCTCCCCCTCCTCCCCCATTATACCCCCCTCCCCCCATATATATATAGATAATATCATTCGTATTGATGTTTTTATCGGTTATGCCCCCTCCCAATTATACACCACTACCCCATATAATCTTTATGTATTGATCTGTTATGCTCCCCTCCCCCCTCCCCATTATACCCCCCTTCCCCCCTACCCTCCACCCCTAACCAGTAGTACCCCCTCCCTCCCCCATTATCCCTCCCACGCCCCACCATTATAACCCCCCTCCCTCCCCTCCCCTCCCCTCCCCCCCCTCACCGCCCTCCCCCGCCCGCCCATATATATAGATACTTAGATATATCGAGTTTTTTTTTTTTTTTTTTTTTTGGGTGGGGGAGGGTTATTTTATTTATTTGGAGGTTATTTTATTTTTCTAATGGTGAGATTGATTATAATATAATAGATATATATGTATATATATATATATATGATGATATATATAGATATATATATATATATATCATTCGTATTTATGTATTTATCTAAGTTATGCCCCCTCCCCCTCCCACCCCAATTAGTCACCCTCCCCCTCTTCCCCCATTATACCCCCTCTCCCCATATGATAGATATATAAATATCAGTCGTGTTGATGTATTTATCTGTCTGCCCCCTCCCCCAAGGACACAACTCCCACCATATAATCTTATGTATTATGCTATGTTAGCCCCTCCCACACTACCCACTCCACCCTATAATCTTTGATGGTATTTATCTTTATGCTCCTCCCCCCCTCCACATGAGACCCCCCTTCCCATCCCTCCCCACCCCAACAAGCTAGACCCTACCTACAAACAGGAGACATCCCAGACAACACAAGTTACCCCATCCAAGCTCCCAACCCCCAGATACACCCTCCCCACATCCACCCCCTCACCGCCCTCCCCCCTCCCCCTTCCCCCTCCCCCCATATATATATAGATATCTATGTAGATAGAGATATTTTGTTTTTTTTTGTTTTTTTTTTTATTTGTAGTTGAGATATATTATAGATATATATTAATATATATAATATATATACAGATATATATCATTCGTGTTATTGATCTTTATCTAAGTTGATGCCCACTCTCCCCCTCCCTCCCCCCTCCCAGGAGCCTCCCCAGTCCCCTCTTCACCCCCCCCCAATATATATAATATATATATATAATTAGAATATATATTATTTTTTGTTATATATTGGGTGGGGGAGGGTTAGGGTTATTTTTTTATTATTTATTTTTATTTTAGTTTTATCTAAGGTAGAATATATTCCAAGATATATCATGTCCCCCGCCATATATATTATATATATATATTAATATATAGTAATAGAGAGAGACATTCGTATTTATGTATTTATCTAAGTGATGCCCCCGACCTCCCCCATTATACACACCTCCCCCTCTTTCCCCCACTTATACCCCCCTCGGCCACCCATATATATCTATATATATATCATTCGTACTTGATGTTTTTTATCTGTTATTCCCCCTCCCCCATATATCCCCCACACTCCCCATATAATCTCTTATGTATTATATCTGTTATGCTCCCATCCCCCCCCCCCTCCCCATTGGGATACGCCCCTTCCCTCCCTCCCCCCCCCCCATTAATGCCCCCGCCCTCCACCGAGTATACCTCCCTTCGCCCCCCCCGGAGACCCCCCCTTCGTCTCCACCCACAAACATCATTATACAACCCTCACCTCCCCCTCCCCCTCCCCCTC
>CM064492.1:24665938-24800938 GCA_032716605.1 Paralithodes platypus | reverse complement strand
TGCGAGGAAGAGGAGTGGCCAGATGAGGCGGGTGAGACGGATGGAGATGAAGATGGTTTGACCAATTCTCCACCGCCCAGGGGGAAGAGGAGGAGGATCATCACATCAGCACCCCCCCCCCCCCCACCAACTCCACCTCTACAAACTCCACCAACTCCACAACCTCCACCTCCAGTCGTCGCCCAACCTCACCACGTCTCCTCATCACCCGTCCCCCTTCATCGCCACTGCTCATCATCACCCGTCGCACTACCTCGCCACTTCTCATCACCACCCGTCCCCCTAGCCCGTACAACACTCCACACCACCCCATCTCGCCACTGTTCATCATCACCCGTCCCCCTAGCCCGTACATCACTCCACACCACCCCATCTCGCCACTGCTCATCATCACCCGTCGTCCTACCTCGCCACCTCTCATCACCAGCCGTCCACCTAGCCCGTACATCACTCCACATCACCCCACCTCATCCATCCCCACCCGTCCTACCAGCACCCATCCTACCATCAACATCCACTCATGTACTCTCACCACAACCATCAACATCCTCTCATGTCGTCACACCATTCCCGAACTTCCACACATTCTATTCTTTTTCTTCTCCTGTTTCACGACACAACCTGCATGGCGGTCCCTTGTTACCTCACGTAGAATCACCGGCCAGCAACATCTCAGACAGCCCCCGCATCCTGGCTCCACTCCTGCCGGTGGGTAGTCTGAACACCCCACCATCACATGTCCTGTCTCCCAGCGTAGCCTCCCCCTCGCTGATCTCCTTGGGGAACAGCGGGGGCAGCGAGGCGCGCTACATGGCGTTTGTTCCGCCTGAACATCGCCAAATCATGCACGATGAGATTGCTGCGGCAATCGATGAGGAGCTTCCACAGAGGCTTACTCCTGCCCCACTTCATCCACCCACAGCACCTTCTCCATCACCCTCATCACATCCACCATCACCCACACGCCCTGACTCCACCACACCACCTTCTCCATCACCCTCATCACATCCACCATCACCCCCACCCCCTTCGTCTTCCGCAGAAGACGACCCCCCTCCCCGCCGAAAATCTGGGCCCGTGAAGGGCCGAGGTGGTAGGCCCAGGGGCCGCAGAGGTTACATACGTCGTCCAGGCGGACGACGTGGTGCTCTCCCAGCACGTGCACCTCCACGCCCCCCCACCGTGTATGCTGAGGATCACGAGTGGACGTCAGACCCGTTCACACCCAACGTTGATCCTTTCACTGGAACCCCTGGCTTGCGGGTTCCAGCACCAGTGACACCACTGCAGTTCTTCCAGCTCTTTTTTACAAGAGAACTGCTCAGGTTCCTGGTGAATGAGACCAACGCGTATGCCTTATTCGTTGGTTCTCTGTGGACATCGTTCAGTGAGGAGGACATGGCCAAATTCCTTGGTCTGTACTTCCTCATGGGTGTCAACAAACTCCCCACTGTGCGTCACTACTGGCTAAATGATGGCGTCCATTATTATCCAACGTTTCGCACGACCATGCAGGTCACCAAGTTCCAAGCCTTGCTGAGCAATTTTCACACGTTCAACAGCAAGGCAGTCATCAAGCAGACCAAAGACAGGCTAGTGAAGATCCGCACGGTGATGCGCTACCTGCTTGCTGGCTTCAAGCTTGCCTACGTCCCGGAGAGGAAGGTGTCCATCGACGAAGGCTGCCTTGGGTGGAAGGGTCGCCTTTCATTCAAGTGCTACAACCCGATGAAGCCGAAGAAGTACGCTATCAAGCTGTACATCCTGGCAGAGTCCACGACTGGTTTCGTGTATGACTTTCAAGTCTACACTGGTATTGGTCAAACTCTCCAGAAAACGGTTGAGGGTTTAACGGAGTCCCTACAAGGCATGGGTTACAAGTTGTTCATGGACAACTTTTACAACTCAGTTGACCTGTGCCACCACATGCTCACACACCACCAGATCTATGTGTGTGGCACCCTGAGGCTTGCACGAGGGGCTCCGAAGCGGTTGCGCGACATTGCCCATGCATCGACACTGGAAGACGATGCAATTGAGGCGATGAACAACGGCACAACCCTAGTGATGCTTTGGAAAGACAAACGGATTGTCAACATGGTGTCCACCTTCCACGACCAGAGCACCATTCCAAAGCAGTCATTTGTCAAGAAGAAGGTACAAGGCAGGTGGCAGCGGACTCGTAAGAACATCATGAAGCCCGTTTGTGTTGACGACTACAACTGCCACATGGGTGGGGTGGATCATTTTGATCAGATGATCCAGTACTACCCCATCCAGCGAAGAACGGTCAAATGGACGAAGAAGATCGTATTCTACTTCATCCAAATGGCCCTCTTCAATGCCTTCGTACTCTTCAAGAAGTGCAACCCCCGCAGGAAGATGAATATGCTGGCGTTCCAGGAAAGCGTAGTCCGTTCCTTGTTGCACTTCAACCCTGCAGAGTGGCCTTTGTCGGGGAGACGCATCCGGCGTGCACAGGATTTGCCAGAAGGTCAGTACGAGCCATGCACCCGTCTCAGGCGAGACAGGCGGCGTCGGCGGCAATCCTCCGGAAGCTCCGCTGGGTCGCCCCCACCGGACGACAATCCAGACTCCCCAGCCGCTCCTGCTGATGATCCTGGCACTCCTCCTGGTGCTCCTGCTGCTGGTGGAGGCGTTGGGGGAGCACTCTTTCATGACCCCCCCCCCTCACCAGGTCCAGATGCTGCTGCTGCTGCTGTTGCCGTCGGGGGAGCACTCGCTGAGAATGCACCCCAGGCGGCACCAGTATCGGACTCGGACGATGCTACTGATGATGAGGAGGAAGTGGATGACCTACCACTTGACCCCCCCGCACCAGTAGTACCGGGTGCAGCTGCTGCTGCTGGTGGGGCTCGGGCAGCACCCCTCATGGATGCCGCCTGGGTTCCACTAGTAATGGACGTTCAAGCTAGGGCTCAGGCACCAAGAGGCCGTCGGATAGGTCCTCTTAGAGGACGGGGTTCCAGGCCACGTCCTGTTGTACTGGACCATGACCGGTACAACAGGAACTTGGAACACGTTTTCGAGACTATCCCAGGCGGAAAGCGAAAGCGGTGCCGTGTGTGTTACAGGAGCCAAATTCGCAAGGACACGAGCTTTCGCTGCAGGTCTTGCCGCGTTAGCCTCTGCATCGATGTCAATGGTTGCTTTAACAAGTACCATCAATTCGATGCAGATGTCCTATAGCCAGGATCTTTGCACGATTCATTCATTCATTTATGCATTCTCCTATTCACCTTCATTATTCCTTTCCAATCACTATCACCCATTCATTCATTCAGTCTTTATGCATTCTTCCATTCACCTTCATCACCCTTTCATTCAGTCATTCAATCATTCAATAATTCATTCATTCATTCAATCATCACTTCCGAGGTTCGGGGCCCACCTTCATTCACCCACCTTCATTCACCCATCATCATCATCATCAATAATTCACCTTCATCACCCTTTCATTCAGTCATTCAATCATTCAATAATTCAATCATTCATTCAATCATCACTTCAGAGGTTCGGGGCCCACCTTCATTCACCCACCTTCATTCACCCATCATCATCATCATCATCAATAATTCACCTTCATCACCCTTTCATTCAGTCATTCAATCATTCAATCTTCCTTCCATCCATTCAATCATCACTTCCAAGGTTCGGGGCCCACCTTCATTCACTCATCATCATCACCATCATCATAAAAAAAAAAAAAAAAAAAAAAAAAACAAAAAAAAAAAAAAAAAAAAAAAAAAAAAAAAACAATTTGCACTACAGTGGATATAGGCCTCCTGGGGAAACCACTCTAAAAAAATAACGAGTCCAGTGCAGTACCTCTTTGGGTGGCTTGGAAATTTGCACATATTTCTATGGTTTGACACCATATATATATATATATATATATATATATATATATATATATATATATATATATATAATATATATATAAATATATCCACACATACATTACCATTACCATTTACCAATCTTTATATTTTGTTTGACACCTTGTGTGTATATATATATATATATATATATATATATATATATATATATATATATATATATATATATATATATATACACATTACTTTCTTTCATTTGCATGTACAATAGAATTATTTCTGAATGTATTACCTGAAGATAACATGGCTTTCTTATTTTGTTTTTTCAGTGTCAACCCAGGAGCCATTTCCCTTCTCGTTGGAAAGGGTTGTGACACAATTCAATTTGCACTAGAGTGGATATAGGCCTCCTGGGGAAACCACTCTAAAAAAATAACGAGTCCAGTGCAGTACCTCTTTGGGTGGCTTGGAAATTTGCACATATTTCTCTGGTTTGACACCATATATATACTGTATATACACACAATCACACATTGATTTTACCATTATTTATTTTGACACCTTGTATATATATATATATATATATATATATATATATATATATATATATCCACACACATACATTACCATTTACCATTCTTTATATTTGTTTGACACCTTGTATATATATATGTATATATATATATATTTATATATATATATATATATATATATATATATATATATATATATATTACTTTATTTTATTTTCGTGTACAATAGAATTATTTCTGAATTTATTACCTGAAGATAACCTGGCTTTCTTATTTTGTTTTTTCAGTGTCAACCAAGGAGCCATTTCCCTTCTCGTTGGAAAGGGTTGTAGCCCTACCAGGTAAGTAAAATTGGCAACCTTCATGACTGACATGTCTTCTATGAACATTATACAATTATTGGCAACACAAATTATATAAAAGTGTTGTATATTGTGGCAAAGATATACAACTGTATAAACATTCTCATATATTTTCATAACAATAACAATGCATGGAAACAATTGCGCATAGCTCACGAACCATTTACGCTATATTATTTTTATTTTCACCATTGGAAAGAGCACAATTTTCCGATTCCGGTGATATATACAGTTATATACGTATCCGACCAAATAAAGCAACCACGAGGTGGGGAACAGCTCGGAACCCGGCTAGCATCGCCCGAACAGAGACTGGTGAAGCGTAAATATTCGCATTTTGGCTCTTCATTTCAAATATTCATAGCGCAAAAAGTATTTGTCCTAGGAAATTCTAGTTTGTTTTATACTCATCAGCATTATTTGCCGTATTCATTCAGCCTAAATTTAAAACCATACACTTCGTAGCAACGAAATAAATCGAAAATGTTATAAACCATATCAATCAAAATCATATTTTTTTTTTTCGGTCACTGCATGGAAACAATTGTGCATAGCTCGCGAACCAATTACGCTATATTATTTTTGTTTTCACCATTGGAAAGAGCACAATTTTCCGATTCCGGTGATATATACAGTTATATACATATCCGAGCAAATAACGCAACCACGAGGTGGGGAACAGCTCGGAACCCGGCTACCATCGCCGGAACAGAGATGGGTGAAGCGTAAATATTCGCATTTTGGCTCTTCATTTCAAATATTCATAGCGCAAAAAAAGTATTTGTCCTAGGAACTTCTAGTTTGTTTTATACTCATCAGCATTATTTGCCGAATTCATACAGCCTAAATTTAAAACCATACACTTCGTAGCAACGAAATAAATCGA
This sequence comes from Paralithodes platypus, assembly GCA_032716605.1. Lineage (NCBI taxonomy): Eukaryota > Metazoa > Arthropoda > Malacostraca > Decapoda > Lithodidae > Paralithodes > Paralithodes platypus. Next base: position 24,795,297 of record CM064492.1, on the reverse strand, counting down.
AAATGTTATAAACCATATAAATCAAAATCATATATTTTTGTTTTCGGTCACTGCTTGAGAACTATTGAAGATAAACAATTTCTGTTTTCAGATTTGGAAAGAGGAGAAAAAATACTATTATTTGAGCAAAAACAAATATATGGTCATCACTCACAATTTAGAGCTAGGACGGTGTGAAGACAATTGCATGGGAAATAATTGTATTCCGGACTCATTTACACTTTCATATTTCGATTTATTTACATTTTGTTTTGTTTTATCATGTACTATAAATATTCCTCTTTCCACTGATATATGATACATCACAATAAACAGCATTCTGGTGGATGGAAATCGCGAAAAATGTAAGGCTTCGACAACACTCATGAGCCAAATTCAAGACCTAAAATACTTGTCAACCGCCTCCTCGGACTTATTGGAACATAATATGTCGCAAGGAGTTAAGGGGAGATTTCCACTTGAGAATTTTTTTTCTGGATACCATTCTCACTCATGTTTAACACCATTGCTTTTGACATTTAAAGACGTTTGCTCCTTTAGTTTGGCGATTGTAAGAACTTTCGCACCATTTCTGTCAGTTCTAAGGATTTTCGTGCCACTTAGGAGTCGATTTTTTTCCTGGCGAGCGATAGCGAGCCTGTAGTTTACTAGGAACCGGCCTTGGGCCGGGAAATTTTTTTACCGAAAAATTTACAAATTTTTCTTGAAAGGGGATCTAGGGGGTGTAATTTTAAGCTTGATGAGGGTCTAGGGAACAAATAATAAAACTCCCCTTAAAGTGCTCACTGTTTTTAATTTCGGTGTTTTATACTCTCCCTTCACAACGGAGAAAGCTGCGTCACTGATATGATAATTCATCTTTTATTTTCCCAAGGCCCTTCGTAAGTTCAATTCAATCACGTCTCACAATAGAGTAATTGATTGTAAATAGTGTGTTTGTCTATGTGTGTGTGTGTGTGTGTGTGTGTGTGTGTGTGTGTGTGTGTGTGTGTGTGTGTGTGTGTGTGTTTATTTTTCATCAATTTATTAATCTTTATTATTTTTATTTGTTTTATCCTGACTCGAAACACTGACAATAATAAGCTTGTGTGGTGTTGGGAATATGAGTGAGTGTGGTGGTCTGGACAATGGGGCGATGAAAGGGAATATCTGTGCGTGTTAAGGGGAGATTTTTAGTTTGTTCCCTAGACATCCATCAAGCTTAAATTTACAGCCCCTGGACCCTCTTTCAAGATACACTTGTATTTTTTTTCGGTAAAAAACGTCTCGGCCGAAGGCCAGTCCCTCTTTAATAACAGGCTCGCTATCGCTCGCCAGGAAAAAATCGACACATAAATGGCTGGCTGGAAAGGTCTTAAATTGACAGAAATGGGGCGCAAGTTCTAAAACACGCCAAAATAATGGGGCGAACGTCTTAAAATTACAAAAGCAATGGGGCTAAACAGGAGGGAGAAAGGGGTCCAGCAAAAATCCCTCAAGTGGAAATCTGTCCTTAATCCGATTGTTCCATTTAATTTACTTGACAACAATCAGTTTCTCCCTCACCCTCTTTCTTTCTGTGTATCACTAGTTTGGTCATCGATTGGTTTTATCTATTTCTATCTATCTATCTATCTTTTTATTTATATATTTATCTATCTATCTGTCTGTCTGTCTGTCTGTCTGTCTATATAATATATATATATATATATATATATATATATAGTATATATACAGTATATACAGTATATATACAGTATATATATATATATATATATATATATATATATATATATATATATTGTATATATATATATATATCTGTATCTATATATATATATCTATCTATCTATCTATCCATCTATCTATCAATCTCTATTTATCTTTCTATCTATTTGTCGAAATGGCCTATTCAAATCATAGACTTATACATAAGTAGGTAAATAAAATAAAAGAACAATGGCTACGACAAATACAAACAAGAGGACGAGAAGGTAAAATGGTAGAAGTGGCGCCACAAAAAATTAGGCTTGTATCCGATACTATAGTCTATTTGTTTCTAGTTGATATACTCTATTCATTATAGATTGGCCAGAAATCGTTACCCCTAACCTCCGTAACACAAAAAAGGACTAGAGCAAATGGGCTGTATCTTACCTCACCTATTCCCTGGTTAACTCGTCCCAAATGGTAGAAATATTGGTTTGATTACTCCAATTGTTTGTGAGTTACAGAGGTTAGTGGTCAGGAGTTTTGGCCTACTTATTATGAATGGACTATAGTAAACTAAATCCCTTAAGCAAGTGTCACACTATGCCGAATTAAGTACAGACGTGCCACGACTTAAGGGTCGTAACGAGGTCTTTGCCTACATCGCCGCGCGACGTGGGTGGGCGCCAACTCAAGAGAGACGTCGGGAGAGGTCGTCAGGGGCCTCAGGAAAAGTTGAACACGCACAACTCTCATGAGCTGAGTCGGCTGCTAGTAAATGGACGGGATGGGGACGGTAGACGGGAGGCATCGGGCGGCGTCCAGTAGGCGTCAGACGGTACAAGGGCGCCGGCCTGTCTGCGTCAGACACCGCATATATAAGGTAGGTCGCCGTCAGACAGCGACCCGGTAACGCCCAGGCGGCGTCATAGGGGGAGGGCATAACGTGAGTCCGCGATCTGGCAACGTCGCACGGGACGTCGTCGATAGAGGGTCTTGGGGGTGTTTTTTTTTAAGCTAAATGGAGGTCTAGCGAGGAAACTAAAAAATAAATGAATATATAAATAAATAGACCCCCAATTATCACCACTGTCCACTTAATCCGATCCCATCAACGAGTGACTATCTATAAACCCTTTCAATGGTGGTGACGTCTGTGTTGCCTTAGTTCTGCCCTACTTAGACAATTGTATGCAGCTTAAGAACGGTCTGTGGGAGTTAAGAGAGATAAATAAGGGGAATAGAGGTCTTGTGATTGCTATGGGCCCTTCGTAAGCATAATACAATAACCTAATAGTTGCCAGACTATAACGAGAAAGGCGTCACCGGTACTGAAAGGGTTAATTATAGATGGCCTTGTTTACCAATTACTCAAAAAAAAACTTAATTATGAGAGGGAGATGGGCGTATTTATTTGCTCATTTGTGGATCTTTATATGTTTTTAGTTTCCTCCCTAGACCTCAAGCTTAATAACCCCCCCCCCCCCCCCCCCCACACACACACACACAAGAAACGTCACCTCCGACGGACCGGTTTGCCTCGGTCGGGGTCAAGTGTGACAGGGTGGCTGTGCATCACCGCCGTAGTATCTATAGGCGCCGCCCTACCTCCTATATTCGCCGCTCGTCAGGAGCATTGTCGCCAACCAGTTTGCGCACTACGGCGCATGACGCCGCCCTGGCGGCGTCATTTATCTCCCTTAGGTCTTGCATGGTTGCCGCTCGACCCCTTCCAGTTGCCGTTAGGCGGCGTGCCCGTCCATAGTGCCTGCCGTGGGCGGGACGTCCCGTCTCTTGATCACCCACGTTACTCGGCAGTGGTCTCCCCCTTATATCGCCACTCCTTTAGTCGTGGAGCGTCGGCACTTAATTCGCCATAGTGTGACACTTGCTTTAGCAGCAAATTTTCCCCGATGCATACAGGAAAAATATGAAACTAATATATATCCAATTCAAATAATACCAAGTTTTCCTAATTAACAACAAATTTCGATACAACATTTTTGTAATAACTGAGTAATGAAGATGGAGACATAGAAATTTACCCTCATCTGAAAATAAACAGCATATAGGCAGAGTAATTTTATCAGATTCAATATATATTAAACATAGAAAATAGCTGTTATTCGACCCAATGCTACGTCAATTTTGATGTTATCATTATAATCGGGAAATTGGCACAATCAAATTGAATATTAACACATTCAGTACCAAGGACGTCCTTTTCATCAAATTCTGTCAACTATTAGACGATTTTATTCAGCTTAGGAGGAACCTCTAGCAAGTATATGGCTTCAAACGATCCCAACCAACCCTGTTTAACTACCACAGATCTCCTACCTAAGCTGCCTAATATCGTCTAAATAGAGCTAGAATAAAATTAAGACGTCACTGGTACTCAAAGGGTAAATATTGTGAGGAAACTGGACTCTATTTAACCCTCTCGCATTCGCTAACATAAATAGCTAACTTATGGTAAGGCGTTCTTTAATTAATTTGCCATGAAATATCAGGCTGGGCGAGTTTTCGAAGCCTTGTGTTTTTCTGCATTTTCATCCACCAGAATGCTGTTTATTGTGATGTATCATATGTCAATGGAAAGAGGAATATTTATAGTACATGATGAAACTAAACAAAAATTAAATAAATCGAAATATGAAAGTGTAAATGAGTCCGGAATACAATTATTTCCCATGCAATTGTCTTCACACCGTCCTAGCTCTAAATTGTGAGTGATGACCATATATTTGTTTTTGCTCAAATAATAGTATTTTTTCTCTTCTTTCCAAATCTGAAAACAGAAATAGTTTATCTTCAATAGTTCTCAAGCAGTAACCGAAAACAAAAATATGATTTTGATTGATATGGTTTATAACATTTTCGATTTATTTCGTTGCTACGAAGTGTATGGTTTACATTTAGGGTGTATGAATACGGCAAATAATGCTGATGAGTATACAACAAACTAGAAGTTCCTAGGACAAATACTTTTTGCGCTATGAATATTTGAAATGAAGAGCCAAAATGCGAATATTTACGCTTCACCCATCTCTGTTCCGGCGATGCTAGCCGGGTTCCGAGCTGTTCCCCACCTCGTGGTTGCGTTATTTGCTCGGATACGTATATAACTGTATATATCACCGGAATCCAAAAAATTGTGCTCTTTCCAATGGTGAAAACAAAAATAATATAGCGTAATTGGTTCGCGAGCTATGCGCAATTGTTTCCATGCAGTAACCGAAAACAAAAATAGATATGGTTTATAACATTTTCGATTTATTTCGTTGCTACGAAGTGTATGGTTTTAAATTTAGGCTGTATGAATACGGCAAATAATGCTGATGAGTATAAAACAAACTAGAAGTTCCTAGGACAAATACTTTTTGCGCTATGAATATTTGAAATGAAGAGCCAAAATGCGAATATTTACGCTTCACCCGTCTCTTTCCGCCGATGCTACCCGGGTTCCGAGCTGTTCCCCACCTCGGCATTGGTTTATTTGCTCGGATACGTATATAACTGTTTATATCATCGTCACCGGAAAATTATGCTCTTTCTAATGGTGAAAACAAAAATAATATATCCTTATTGGTTCGCGAGCTATGCGCAATTGTTTCCATGCACTGCTATTGTTTTGTAAATAAATGAGAATGTTTATACAGTTGTTTATCTCTGCCACAATATACAACACTTTTATATAATTTTCCTTGCCAATAATAGTATAATGTTCATAGAAGACATGTCAGTCATGAAGGTTGTCAATTTTACTTACCTGATAGGGCCACAACCCTTTCCAACGAGAAGGGAAATGGCTCCTGGGTTGACACTGAAAAACACAAAACAGAAAGCCATATATCAGTAATACATTTAGAAATCAGAAATTCTATGTACACACAAATAAATAATATATATATAATATATAAATATATATATATATATATATATATATATATATATATATATACAAGGTGTCAAACAAATATATAATGTACAAAAATGTGTGTGTGTGTGTATATATGTATATATACATATATATATGTCATATATATATATATATATATATATATATATATATATATATATATATATATATATATATATATATAAATATATATATATATATACAAGGTGTCAAACCACAGAAATATGCAGATCTCCAAGCCACCCTAGGAGGTACTGCATTTGACTCGTTATTTTTTTAGAGTGGTTTCCCCAGGAGGCCTATATCCTGTTTGATGATGAAGGTGGGTAAATGTAGGTGGGTGAATGTCGGTGGGTGAATGTCGGTGGGTGAATGTGTGGGTGAATGTCGGTGGGTGAATGTCGGTGGGTGAACGAGGGTTGGTGAATGAAGGTGGGTGAATGAAGGTGGGTGAATGAAGCCGGGTGAATGAAGAAGAGAAATGGAGAACAGAAATGAATGAATGAATGAATGAATGATTGCACATGGCTCCTGACTATAGGACACCTGCATTGTGACGATGGAAAAGGTTGAAGCAGTCGTTGACGTCAATGCAGAGGGCAACCGTGCAAGTCGTGCAGCGGAAGCTTGTGTCCTTGCGAATGCCGTTCATTACTTTGCAGTAATAGCAACGGAGTCGCTTCTTGGCCGGAATCCTCTGCCGAGAATGGTCCAAGGCCCTGTTCAACCGGACATGGTTCAGAACAATAGAACGGGGCCTTGGGACCACTCCAGGTCGAGGTCTCCGGACTCGCACCGCTCCTGCTGCTTCCAGTACTGGTGGCGGTTGGTTGGCAGCTTCAAGAGCTGCTTCCCCATCATCACCAGCAGCAGCTGCATCAGGTGCTAGTACCACGGGGGGTTGAACCAGGACATAGTTTCCCCCCGGGGCAGCAGCATCAGCAGCAGCATCATCTGGTTCTGGTGGTGGGGAGGGGACATCGAGACGTGGTGCCCTCTCAACGCCTCCACCAGGAGCAGCAACAGGAGAGGGTGGAGTGTTGTCAGGAGCAGCAGGGGCTGGGGAGTCTGGATGGTCGTCGTCGGACGACCCAGATGATCCACCGGGTTGCCGTTGCCTGCGTGCATGCCTCTGTGGCTCACGCTGGTCACGCGGCAGATCTTGTGCTCGGTGGACTGGCATCCCCGACATAGGCCACTCTGCAGAGTTGAAGTGCAGCAAGGAAGTACAGATGTGCTCCTGGAAGTCCAGCAAGGTCATCTTCTTCCTTGGGTAGCACTTCCTGTACAGGACATGGGCGTTGAAGAGGGCCATTTGGATGAAGTAGAAGGTGATCTTCTTCGTCCACTTGACCGTCCTACGCTGGATTGGGTAGTACTGGACCATCTGGTCGAAGTGATCCACCCCACCCATGTGGATGTTGTAGTCTTCAACGCAAACAGGTTTGAAGATCTCCCTCTGTCCACGACGCCACTTGCCCTGTTGGTGCTTCTCTTTGAAACTGACAAGCTTCGGGATGGTGTCCTGGTTGTGGAAAGTGGACACCATGTTGACGATGCGCTTGTCTCGCCAAAGTAGGACCATGGTTAAGCCGTTGTTCATTGCTAATGTCGCATCACGTTCAAGCTGTTTTGCTTTAGCAATGTCGCACAACCGCTTAGGAGCTCCTCGTACAAGGCGCAGGGTGCCACACACATAGATGTTGTGTGTGAGCATTTGCTGGCCAGGTCAACTGAGTTGTAATAGTTGTCCATGTACAGCCTGTACCCCTGGCCTCTGAAGGACTCCGTGAGACCCTCCACCGTCTCCTGGAGAGATGTACCCGGACCGGTGTAGACCCGAAAGTCCCACACATATCCAGTCAACGCCTCTGCCAGGATGTACAGCTTGACACCGTACTTCGTCGGCTTCATTGGGTTGTAAACCTTGAATGAAAGGCGACCCTTCCATCCAAGGCTGCCTTCGTCAAGGGACAGCTTTTCGGCGGGGATGTATGCCAGCTTGAAGCCTTCAAGTAGGTATTCCGTCACCGTCCGAACCTTCACAAGCCTGTCCTTGTTCTGGCTGCAGACTGCCTTGTTGTTGAAAGCATGGAAATACTTCAACAAGGCTAGAAACTTAGCCCTACTCATCGTTCTCCGAAATACTGGGTAGTCGTGAAGGACAGTTGAACGCCAGTAGTGACTCAGAGAAGGAATCTTGGTGATGCCCATGAGGAAGTACAGGCCAAGGAATTTGGCCATTTCCTCCTCACCAAACAGGTGCCAAAAAGCGGCTGCTCCGTCAACGAACTTGGCGTAAGCATTTGTCTCCAATACCAGGTATTGCAGCATCTCCCTTGTGAAGAAGAGCTGGAAGAACTGGAGAGGAGTCACTGGCTTTGGAACCTGCATGCCAGGGGTCCCTGAGAACAGATCAGGCTGGGGGTCGAAGGGGGTGTCGGTCCAACCGGCATCACGATCGGGGGCAGGATCGCGAGCACGGCCACGACCACCGCGAGGACCACCACGAGGACCACCGCGAGGAACACCTCTGCGGCCCCTGGGCCTACCACCTGCCCCACTACGGGGACCTGGCCTCCGGCGTGGCATAGGTGGTAGGTCGAGGGGTTGAGTGGGGGGGGGCTTCTGCATCAGATGATGCAGAAGCCGGTGAACCTGGTGCAGCACCAAGTGACGAAAGGTGTGGAGCTGGTGAACCTGGTGCAGCTGCACCAGCTGGTGAAAGGTGTGGAGCTGGTGAACCTGGTGCAGCTGTACCAGTTGGTGAATGGTGAAGAGGAAGCCTTTGGGGAAGAAGCTCCTCGATTGCTGTTGGAGGATTCAACGCTGTGCGTGGCACCTTAGCAACAATCTGAGCACGCACTGCGGCTTCAGCAAGCTCAGCACGCATTGCGGCTCGATGCTCAGGCAGAACAAATGCCGAGTGGGTCAACGGTGTGTCGCTGAAGTGGGACACTGCGGGGGTGACCGTTCCCATGACATGTGAAGGCGGGGTATTCAAAGTGCCCACAGCAAGTAGCGTAGCAAACAGGTGTGGGCTGCGGGCTGGTGATTCTGCTGGAAGCCAGGATGAGGCACCGCCACACAAGGTGGATGGAAGAGGTGTTGGGGGAAGTTGGGTGATGGTAGGAGGTAATCGGCGATGTTATGGATGGGATGAGATGTAGATGGGATGGGATGAGATGTAGATGGGATGTGGATGGGATGGATGGTGGTGGTGGATCCGCTGGGGCTGGTTCAGTTGGTGGTGGTGGTGGTGGGTCGTTCGTCATTGCTGGGGCTGGTTCTGCTGGTGGTGGTGGTGGGTCGTCTGACGTTGCTGGGGCTGGTGGTGGATCGGCCGAGGTGGGGGCGTCGGGTGGAGTGGCAGCTAACTCCTTGCATTCACTATCATCTCTCTGTAGCTCTACCAGGCCACTAGGACAATTTGGAGGGGTTTCATGGTCATCGTTAGGGTCAAGATGAGCCATAAAGGTGTCAGATAAATCCACCTCAGTCACATCATCAGGCACAGTTGGAGCGTCATGCACACTCTCATCATCCCTTTCATCAACTATTACATTCGGTACATTTCTGTCTGAGGGAACTGCTACTTGAGACATTGAACGTGTGACAGCACACACAGGGAAAACTGTTGGCATCTCCTTTTCGAGCTCACCGGTTAGTGGCTCGTTAACAGGGGAAAGTGACAAAATGGGGTCTGGTCGGACCTTCTCACCTGCTACATCATTCCCCAAAAGGAGTGTTACCCCAGGCACAGGGATATATTGGGACCTACACAAAGCTATGGTGGCCTCACCCTGTAGTAACTCACATTCAATTTCGCCTTTTACCAAGTGTGCATAAAATTGGCCTCCAGCACCTCATTACAACTGGTTCGCCAGGTGGGCACTCAGTGTAAGGATTCACCATGAGGGTGCTAGTAGAACATGTGTCTCTCAGAATTTGTACCTCATGCATACAACCATTTAATCTCACATTGCCAGATGAAATAAAGGGACGGTAACTGTCCTGCACTGATGGTGAAATTATTATTGGCTTAACCCTAGTGGGTTGCACCACACATGCTACTACACCCCTGTCTAGGTGGTTTACGTTAGCTGCTAGGTACTCCTTCTGTCGGGAGTCCTGCATTAAAGGAACTTTTGGTGCTAGGTACTCCTTCTGTCGGGAGTCCTGCATTACAGGCACATATGGAGTTTGAGATACGGCGGCAACTGTCTGCCCCGATCTCTCGGTTCTCTCCTTGGCCCAGCACTGATAAGCTAGGTTGGCCTCTCTTGCCACAAAAAGTACATACTTTAGGGGATACGGGAACGTTCCCTCTTTGAGCATTACTATTACTTTGGGGCCCACCTCTGTTACCATTGCCCTGAGTCGCATTTTTAGTTGGGGGAACAATTCTATTTTGGCTAGCTGGGGTAGACGTTAAAGGCTTGTGACTGGGTCTGTCAGATTTGTGATTGGGATACTTAAAATTAGAACTAGAATTATCGTAGGGCTTCTTTCCACGAAATTTGTTGTTGAGCACGTATGTGTCAGCCATGTCAGCGGCGTCGGCAAGACAATCTACCTTTTTCCCCTTTAAATGATAGGATACAGAAGAATCAATTTTCCATAGGAAATTTTCTAACAGGACCAACTCCTTCAGATCGTTGTACCTTGTGACTTTCTTACTCTTGACCCAATGATTGAAAATTTTAGTCATGGTCCTGGCAAATACCTTATGGGTTTCTTCTACTTTCTTCTGTTTTTTACGGAAAGATTGCCTGTAAGCCTCAGGCTGCAATTGATAGGTTTTTAGGATAGCTTCTTTGAGATTGTCATAATCCTGCCTAACTTCTGCTACTTCTGACAAATACGTGGCTCGAGCCTGCCCTGTCAAAACGGTTTGTAACATAAAAGGCCATTGATCTCTTGTCCATTTCATACCTCCAGCAACTTCCTCAAACAAAACAAAGAAATCCTGCACATTATCCTCTGTGAAAGGTGGAATGACACTAGTCATAGTCAATCCCAGAGGGGGAGCAATTACGGGAGCATTTGTATTGACATTTAGTTGAGCCGTACGATATTGATATTCATATTGTTCGGTCGTTGCTCTGGCTTTTATTCTGGCTAGTTCTAGTTCGAATATTTGATCACCGGTCAAACCAGGTGGCAATTGTTCATCAAGTTGGCTAGGTTTACTCGGGATCCCACCAACTGCTCCGTCACCCTCCTTGCCTTCTACAGGGAACAGGTGGGTTTTTATGGTCTGAGCCACCTCTACTTTAGACATGTTGGAGACAGTTAACTGGAGATGTGAGGCAAGCACTTTCAGTTCGGATTTTGACAGACAGTCAATATCAGGGGCTGTGGGTTCTGATTCTATGAAAACTCGAGCATCTTCGTCATTAATTAGTTGAGGCATGATTAATATTTGATTTTTAAGTAGTGAAACGTTAATGAAACTGAGTGAAACTGTATGAAACAAATCCTGGCAAGGTCGCCACTCTTCTGTTACGTATCTTGATCCTCAAGTGGTTAACTTGATGAATCTAGATAGCACAGAGATATATATTAAGGTATCAGTCAGCTGAAGGCAAAACAAAAGTAAAATCTAATAAAATTATTTCCTGTTGTTGCTTCCTTTCCTTTTGGATCTTAGGACTTGGTATCCTTTATTGACTGATACTCTTTAATTATGAAAAATACTGAAACTAATTAAAGTCATGTAGTATTTATAAAGAATTATTTCTTAACCGAAGCTTAGTAGGCTATGGTTATGAACCGAATAAGTTATAGCTAAAGAAGGACTATTAATTCTATAAAAAGTCTTGAAAGATAAATATTAAAGTAAGAATATTTCTGTCTCTTACCCTTTTTGAAATGAATAGCTAGTTTTCTTAATGTCCTTTTATTTATATTTAATGTAATTATTCTTGGTTCTTGTCTTACGTTAATAGTATTATATTATTATTATCATCAGGATTAATATCAAAGTCACATAAAAAGTTAGATATATATTTAATAATTAGTTAAATGTATTTCTTAACCACGTAACATTGAGGTTTGATTATGAGTAAATTAAGTTACAGGATCGCTTCATAGATTCGATTCAGGTCTCACTCAAATAATATGAAAAGCAAAAATAATATTTTGAAGCTAAAATAATTTTCTTCAGCTTAGGAAATCACTATAAGTAATATTAACACAGCCATGTTAGTCTAAGGCGATATTACTAATATGAGACAATAGCATCGCCGTACTAAGCACCGTTAAGCAATGTAAGCTTAATTAAAAGAAAATGAAAGAACTCGTAAGTATTAATATAAAACAATAGTATTACTTTCATCATAACCTAATTACTTAAAGAGTTGCTTTAGTCCACAAGTTAGTCAACTAAAATAGTTAAGTACATAATAATAGCGTTAACGTTAATTCCCAATCAAATAGTTAAGTACATAAATAGTAGCGTTAACGTTAATTCGCAATCAAATAGTTAAGCACATAATAGTAGCGTTAACATTAATTCCCAATCAAATAGTTAAGCACATAATAGTAGCGTTAACGTTAATTCCCAATCACATATCTCACTAACCAACATAACGTAAGTGTTTACACCGAACACACTTAAGACACACTTATATAATCTGACTGACAGTCACAATCCCATTATAATACTTCACCCCGTCTTCCTCCAGCTGCAAGTTCACCTTCCCCAACTCCAAATGAGACTGATTTGAATGCCCACTACTCGGGTCTTATATACTAAACAATGATGGTGTAGGAACGAATCAGGAGGCGAGTGATGGTGCGCGCCCCTATCATAGCTCCTCGAGTTGCATAGCAGGTGCGTCGACCAATGGGGTCTCCTGGCGTCGATCATACGTCATAGCGTCGGGTCATCAAAGTAGTTTGCAGGGTCCCATATGACGCACGCAGGTGTAAAGGCTTGTTTGCTGGTATGCGGGCGAGCTGGTTTCTCACTCGCTGGTTCGCTCGCTAGTCTGCTTCGCCGCTTGGGTAGTTTGACACTCCTTCAACTCTTAATTCTAATTCTAAATTAACATACAGGGCTCCGTATGTCAGACCTCCCCCCTAGAAAAGAGTTTAAGGAGTATAGTACATAATATTAAACATAATACATAAATAGATTCACCACCAGATTGGCAACAGCAAGATTATAATGAGGATATAATAAGGATATCACCCAAAGTAGGCAACGTCTCCAGGTACCACATCAGAACATAGCCGGAACGTAGCTGGAGCGTTATTCGAACTGCAAGGCATCTCACAGCTGAAGGCTTAAAAGCGCACTACTAAAGCATGATATTTACCTCGCTACAAGGGAGAGCTAATTGCCAAAATCCTCTCATTAAATTAAACTTACTGCTGTATGAGGCCAACCTGGTAAATGCAATCTTTGATCCGTGGCAGTTGGTAGGTATCGTTCTTTGTGACAGCATTAACTTGCCTATAGTCCATACATAACCTATGGCTCCCGTCTGGCTTTGGCACAAGTATGACCGGACTACTCCACTGGCTTAAGGCCCTTGTGATCAGCTGGTTTGAAAACATGAAGTCAAGCTCGACCTGCAGTATACTCCTGCGTTGTGGTGAGACACGGTAGGGGGATAGTTTAATGGGAGTTGCATCCCCTACGTCGATGTCGTGCAAGGCCCAAGAAGTGAGCCCTGAAGTATCACGGAACACACTGGGAGACTGAGATAAAACAGAGATTAGTTGGTTCGCTTGATCAGAGGGAAGATGACATAGTTTAGATGGTAATTCCCCCCAAGCTACTGAATTATACTGAAAGTTGGATAGGCTACAATATCATGACAAGTCAAAGTCTGCATGGATACCTTCAGGCTCTGGAACAGTCTGTTGCGGGTCAGTAAGAGAACTGAAGACTTCGTCCGCACCAGGCTGTCCACAGGTCCTGACATTCACTGCCACAGTGGGAGAATCTGGAAGAGAGGAATCAGGGGACCTATGGTAGGGTTTCAACATATTTATATGGAATACTTGCGTGGGCTATCTCCTGTCTGGGGTAGTTACTAGATAATCGGTAATGCTCACCCTCTGAATGATCTTATATGGGCCCCTGAACTTGGCAGATAAAGGTTGGCCAAAAAGGGGGAGCAGGACCAAAACCTCATCACCGGGCTGAAACTCCCTCTCACAGGCTTTTCTGTCATACCAGTTCTTCATGGAGCTTTTAGCCACTGTCAAGTTTTGAGCGACAAACTCACATGAGGATCTCAGACGGGTTTTGAAATCTGAAACATACTTGAGGAGGTTTTGGTTCCCTTCCTGGCCAACTAGGCTATCCTGCAATAGTTGCAAAGGACCTCTTACCTGGTGACCGAAAACTAGCTCATTAGGGGAAAAACCCAGGGATTCAGTTGGAACCTCACGAGTAACAAATAAAAGAAAAGGTACCCCCTTATCCCACTCAACTCCGGTCTCTGTACAATACTTACGTAACATTCCCTTTAATGTCTGGTGATATCGTTCGAGAACCCCTTGACTCTCTGGGTGGTAGGTGCTAGACTTAACATGCTCGATACCCAACTCCTTCAGGGACTGCTGGAAAATGTTAGAGGTAAAATTATTTCCTTGATCACTTTGCACCTCATGGGGGAAACCCATTCTGGTGAAGAATTTGAGCAGTTCCTTGATGACAGTTGGAGCAGAGGTAGTCCTTAAGGGTATAGCCTCTGGGTAGCGAGTTGCCATGTCCATAATAGTTAATAAATAAATGTTACCTTGGGAAGTGTTAGGCAATGGGTCTACAATGTCCATTACCACCCGAGTAAAAGGATTCTCGAAAACGGGCAAGGGCACCAGAGGATGTACAGGCACCTTCTGATTGGGTTTTCCTGTCATCTGGCAAGTGTGACACACTCTACAAAACTCCACTACATCTGCACGCATTCCTGGCCAGTAAAAGTGGGCTCTGATTCTGTCTAGAGTTTTTCTCACACCTAGGTGTCCTGCCAATGGTATACAATGTGCCATTTCCACGATATCTCTACAACAAGGTTTGGGGACTACAACTTGATGGACGTCCCAAGCCCCGTCACCGATTGGTCTGTGTGGCTGTCTCCATCTACGCCACAATACTCCTCCTTTGAGGTAGAAACATTCACCACCCTCCTTCTCACATTCCTCTTCACTCATGGTACTGGCAGCTAACTCCTTGAATTCACTATCATCTCTCTGTAGCTCTACCAGGCCACTAGGACAATTTGGAGGGGTTTCATGGTCATCGTTAGGGTCAAGATGAGCCATAAAGGTGTCAGATAAATCCACCTCAGTCACATCATCAGGCACAGTTGGAGCGTCATTCACACTCTCATCATCCCTTTCATCAACTCTTACATTCGGTACATTTCTGTCTGAGGGAACTGCTACTTGACACATTGAACGTGTGACAGCACACACAGGGAAAAATGTTGGCATCTCCTTTTCGAGCTCACCGGTTAGTGGCTCGTTAACAGGGGAAAGTGACAAAATGGGGTCTGGTCGGACCTTCTCACCTGCTACATCATTCCCCAAAAGGAGTGTTACCCCAGGCACAGGGATATCTTGGGACCTACACAAAGCTATGGTGGCCTCAACCTGTAGTAACTCACATTCAATTTCGCCTTTTACCAAGTGTGCATAAAATTGGCCTCCAGCACCTCTCATTACAACTGGTTCGCCAGGTGGGCACTCAGTGTAAGGATTCACCATGAGGGTGCTAGTAGAACCTGTGTCTCTCAGAATGTTTACCTCATGCATACAACCATTTAATCTCACGTTGCCAGATGAAATAAAGGGACGGTAACTGTCCTGCACTGATGGTGAAATTATTATTGGCTTAACCCTAGTGGGTTGCACCACACATGCTACTACACCCCTGTCTAGATGGTTTACGTTAGCTGCTAGGTACTCCTTCTGTCGGGAGTCCTGCATTAAAGGAACTTTTGGTGCTAGGTACTCCTTCTGTCGGGAGTCCTGCATTACAGGCACATATGGAGTTTGAGATACGGCGGCAACTGTCTGCCCCGATCTCTCGGTTCTCTCCTTGGCCCAGCACTGATAAGCTAGGTGGCCTCTCTTGCCACAAAAAGTACATACTTTAGGGGATACGGGAACGTTCCCTCTTTGAGCATTACTATTACTTTGGGGCCCACCTCTGTTACCATTGCCCTGAGTCGCATTTTTAGTTGGGGGAACAATTCTATTTTGGCTAGCTGGGGAAGACGTTATAGGCTTGTGACTGGGTCTGTCAGATTTGTGATTGGGATACTTAAAATTAGAACTAGAATTATCGTAGGGCTTCTTTCCACGAAATTTGTTGTTGAGCACGTATGTGTCAGCCATGTCAGCGGCGTCGGCAAGACAATCTACCTTTTTCCCCTTTAAATGATAGGATACAAAAGAATCAATTTTCCATAGGAAATTTTCTAACAGGACCAACTCCTTCAGATCGTTGTAGCTTGTGACTTTCTTACTCTTGACCCAATGATTGAAAGTTTTAGTCATGGTCCTGGCAAATACCTTATGGGTTTCTTCTACTTTCTTCTGGTTTTTACGGAAAGATTGCCTGTAAGCCTCAGGCTGCAATTGATAGGTTTTTAGGATAGCTTCTTTGAGATTGTCATAATCCTGCCTAACTTCTGCTACTTCTGACAAATACGTGGCTCGAGCCTGCCCTGTCAAAACGGTTTGTAACATAAAAGGCCATTGATCTCTTGTCCACTTCATACCTCCAGCAACTTCCTCAAACAAAACAAAGAAATCCTGCACATTATCCTCTGTGAAAGGTGGAATGACACTAGTCATAGTCAATCCCAGAGGGGGAGCAATTACGGGAGCATTTGTATTGACATTTAGTTGAGCCGTACGATATTGATATTCATATTGTTCGGTCGTTGCTCTGGCATTTAGTCTGACTTGTTTTTATTCTGCTTGTTCTAGTTCGAATATTTGATCACCGGTCAAACCAGGTGGCAATTGTTCATCAAGTTGGCTAGGTTTACTCGGGATCCCACCAACTGCTCCGTCACCCTCCCCGCCTTCTACAGGGAACAGGTGGGTTTTTATGGTCTGAGCCACCTCTACTTTAGACATGTTTGAGACAGTTAACTGGAGATGTGAGGCAAGCACTTTCAGTTCGGATTTTGACAGACAGTCAATATCAGGGGCTGTGGGTTCTGATTCTATGAAAACTCGAGCATCTTCGTCATTAATTAGTTGAGGCATGATTAATATTTGATTTTTAAGTAGTGAAACGGTTAAATGAAACTGAGTGAACTGTATGAAAAATCCTGGCAAGGTCGCCACTCTTCTGTTACGTATCTTGATCCTCAAGTGGTTAACTTGATGAATCTAGATAGCACAGAGATATATATTAAGGTATCAGTCAGCTGAAGGCAAAACAAAATTAAATCTAATAAAATTATTTCCTGTTGTTGCTTCCTTTCCTTTTGGATCTTAGGACTTGGTATCCTTTATTGACTGATACTCTTTAATTATGAAAAATACTGAAACTAATTAAAGTCATGTAGTATTTATAAAGAATTATTATTTAACCGAAGCTTAGTAGGCTATGGTTATGAACCGAATAAGTTATAGCTAAAGAAGGACTATTAATTCTATAAAAAGTCTTGAAAGATAAATATTAAAGTAAGAATATTTCTGTCTCTTACCCTTTTTGAAATGAAGATAGTTTTCTTATATGTCCTTTTATTTATATTTAATGTAATTATTCTTGGTTCTTGTCTTACGTTAATAGTATTATATTATTATTATCATCAGGATTAATATCAAAGTCACATAAAAAGTTAGATATATATTTAATAATTAGTTAAATGTATTTCTTAACCACGTAACATTGAGGTTTGATTATGAGTAAATTAAGTTACAGGATCGCTTCATAGATTCGATTCAGGTCTCACTCAAATAATATGAAAAGCAAAAATAATATTTTGAAGCTAAAATAATTTTCTTCAGCTTAGGAAATCACTATAAGTAATATTAACACAGCCATGTTAGTCTAAGGCGATATTACTAATATGAGACAATAGCATCACCGTACTAAGCACCGTTAAGCAATGTAAGCTTAATTAAAAGAAAATGAAAGAACTCGTAAGTATTAATATAAAACAATAGTATTACTTTCATCATAACCCAATTACTTAAAGAGTTGCTTTAGTCCACAAGTTAGTCAACTAAAATAGTTAAGTACATAATAATAGCGTTAACGTTAATTCCCAATCAAATAGTTAAGTACATAATAGCAGCGTTAACGTTAATTCCCAATCAAATAGTTAAGCACATAATAGTAGCGTTAACATTAATTCCCAATCAAATAGTTAAGCACATAATAGTAGCGTTAACGTTAATTCCCAATCACATATCTCACTAACCAACATAACGTAAGTGTTTACACCGAACACACTTAACACACATTATATAATCTGACTGACAGTCACAATCCCATTATAATACTTCACCCCGTCTTCCTCCAGCTGCAAGTTCACCTTCCCCAACTCCAAATGAGACTGATTTGAATGCCCACAACTCGGGTCTTATATACTAAACAATGATGGTGTAGGAACGAATCAGGAGGCGAGTGATGGTGCGCGCTCCTATCATAGCTCCTCGAGTCGCATAACAGGTGCGTCGACCATTCACAGCTCCTGGCGTCGATCATACGTCATAGCGTCGGGTCATCAAGTAGTTTGCAGGGTCCCCTATGACGCACGCAGGTGTGAAGGCTTGTTTGCTGGTATGCGGCGAGCTGGTTTCCCCACTCGCTAGTTCGCTCGCTAGTCTGCTTCACCGTTTGGGTAGGGGACTCCTTCAGCTCTTAATTCTAACTCTTAAATTAACATACAGGGCTCCGTATGTCAGACCTCCCCCCTAGAAAAGAGTTTAAGGAGTATAGTACATAATATTAAACATAATACATAAATAGATTCACCACCAGATTGGCAACAGCAAGATTATAATGAGGATATAATAAGGATATCACCCAAAGTAGGCAACGTCTCCAGGTACCACATCAGAACATAGCCGGAACGTAGCTAGAGCGTTATTCGAACTGCAAGGCATCTCACAGCTGAAGGCTTAAAAGCGCACTACTAAAATGATATTTACCTCGCTACAAGGGAGAGCTAATTGCCAAAATCCTCTCATTAAATTAAACTTACTGCTGTATGAGGCCAACCTGGTAAATGCAATCTTTGATCCGTGGCAGTGGGTAGGTATCGTTCTTTGTGACAGCATTAACTTGCCTATAGTCCCTACAAAACCTATGGCTCCCGTCTGGCTTTGGCACAAGTATGACCGGACTACTCCACTGGCTTAAGGCCCTAGTGATCAGTTCGTTAGATAACATAAAGTCAAGCTCGACCTGCAGTATACTCCTGCGTTGTGGCGAGACACGGTAGGGGGATAGTTTTAATGGGAGTTGCATCCCCTACGTCGATGTCGTGCAAGGCCAAAGAAGTGAGCCCTGAAGTATCACGGAACACACTGGGAGACTGAGATAAAACAGAGATTAGTTGGTTCGCTTGATCAGAGGGAAGATAACATAACTCTAGATGGTAATTCCCCCCAAGCTACTGAATTATACTGAAAGTTGGATAGGCTACATGACAAGTCAAAGTCTGCATGGATACCTTCAGGCTCTGGAACAGTCTGTTGCGGGTCAGTAAGAGAAACTGAAGACTTCGTCAGCACCAGGCTGTCCACAGGTCCTGACATTCACTGCCACAGTGGGAGAATCTGGAGGAGAGGAATCAGGGGACCTATGGTAGGGTTTCAACATATTATATGGAATACTTGCGTGGGCTTTCTCCTGTCTGGGGTAGTTACTAGATAATCGGTAATGCTCACCCTCCGAATGATCTTATATGGGCCCCTGAACTTGGCAGATAAAGGTTGGCCAAAAAGGGGGAGCAGGACCAAAACCTCATCACCGGGCTGAAACTCCCTCTCAGGTGCTTTTCTGTCATACCATTTCTTCATGGAGCTTTTAGCCACTGTCAAGTTTTGAGCGGCAAACTCACATGAGGATCTCAGCCGGGTTTTGAAATCTGAAACATACTTGAGGAGGTTTTGGTTCCCCTCCTGGCCAACTAGGCTATCCTGCAATAGTTGCAAAGGACCTCTTACCTGGTGACCGAAAACTAGCTCATTAGGGGAAAAACCCAGGGATTCAGTTGGAACCTCACGAGTAGCAAATAAAAGAAAAGGTACCCCCTTATCCCACTCAACTCCGGTCTCTGTACAATACTTACGTAACATTCCCTTTAATGTCTGATGATATCGTTCGAGAACCCCTTGACTCTCTGGGTGGTAGGTGCTAGACTTAACATGCTCGATACCCAACTCCTTCAGGGACTGCTGGAAAATGTTAGAGGTAAAATTAGTTCCTTGATCACTTTGCACCTCATGGGGGAAACCCATTCTAGTGAAGAATTTGAGCAGTTCCTTGATGACAGTTGGAGCAGAGGTAGTCCTTAAGGGTATAGCCTCTGGGTAGCGAGTTGCCATGTCCATGATAGTTAATAAATAAATGTTACCTTGGGAAGTCTTAGGCAATGGGCCTACAATGTCCACTACCACCCGAGTAAAAGGATTCTCGAAAACGGGCAAGGGCACCAGAGGATGTACAGGCACCTTCTGATTGGGTTTTCCTGTCATCTGGCAAGTGTGACACACTCTACAAAACTCCACTACATCTGCACGCATTCCTGGCCAGTAAAAGTGGGCTCTGATTCTGTCTAGAGTTTTTCTCACACCTAGGTGTCCTGCCAATGGTATACAATGTGCCATTTCCATGATATCTCTACGACAAGGTTTGGGGACTACTACTTGATGGACGTCCCAAGCCCCGTCATCGATTGGTCTGTGTGGCGGTCTCCATCTTCGCCACAATACTCCTCCTTTGAAGTAGAAACATTCACCACCCTCCTTCTCACATTCCTCTTCACTCACGGACCTGGCAGCTAACTCCTTGCATTCACTATCATCTCTCTGTAGCTCTACCAGGTCACTAGGACAATTTGGAGTAGTTTCATGGTCATCGTTAGGGTCAAGATGAGCCATAAAGGTGTCAGATAAATCCACCTCAGTCACATCATCAGGCACAGTTGGAGCGTCATTCACACTCTCATCATCCCTTTCATCAACTCTTACATTCGGTACATTTCTGTCTGAGGGAACTGCTACTTGAGACATTGAACGTGTGACAGCACACACAGGGAAAAATGTTGGCATCTCCTTGTCGAGCTCACCGGTTAGTGGCTCGTTAACAGGGGAAAGTGACAAAATGGGGTCTGGTCGGACCTACTCACCTGCTACATCATTCCCCAAAAGGAGTGTTACCGCAGGCACAGGGATATCTTGGGACCTACACAAAGCTATGGTGGCCTCACCCTGTAGTAACTCACATTCAATTTCGCCTTTTACCAAGTGTGCATAAAATTGGCCTCCAGCACCTCTCATTACAACTGGTTCGCCTGTGGGCACTCAGTGTAAGGATTCACCATGAGGGTGCTAGTAGAACCTGTGTCTCTCAGAATTTGTACCTCATGCATACAACCATTTAATCTCACGTTGCCAGATGAAATAAAGGGACGGTAACTGTCCTGCACTGATGGTGAAATTATTATTGGCTTAACCCTAGTGGGTTGCACCACACATGCTACTACACCCCTGTCTAGATGATTTACGTTAGCTGCTAGGTACTCCTTCTGTCGGGAGTCCTGTATTAAAGGAACTTTTGGTGCTAGGTACTCCTTCTGTCGGGAGTCCTGCATTACAGGCACATATTGAGTTTGAGATACGGCGGCAACTGTCTGCCCCGATCTCTCGGTTCTCTCCTTGGCCCAGCACTGATAAGCTAGGTGGCCTCTCATGCCACAAAAAGTACATACTTTAGGGGATACGGGAACGTTCCCTCTTTGAGCATTACTATTAGTTTGGGGCCCACCTCTGTTACCATTGCCCTGAGTCGCATTTTTAGTTGGGGGAACAATTCTATTTTGGCTAGCTGGGGAAGACGTTATAGGCTTGTGACTGGGTCTGTCAGATTTGTGATTGGGATACTTAAAATTAGAACTAGAATTATCGTAGGGCTTCTTTCCACGAAATTTGTTGTTGAGCACGTATGTGTCAGCCATGTCAGCGGCGTCGGCAAGACAATCTACCTTTTTCCCCTTTAAATGATAGGATACAGAAGAATCAATTTAGCCTCAGGCTGCAATTGATAGGTTTCAGGATAGCTTCTTTGAGATTGTCATAATCCTGCCTAACTTCTGCTACTTCTGACAAATACGTGGCTCGAGCCTGCCCTGTCAAAACAGTTTGTAACATAAAAGGCTATTGATCTCTTGTCCACTTCATACCTCCAGCAACTTCCTCAAACAAAACAAAGAAATCCTGCACATTATCCTCAGTGAACGGTGGAATGACACTGGTCATAGTCAATCCCAGAGGGGGAGCAATTTCGGGAGCATTTGTATTGACATTTAGTTGAGCCGTACGATATTGATATTCACATTGTTCGGTCGTTGCACTGGCATTTAGTCTGGCTTGTTCGGTCTTTGCTTCGGCATTTATTCTGGCTAGTTCTATATTTAGTCTGGCTTGTTCGGTCTTTGCTCTGCTTTGTTCTAGTTCGAATAATTGATCAATGGTAAAACCAGGTGGCAATTGTTCATCAAGTTGGCTAGGTTTACTCGGGATCCCACCAACTGCTCCGTCACCCTCCCCGCCTTGTACAGGGAACAGGTGGGTTTTTATGGTCTGAGCCACCTCTACTTTGGACATGTTTGAGACAGTTAACTGGAGATGTGAGGCAAGCACTTTCAGTTCAGATTTTGACAGACGGTCAATATCAGGGGCTGTGGGTTCTGATTCTATGAAAACTCGAGGATCTTCGTCATTAATTAGTTGAGGCATGATTAATATTTGATTTTTAACCCGTTGAGACCCAGCGTCGCACGTGTTGCGTCGGCAGTCTTTGATCACCAACTCCCAGCGACGCATCACGTGCGTCCGACATATAAAAAACACTTACGTGGCTCGTAAGGTAGGAAGTGGCGGGAGAATAGGAGGGGGAGGTACCGTAGTGTGTGTGGGAGCCGGGCCAGTAGGTGTGAGCGGGCCGAGACAGCCGGGCGGCTGGTGGTGGTGGGCTTAGTGGGGATAGTTTACACCCCTAGTTCACCGCCACTTTGAACCTTCATTACTCCGGTCGTATGGGAGCTAGAGGCTTCAGATTTATGTGAGATACTCCTTAGGATGTATGCCGTACAATGCCATACTCAGTTTTTACCCTAGTGCTCCCGGGCGGGTGGTCATGCGGGGGAGACGAACTATTGAACCCCCCGCCCCCCAAATGACCGAAATGAGTTTTTTTTTATTTTTGTCTTCATTTCTCACCATTCTCTTCCATTTTGGCTCAACAAATTGTTTTGAGGCTCCCCCCCCCCCCAAAACAAAATGTCAGAGGTGATTTTTTTTTTTTTTTTTTCATTTCTCATCCTTGTCTTCCATTTTAGCAAACAAAAACAAAAAGTGAAAATGGCTTGGGACTGGGGTGAACAAATTATTATAACTAGCCGGGGCTCAACGGGTTAAGTAGTAAAACGTTAATGAAACCGAGTGAAACCGTATGAAACGAATCCTGGCGAGGTCGCCACTCTTCTGTTACGTATCTTGATCCTCAAGTGGTTAACTTGATGAATCGAGATAGCACAGAGATATATATTAAGGTATCAGTCAGCTGAAGGCAAAACAAAAGTAAAATCTAATAAAATTATTTCCTGTTGTTGCTTCCTTTCCTTTTGGATCTTAGGACTTTGTATCCTTTATTGACTGATACTCTTTAATTATGAAAAATACTGAAACTAATTAAAGTCATGTAGTATTTATACAGAATTATTATTTAACCGAAGCTTAGTAGGCAATGGTTATGAACCGAATAAGTTATAGCTAAAGAAGGACTATTAATTTTATAAAAAGTCTTGAAAGATAAATATTAAAGTAAGAATATTTCTGTCTCTTACCCTTTTTGAAATGAATAGAGATAGTTTTCTTATATGTCCTTTTATTTATATTTAATGTAATTATTCTTGGTTCTTGTCTTACGTTAATAGTATTATATTATTATTATCATCAGGATTAATATCAAAGTCACATAAAAAGTTAGATATATATTTAATAATTAGTTAAATGTATTTCTTAACCACGTAACATTGAGGTTTGATTATGAGTAAATTAAGTTACAGGATCGCTTCATAGATTCGATTCAGGTCTCACTCAAATAATATTAAAAGCAAAAATAATATTTTGAAGCTAAAAGAATTTTCTTCAGCTTAGGAAATCACTAGAAGTAATATTAACACAGCCATGTTAGTCTAAGGCGATATTACTAATATGAGACAATAGCATCACCGTACTAAGCACCGTTAAGCAATGTAAGCTTAATTAAAAGAAAATGAAAGAACTCGTAAGTATTAATCTAAAACAATAGTATTACTTTCATCATAACCCAATTACTTAAAGAGTTGCTTTAGTCCACAACTTAGTCAACTAAAATAGTTAAGTACATAATAATAGCGTTAACGTTAAATCGCAATCAAATAGTTAAACACATAATAGTAGCGTTAACGTTAATTCCCAATAAAATAGTTAAGCACATAATAGTAGCTTTAACGTTAATTCCCAATCAAATAGTTAAGCACATAATAGTAGCGTTAACGTTAATTCCCAATCACATATCTCACTAACCAACATAACGTAAGTGTTTACACCGAACACACTTAACACACATTTATATAATCTGACTGACATTCACAATCCCATTATAATACTTCACCCCGTCTTCCTCCAGCTGCAAGTTCACCTTCCCCAACTCCAAATGAGACTGATTTGAATGCCCACAACTCGGGTCTTATATACTAAACAATGATGGTGTAGGAACGAATCAGGAGGCGGGGGGTGGTGCCCGCTCCAATCATAGCTCCTCGAGTCGCATAACAGGTGCCTGGTCCATTCACAGCTCCTGGCGTCGATCATACGTCATAGCGTCGGGTAGTTTGCAGGGTCCCCTATGACGCACGCAGGTGTGAAGGCTTGTTTGCTGGTATGCGGCGAGCTAGTTTCCCACTCGCTAGTTCGCTCGCTAGTCTGCTTCACCGTTTGGGTAGTGTGACTCCTTCAACTCTAATTCTAACTCTTAAATTAACATACAGGGCTCCGTATGTCAGACCTCCCCCCTAGAAAAGAGTTTAAGGAGTATAGTACATAATATTAAACATAATACATAAATAGATTCACCACCAGATTGGCAACAGCAGATTATAATGATATAATAAGGATATCACCCAAAGTAGGCAACGTCTCCAGGTACCACATCAGAACATAGCCGGAACGTAGCTGGAGCGTTATTCGAACTGCAGGCATCTCACAGCTGAAGGCTTAAAAGCGCACTACTAAAACATGATATTTACCTCGCTACAAGGGAGAGCTAATTGCCAAAATCCTCTCATAATTAACTTACTGCTGTATGAGGCCAACCTGGTAAATGCAATCTTTGATCCGTGGCAGTGGCTAGGTATCGTTCTTTGTGACAGCATTAACTTGCCTATAGTCCCTACAAAACCTATGGCTCCCGTCTGGCTTTGGCACAAGTATGACCGGACTACTCCACTGGCTTAACCCTTATTTAGCGGCGAGCAACATAAGTCGAGTTAAAAAAAGCTGGACTATGTGGCGGCGCTCGACATAACTCGAGTGGCAATTTCAGCACGTAATGTGGCTGAGAGAGAGAGACAAGTGGTGGCAGGAGACTAGCGAGCGTATGACTGCTCCAGACCACCGCGGCGAACCTACTGACACAAATCTCAGCTCCCTCCCTCTCTCACTCGCTACATACTCAATTATGTACTGAAAGTACCGAATTACCTGCTTTTTGCACTCGCGTTGCACGGTTATTGCAAGAAAACTATCCATCATACAAGGATCGTTATGGTGTCATTCGAAAGCTCTGTTTATGCCCTTTCAGGGATAGGTACTTGTTTTACGTTCTGGGTCTTATTTAGGCATGAAAATGATCACGTAAACAGCCCTATTTTGGCTAAAAACACCCCGCTGTGCGGTACACATAAATAAACCGCATAGGCCGCTCGTAAGGTGTTAAGGCCCTAGTGATCAGTTCGTTAGATAACATAAAGTCAAGCTCGACCTGCAGTATACTCCTGCGTTGTGGCGAGACACGGTAGGGGGATAGTTTAATGGGAGTTGCATCCCCTACGTCGATGTCGTGCACGGCCAAAGAAGTGAGCCCTGGAGTATCACGGAACACACTGGGAGACTGAGATAAAACAGAGATTAGATGGTTCGCTTGCTCAGAGGGAAGATGACATAGTTTAGATGGTAATTCCCCCCAAGCTACTGAATTATACTGAAAGTTGGATAGGCTACATGACAAGTCAAAGTCTGCATGGATACCTTCAGGCTCTGGAACAGTCTGTTGCGGGTCAGTAAGAGAACTGAAGACTTCGTCCGCACCAGGCTGTCCACAGGTCCTGACATTCACTGCCACAGTGGGAGAATCTGGAGGAGAGGAATCAGGGGACCTATGGTAGGGTTTCAACATATTTATATGGAATACTTGCGTGGGCTTTCTCCTGTCTGGGGTAGTTACAAGATAATCGGTAATGCTCACCCTCCGAATGATCTTATATGGGCCCCTGAACTTGGCAGATAAAGGTTGGCCAAAAAGGGGGAGCAGGACCAAAACCTCATCACCGGGCTGAAACTCCCTCTCATGGGCTTTTCTATCATACCATTTCTTCATGGAGCTTTTAGCCACGGTCAAGTTTTGAACGGCAAACTCACATGAGGATCTCAGCCGGGTTTTGAAATCTGAAACATACTTGAGGAGGTTTTGGTTCCCCTCCTGGCCAACTAGGCTATCCTGCAATAGTTGCAAAGGACCTCTTACCTGGTGACCGAAAACTAGCTCATTAGGGGAAAAACCCAGGGATTCAGTTGGAACCTCACGAGTAGCAAATAAAAGAAAAGGTACCCCCTTATCCCACTCAACTCCGGTCTCTGTACAATACTTACGTAACATTCCCTTTAATGTCTGATGATATCGTTCGAGAACCCCTTGACTCTCTGGGTGGTAGGTGCTAGACTTAACATGCTCGATACCCAACTCCTTCAGGGACTGCTGGAAAATGTTAGAGGTAAAATTAGTTCCTTGATCACTTTGCACCTCATGGGGGAAACCCATTCTAGTGAAGAATTTGAGCAGTTCCTTGATGACAGTTGGAGCAGAGGTAGTCCTTAAGGGTATAGCCTCTGGGTAGCGAGTTGCCATGTCCATGATAGTTAATAAATAAATGTTACCTTGGGAAGTCTTAGGCAATGGGCCTACAATGTCCACTACCACCCGAGTAAAAGGATTCTCGAAAACGGGCAAGGGCACCAGAGGATGTACAGGCACCTTCTGATTGGGTTTTCCTGTCATCTGGCAAGTGTGACACACTCTACAAAACTCCACTACATCTGCACGCATTCCTGGCCAGTAAAAGTGGGCTCTGATTCTGTCTAGAGTTTTTCTCACACCTAGGTGTCCTGCCAATGGTATACAATGTGCCATTTCCATGATATCTCTACGACAAGGTTTGGGGACTACTACTTGATGGACGTCCCAAGCCCCGTCATCGATTGGTCTGTGTGGCGGTCTTCATCTTCTCCACAATACTCCTCCTTTGAGGTAGAAACATTCACCACCCTCCTTCTCACATTCCTCTTCACTCACGGACCTGGCAGCTAACTCCTTGCATTCACTATCATCTCTCTGTAGCTCTACCAGGTCACTAGGACAATTTGGAGTAGTTTCATGGTCATCGTTAGGGTCAAGATGAGCCATAAAGGTGTCAGATAAATCCACCTCAGTCACATCATCAGGCACAGTTGGAGCATCATCCCTTTCATCAACTCTTACATTCGGTACATTTCTGTCTGAGGGAACTGCTACTTGAGACATTGAACGTGTGACAGCACACACAGGGAAAACAGTTGGCATCTCCTTGTCGAGCTCACCGGTTAGTGGCTCGTTAACTGGGGAAAGTGACAAAATGGGGTCTGGTCGGACCTTCTCACCTGCTACATCATTCCCCAAAAGGAGCGTTACCCCAGGCACAGGGATATCTTGGGACCTACACAAAGCTATGGTGGCCTCACCCTGTAGTAACTCACATTCAATTTCGCCTTTTACCAAGTGTGCATAAAATTGGCCTCCAGCACCTCTCATTACAACTGGTTCGCCAGGTGGGCACTCAGTGTAAGGATTCACCATGAGGGTGCTAGTAGAACCTGTGTCTCTCAGAATTTTTACCTCATGCATACAACCATTTAATCTCACGTTGCCAGATGAAATAAAGGGACGGTAACTGTCCTGCACTGATGGTGAAATTATTATTGGCTTAACCCTAGTGGGTTGCACCACACATGCTACTACACCTCTGTCTAGATGATTTACGTTAGCTGCTAGGTACTCCTTCTGTCGGGAGTCCTGTATTAACCCTTAATTAGCGGCGAGCAACATAAGTCGAGTTAAAAAAAGCTGGACTATGTGGCGGCGCTCGACATAACTCGAGTGGCAATTTCAGCACGTAATGTGGCTGAGAGAGAGAGACAAGTGGTGGCAGGAGACTAGCGAGCGTATGACTGCTCCAGACCACCGCGGCGAACCTACTGACACAAATCTCAGCTCCCTCCTCCCTCTCTCACTCGCTACATACTCAATTATGTACTGAAAGTACCGAATTACCTGCTTTTTGCACTCGCGTTGCACGGTTATTGCAAGAAAACTATCCATCATACAAGGATCGTTATGGTGTCATTCGAAAGCTCTGTTTATGCCCTTTCAGGGATAGGTACTTGTTTTACGTTCTGGGTCTTATTTAGGCATGAAAATGATCACGTAAACAGCCCTATTTTGGCTAAAAACACCCCGCTGTGCGGTACACATAAATAAACCGCATAGGCCGCTCGTAAGGTGTTAAAGGAACTTTTGGTGCTAGGTACTCCTTCTGTCGGGAGTCCTGCATTACAGGCACATATGGAGTTTGAGATACGGCGGCAACTGTCTGCCCCGATCTCTCGGTTTTCTCCTTGGCCCAGCACTGATAAGCTAGGTGGCCTCTCATGCCACAAAAAGTACATACTTTAGGGGATACGGGAACGTTCCCTCTTTGAGCATTACTATTAGTTTGGGGCCCACCTCTGTTACCATTGCCCTGAGTCGCATTTTTAGTTGGGGGAACAATTCTATTTTGGCTAGCTGGGGAAGACGTTATAGGCTTGTGACTGGGTCTGTCAGATTTGTGATTGGGATACTTAAAATTAGAACTAGAATTATCGTAGGGCTTCTTTCCACGAAATTTGTTGTTGAGCACGTATGTGTCAGCCATGTCAGCGGCGTCGGCAAGACAATCTACCTTTTTCCCCTTTAAATGATAGGATACAGAAGAATCAATTTTCCATAGGAAATTTTCTAACAGGACCAACTCCTTCAGATCGTTGTAGCTTGTGACTTTCTTACTCTTGACCCAATGATTGAAAGTTTTAGTCATGGTCCTGGCAAATACCTTATGGGTTTCTTCTACTTTCTTCTGTTTTTTACGGAAAGATTGCCTGTAAGCCTCAGGCTGCAATTGATAGGTTTTTAGGATAGCTTCTTTGAGATTGTCATAATCCTGCCTAACTTCTGTTACTTCTGACAAATACGTGGCTCGAGCCTGCCCTGTCAAAACAGTTTGTAACATAAAAGGCCATTGATCTCTTGTCCACTTCATACCTCCAGCAACTTCCTCAAACAAAACAAAGAAATCCTGCACATTATCCTCAGTGAACGGTGGAATGACACTGGTCATAGTCAATCCCAGAGGGGGAGCAATTTCGGGAGCATTTGTATTGACATTTAGTTGAGCCGTACGATATTGATATTCACATTGTTCGGTCGTTGCACTGGCATTTAGTCTGGCTTGTTCGGTCTTTGCTTCGGCATTTATTCTGGCTAGTCCTATATTTAGTCTGGCTTGTTCGGTCTTTGCTCTGCTTTGTTCTAGTTCGAATAATTGATCAATGGTAAAACCAGGTGGCAATTGTTCATCAAGTTGGCTAGGTTTACTCGGGATCCCACCAACTGCTCCGTCACCCTCCCCGCCTTGTACAGGGAACAGGTGGGTTTTTATGGTCTGAGCCACCTCTACTTTGGACATGTTTGAGACAGTTAACTGGAGATGTGAGGCAAGCACTTTCAGTTCAGATTTTGACAGACGGTCAATATCAGGGGCTGTGGGTTCTGATTCTATGAAAACTCGAGCATCTTCGTCATTAATTAGTTGAGGCATGATTAATATTTGATTTTTAACCCTTAATTAGCGGCGAGCAACATAAGTCGAGTTAAATAAAGCTGGACTATGTGGCGGTGCTCGACATAGGTCGAGTGGCAATTTCAGCACGTAATGTTGCTGAGAGAGAGAGACATGTGGTGGCAGGAGAGTAGCGAGCGTATGACTGCTCCAGACCACCGCGGCGAACCTACTGACACGAATCCCACCTCCCTCCTCCCTCTCTCACTCGCTATATACGGAATTGTATGGGGAAAGTGCCTAATTACATGCTTTTTGCACTCGCGTTGCACGGTTATTGCAAGAAAACTAGCCACCATAAAAGGATCGTTATGGTGTCATTCGAAAGCTCTGTTTATGCCCTTTCAGGGATAGATACTTGTTTTACGTTCTGGGTCTTATTTAGGCATGAAAATGATCACGTAAACAGCCCTATTTTGGCTAAAAACACCCCGCTGGGCGGTACATATAAATAAACCGCATAGGCCGCTCTTAAGGTGTTAAGTAGTGAAACGTTAATGAAACCGAGTGAAACCATATGAAACGAATCCTGGCGAGGTCGCCACTCTTCTGTTACGTATCTTGATCCTCAAGTGGTTAACTTGATGAATCGAGATAGCACAGAGATATATATTAAGGTATCAGTCAGCTGAAGGCAAAACAAAAGTAAAATCTAATAAAATTATTTCCTGTTGTTGCTTCCTTTCCTTTTGGATCTTAGGACTTTGTATCCTTTATTGACTGATACTCTTTAATTATGAAAAATACTGAAACTAATTAAAGTCATGTAGTATTTATAAAGAATTATTATTTAACCGAAGCTTAGTAGGCTATGGTTATGAACCGAATAAGTTATAGCTAAAGAAGGACTATTAATTTTATAAAAAGTCTTGAAAGATAAATATTAAAGTAAGAATATTTCTGTCTCTTACCCTTTTTGAAATGAATAGATAGTTTTCTTATATGTCCTTTTATTTATATTTAATGTAATTATTCTTGGTTCTTGTCTTACGTTAATAGTATTATATTATTATTATCATCAGGATTAATATCAAAGTCACATAAAAAGTTAGATATATATTTAATAATTAGTTAAATGTATTTCTTAACCACGTAACATTGAGGTTTGATTATGAGTAAATTAAGTTACAGGATCGCTTTATAGATTCGATTCAGGTCTCACTCAAATAATATTAAAAGCAAAAATAATATTTTGAAGCTAAAAGAATTTTCTTCAGCTTAGGAAATCACTAGAAGTAATATTAACACAGCCATGTTAGTCTAAGGCGATATTACTAATATGAGACAATAGCATCACCGTACTAAGCACCGTTAAGCAATGTAAGCTTAATTAAAAGAAAATTAAAGAACTCGTAAGTATTAATCTAAAACAATAGTATTACTTTCATCATAACCCAATTACTTAAAGAGTTGCTTTAGTCCACAAGTTAGTCAACTAAAATAGTTAAGTACATAATAATAGCGTTAACGTTAAATCGCAATCAAATAGTTAAACACATAATAGTAGCGTTAACGTTAATTCCCAATAAAATAGTTAAGCACATAATAGTAGCTTTAACGTTAATTCCCAATCAAATAGTTAAGCACATAATAGTAGCGTTAACGTTAATTCCCAATCACATATCTCACTAACCAACATAACGTAAGTGTTTACACCGAACACACTTAACACACATTTATATAATCTGACTGACATTCACAATCCCATTATAATACTTCACCCCGTCTTCCTCCAGCTGCAAGTTCACCTTCCCCAACTCCAAATGAGACTGATTTGAATGCCCACAACTCGGGTCTTATATACTAAACAATGATGGTGTAGGAACGAATCAGGAGGCGGGGGGTGGTGCCCGCTCCAATCATAGCACCTCAAGTCGCATAACAGGTGCCTGGTCCATTCACAGCTCCTGGCGTCGATCATACGTCATAGCGTCGGGTAGTTTGCAGGGTCCCCTATGACGCACGCAGGTGTGAAGGCTTGTTTGCTGGTATGCGGCGAGCTGGTTTCCCCACTCGCTAGTTCGCTCGCTAGTCTGCTTCACCGTATGGGTAGTGTGACTCCTTCAACTCTAATTCTAACTCTTAAATTAACATACAGGGCTCCGTATGTCAGACCTCCCCCCTAGAAAAGAGTTTAAGGAGTATAGTACATAATATTAAACATAATACATAAATAGATTCACCACCAGATTGGCAACAGCAAGATTATAATGAGGATATAATAAGGATATCACCCAAAGTAGGCAACGTCTCCAGGTACCACATCAGAACATAGCCGGAACGTAGCTGGAGCGTTATTCGAACTGCAAGGCTTCTCACAGCTGAAGGCTTAAAAGCGCACTACTAAAACATGATATTTACCTCGCTACAAGGGAGAGCTAATTGCCAAAATCCTCTCATTAAATTAAACTTACTGCTGTATGAGGCCAACCTGGTAAATGCAATCTTTGATCCGTGGCAGTGGGTAGGTATCGTTCTTTGTGACAGCATTAACTTGCCTATAGTCCCTACAAAACCTATGGCTCCCGTCTGGCTTTGGCACAAGTATGACCGGACTACTCCACTGGCTTAAGGCCCTAGTGATCAGTTCGTTAGATAACATAAAGTCAAGCTCGACCTGCAGTATACTCCTGCGTTGTGGCGAGACACGGTAGGGGGATAGTTTAATGGGAGTTGCATCCCCTACGTCGATGTCGTGCACGGCCAAAGAAGTGAGCCCTGGAGTATCACGGAACACACTGGGAGACTGAGATAAAACAGAGATTAGATGGTTCGCTTGCTCAGAGGGAAGATGACATAGTTTAGATGGTAATTCCCCCAAGCTACTGAATTATACTGAAAGTTGGATAGGCTACATGACAAGTCAAAGTCTGCATGGATACCTTCAGGCTCTGGAACAGTCTGTTGCGGGTCAGTAAGAGAACTGAAGACTTCGTCCGCACCAGGCTGTCCACAGGTCCTGACATTCACTGCCACAGTGGGAGAATCTGGAGGAGAGGAATCAGGGGACCTATGGTAGGGTTTCAACATATTTATATGGAATACTTGCGTGGGCTTTCTCCTGTCTGGGGTAGTTACAAGATAATCGGTAATGCTCACCCTCCGAATGATCTTATATGGGCCCCTGAACTTGGCAGATAAAGGTTGGCCAAAAAGGGGGAGCAGGACCAAAACCTCATCACCGGGCTGAAACTCCCTCTCATGGGCTTTTCTGTCATACCATTTCTTCATGGAGCTTTTAGCCACGGTCAAGTTTTGAACGGCAAACTCACATGAGGATCTCAGCCGGGTTTTGAAATCTGAATCATACTTGAGGAGGTTTTGGTTCCCCTCCTGGCCAACTAGGCTATCCTGCAATAGTTGCAAAGGACCTCTTACCTGGTGACCGAAAACTAGCTCATTAGGGGAAAAACCCAGGGATTCAGTTGGAACCTCACGAGTAGCAAATAAAAGAAAAGGTACCCCCTTATCCCACTCAACTCCGGTCTCTGTACAATACTTACGTAACATTCCCTTTAATGGCTGATGATATCGTTCGAGAACCCCTTGACTCTCTGGGTGGTAGGTGCTAGACTTAACATGCTCGATACCCAACTCCTTCAGGGACTGCTGGAAAATGTTAGAGGTAAAATTAGTTCCTTGATCACTTTGCACCTCATGGGGGAAACCCATTCTAGTGAAGAATTTGAGCAGTTCCTTGATGACAGTTGGAGCAGAGGTAGTCCTTAAGGGTATAGCCTCTGGGTAGCGAGTTGCCATGTCCATGATAGTTAATAAATAAATGTTACCTTGGGAAGTCTTAGGCAATGGGCCTACAATGTCCACTACCACCCGAGTAAAAGGATTCTCGAAAACGGGCAAGGGCACCAGAGGATGTACAGGCACCTTCTGATTGGGTTTTCCTGTCATCTGGCAAGTGTGACACACTCTACAAAACTCCACTACATCTGCACGCATTCCTGGCCAGTAAAAGTGGGCTCTGATTCTGTCTAGAGTTTTTCTCACACCTAGGTGTCCTGCTAATGGTATACAATGTGCCATTTCCATGATATCTCTACGACAAGGTTTGGGGACTACTACTTGATGGACGTCCCAAGCCCCGTCATCGATTGGTCTGTGTGGCGGTCTCCATCTTCGCCACAATACTCCTCCTTTGAGGTAGAAACATTCACCACCCTCCTTCTCATATTCCTCTTCACTCACGGACCTGGCAGCTAACTCCTTGCATTCACTATCATCTCTCTGTAGCTCTACCAGGTCACTAGGACAATTTGGAGGAGTTTCATGGTCATCGTTAGGGTCAAGATGAGCCATAAAGGTGTCAGATAAATCCACCTCAGTCACATCATCAGGCACAGTTGGAGCATCATCCCTTTCATCAACTCTTACATTCGGTACATTTCTGTCTGAGGGAACTGCTACTTGAGACATTGAACGTGTGACAGCACACACAGGGAAAACAGTTGGCATCTCCTTGTCGAGCTCACCGGTTAGTGGCTCGTTAAAAGGGGAAAGTGACAAAATGGGGTCTGGTCGGACCTTCTCACCTGCTACATCATTCCCCAAAAGGAGCGTTACCCCAGGCACAGGGATATCTTGGGACCTACACAAAGCTATGGTGGCCTCACCCTGTAGTAACTCGCATTCAATTTCGCCTTTTACCAAGTGTGCATAAAATTGGCCTCCAGCACCTCTCATTACAACTGGTTCACCAGGTGGGCACTCAGTGTAAGGATTCACCATGAGGGTGCTAGTAGAACCTGTGTCTCTCAGAATTTTTACCTCATGCATACAACCATTTAACCCGTTGAGACCCAGCGTCGCACGTGTTGCGTCGGCAGTCTTTGATCACCAACTCCCAGCGACGCATCACGTGCGTCCGACATATAAAAAACACTTACGTGGCCCGTAAGGTAGGAAATGGCGGGAGAATAGGAGGGGGCGGTACCGTAGTGTGTGGGGGAGCCGGGCCAGTAGGTGTGAGCGGGCCGAGACAGCCGCGCGGCTGGTGGTGGTGGGCTTAGTGGGGATAGTTTACACCCCTAGTTTACCGCCACTTTGAACCTTCATTACTCCGGTCGTATGGGAGCTAGAGGCTTGAGATTTATGCGAGATACTCCTTAGGATGTATGCCGTACAATGCCATACTCAGTTTTTACCCTAGTGCTCCCGGGCGGGTGGTCATGCGGGGGAGACGAACTATTGAAACCCCCCCCCTCCGCCCCCCAAATGACCGAAATGAGTTTTTTTTTATTTATGTGTTCATTTCTCACCATTCTCTTCCATTTTGGCTCAACAAATTTTTTTGAAGCTCCCCCCCCCCCCCAACCCCCCACCGGCCCCCCCCCCCCAAAAAAAAAAATGTGAGAGGTGATTTTTTTTTTTTTTTTTTTCATTTCTCATCCTTGTCTTCCATTTTAGCAAACAAAAAAAATAAGTGAAAATGGCTTGGGACTGGGGTGAACAAAATATTATAACTAGCCGGGGCTCAACGGGTTAATCTCACGTTGCCAGATGAAATAAAGGGACGGTAACTGTCCTGCACTGATGGTGAAATTATTATTGGCTTAACCCTAGTGGGTTGCACCACACATGCTACTACACCCCTGTCTAGATGATTTACGTTAGCTGCTAGGTACTCCTTCTGTCGGGAGTCCTGTATTAAAGGAACTTTTGGTGCTAGGTACTCCTTCTGTCGGGAGTCCTGCATTACAGGCACATATGGAGTTTGAGATACGGCGGCAACTGTCTGCCCCGATCTCTCGGTTCTCTCCTTGGCCCAGCACTGATAAGCTAGGTGGCCTCTCATGCCACAAAAAGTACATACTTTAGGGGATACGGGAACGTTCCCTCTTTGAGCATTACTATTAGTTTGGGGCCCACCTCTGTTACCATTGCCCTGAGTCGCATTTTTAGTTGGGGGAACAATTCTATTTTGGCTAGCTGGGGAAGACGTTATAGGCTTGTGACTGGGTCTGTCAGATTTGTGATTGGGATACTTAAAATTAGAACTAGAATTATCGTAGGGCTTCTTTCCACAAAATTTGTTGTTGAGCACGTATGTGTCAGCCATGTCAGCGGCGTCGGCAAGACAATCTACCTTTTTCCCCTTTAAATGATAGGATACAGAAGAATCAATTTTCCATAGGAAATTTTCTAACAGGACCAACTCCTTCAGATCGTTGTAGCTTGTGACTTTCTTACTCTTGACCCAATGATTGAAAGTTTTAGTCATGGTCCTGGCAAATACCTTATGGGTTTCTTCTACTTTCTTCTGTTTTTTACGGAAAGATTGCCTGTAAGCCTCAGGCTGCAATTGATAGGTTTTTAGGATAGCTTCTTTGAGATTGTCATAATCCTGCCTAACTTCTGCTACTTCTGACAAATACGTGGCTCGAGCCTGCCCTGTCAAAACAGTTTGTAACATAAAAGGCCATTGATCTCTTGTCCACTTCATACCTCCAACAACTTCCTCAAACAAAACAAAGAAATCCTGCACATTATCCTCAGTGAACGGTGGAATGACACTGGTCATAGTCAATCCCAGAGGGGGAGCAATTTCGGGAGCATTTGTATTGACATTTAGTTGAGCCGTACGATATTGATATTCACATTGTTCGGTCGTTGCACTGGCATTTAGTCTGGCTTGTTCGGTCTTTGCTTCGGCATTTATTCTGGCTAGTCCTATATTTAGTCTGGCTTGTTCGGTCTTTGCTCTGCTTTGTTCTAGTTCGAATAATTGATCAATTGTAAAACCAGGTGGCAATTGTTCATCAAGTTGGCTAGGTTTACTCGGGATCCCACCAACTGCTCCGTCACCCTCCCCGCCTTGTACAGGGAACAGGTGGGTTTTTATGGTCTGAGCCACCTCTACTTTGGACATGTTTGAGACAGTTAACTGGAGATGTGAGGCAAGCACTTTCAGTTCAGATTTTGACAGACGGTCAATATCAGGGGCTGTGGGTTCTGATTCTATGAAAACTCGAGCATCTTCGTCATTAATTAGTTGAGGCATGATTAATATTTGATTTTTAACCCTTAATTAGCGGCGAGCAACATAAGTCGAGTTAAATAAAGCTGGACTATGTGGCGGTGCTCGACATAGGTCGAGTGGCAATTTCAGTACGTAATGTTGCTGAGAGAGAGAGACAAGTGGTGGCAGGAGTGTAGCGAGCGTATGACTGCTCCAGACCACCGCGGCGAACCTACTGACACGAATCCCACCTCCCTCCTCCCTCTCTCACTCGCTATATACGGAATTGTATGGGGAAAGTGCCTAATTACATGCTTTTTGCACTCGCGTTGCACGGTTATTGCAAGAAAACTAGCCACCATAAAAGGATCGTTATGGTGTCATTCGAAAGCTCTGTTTATGCCCTTTCAGGGATAGATACTTGTTTTACGTTCTGGGTCTTATTTAGGCATGAAAATGATCACGTAAACAGCCCTATTTTGGCTAAAAACACCCCGCTGGGCAGTACATATAAATAAACCGCATAGGCCGCTCTTAAGGTGTTAAGTAGTGAAACGTTAATGAAACCGAGTGAAACCGTATGAAACGAATCCTGGCGAGGTCGCCACTCTTCTGTTACGTATCTTGATCCTCAAGTGGTTAACTTGATGAATCGAGATAGCACAGAGATATATATTAAGGTATCAGTCAGCTGAAGGCAAAACAAAAGTAAAATCTAATAAAATTATTTCCTGTTGTTGCTTCCTTTCCTTTTGGATCTTAGGACTTTGTATCCTTTATTGACTGATACTCTTTAATTATGAAAAATACTGAAACTAATTAAAGTCATGTAGTATTTATAAAGAATTATTATTTAACCGAAGCTTAGTAGGCTATGGTTATGAACCGAATAAGTTATAGCTAAAGAAGGACTATTAATTTTATAAAAAGTCTTGAAAGATAAATATTAAAGTAAGAATATTTCTGTCTCTTACCCTTTTTGAAATGAATAGATAGTTTTCTTATATGTCCTTTTATTTATATTTAATGTAATTATTCTTGGTTCTTGTCTTACGTTAATAGTATTATATTATTATCATCAGGATTAATATCAAAGTCACATAAAAAGTTAGATATATATTTAATAATTAGTTAAATTTATTTCTTAACCACGTAACATTGAGGTTTGATTATGAGTAAATTAAGTTACAGGATCGCTTCATAGATTCGATTCAGGTCTCACTCAAATAATATGAAAAGCAAAAATAATATTTTGAAGCTAAAAGAATTTTCTTCAGCTTAGGAAATCACTAGAAGTAATATTAACACAGCCATGTTAGTCTAAGGCGATATTACTAATATGAGACAATAGCATCACCGTACTAAGCACCGTTAAGCAATGTAAGCTTAATTAAAAGAAAATGAAAGAACTCGTAAGTATTAATCTAAAACAATAGTATTACTTTCATCATAACCCAATTACTTAAAGAGTTGCTTTAGTTCACAAGTTAGTCAACTAAAATAGTTAAGTACATAATAATAGCGTTAACGTTAAATCGCAATCAAATAGTTAAACACATAATAGTAGCGTTAACGTTAATTCCCAATAAAATAGTTAAGCACATAATAGTAGCATTAACGTTAATTCCCAATCAAATAGTTAAGCACATAATAGTAGCGTTAACGTTAATTCCCAATCACATATCTCACTAACCAACATAACGTAAGTGTTTACACCGAACACACATTTATATAATCTGACTGACAGTCACAATCCCATTATAATACTTCACCCCGTCTTCCTCCAGCTGCAAGTTCACCTTCCCCAACTCCAAATGAGACTGATTTGAATGCCCACAACTCGGGTCTTATATACTAAACAATGATGGTGTAGGAACGAATCAGGAGGCGGGGGTTGGTGCCCGCTCCAATCATAGCTCCTCGAGTCGCATAACAGGTGCCTGGTCCATTCACAGCTCCTGGCGTCGATCATACGTCATAGCGTCGGGTAGTTTGCAGGGTCACCTATGACGCACGCAGGTGTGAAGGCTTGTTTGCTGGTATGCGGCGAGCTGGTTTCCCCTCTCGCTTGTTCGCTCGCTAGTCTGCTTCACCGTTTGGGTAGTGTGACTCCTTCAACTCTAATTCTAACTCTTAAATTAACATACAGGGCTCCGTATGTCAGAATATATATATATTTGTATATATATATGTTACAGTCAATTTATAAACGACTACAAAATTCAGGCAACTTATAAGTTGCCTGTTTTATTGAGGCATTATATAAAATGCCTAAAACTATTAGGTATTTTACAAGTTGCCTTGATTGCTGCATAGTTTTCTTTACATATTGCCTGAAATATAATTGTGCTAGATAATGCCCTCACTTGCTCCCTGCACAGCTGTTCTGGAACTTTGGGCCTTCCAGAGGCGGTTTACACCTTTGATATTGTTGAAATGCAGAATAAAACCCTTAACACCTTAAGAGCGGGTGGTGGAGTATATTTCACCGTGCCGCCCAGCGTTTTTTTTTTTACCATAAATGGCCTTGTTTCCGTGCTCTTTTTCATGCATAAACAAGAGCCAGAGTGTAATACAATTATGTATCCCTGAAAGGGCGTTAATTGAGCTTTCCAATGACACCTGAACCATCCTTCTACGATCACTGGTTGTCTTGCAACGATCGTGCAACCGAAAGGCAAAATCGCTAAAATACGGTCATTTCGTTACATAATTACGTGTGTAGCGAGGGAGGGAGGGTGGATGTGTGTGGAGTAAATGTCAGTAGGCCCACGGCAGCCGTGGCGAGCGATCATGAGGCAACCTATGCTCCTCCCGTCGCTTGTCTCTCTCTCAGAGCCCATATTTGCTCCAAAATTGCACACAGACTCAGGTTGAGCCCCGCTCTTTGGGCTGGTGTTCTCTATTCGGACTAGAGTCGGGCCCCGCTAAATAAGGGTTAAAAATGTATTGATACTAAAACCAGTAGTCATAAAAATTCATAAATTGTGTGTGTTTTATTGGAACACGTCAAATTGGAATGACATATTGAATTGCATTTCATCTTTTCCTTAAAACACTTTCATATGTCAGTTTGGCATCTTTTATGTGTAGTTGCACAGTTACATTTGACATAACCTTGGCCACCACATGTACACTCTTTATGAATTGCTTCATGCAATGACAGTTTGTTTTCAGTGCACATATCATCAATATTGTAGAGGTTTTCAGGACAAATATCAAACTGATTGCGAGCAAAATGATCTCTTAATATACCAGATTTCACTGTAATATCGTACATATCATTTTCATCACGGTTCAAGATGACACCCATGATATTGCATGGATCGCCCTTGCCTCAATCGACTAGTGGAATTGAAACAATATCATTATCACCTGGTTTTCCAGATGCATGAACCACTTTTGTGCGCTTCACCATACGCTCTGCTTGTTTTAGTTGACTTTCAGCAGCTCTCTAGCGTTGAGTTTTGATTTAGTCTTTTCGAATAATTTCTGCAGGACGAATGTTTGTCCTACTGGCCAATCACTTGTGTCAATGTCCTCCATCCAGGCTTCAAGCATGTATTTTATATCTCAGATGAGTCTCTCTACTGAACCCTGACTTTGTGGATGGTGAGGTTTACCATGCACCATCAAAAGTTCAGGCTGCATTATCTTCAACTCCCTTTATTACCTGCGCTGTAAATTGTGTTCCATTGTCACTTTGTAGGATGTTGGGTGCTCCACCAAAACACAATCAAAAGATAAAACGATAAGCAAATAAATACAAATGAGCAATCACAAGTAGCATATATCTACGTCCGGCAAGGGGGGATGTAATGAATATTTTACTTTGCATTGAACAATTGGTTTAAAAATGTCTTCCAAATGAAATAGTGGAGTGTTCAATTTCAGAATACAACCAAATACTTTGTTCTCCTCTTTCCAAATCTGCAACCAGAAATTTTCTATCTTCAATAGTTCTCAAGCAGTGACCGAAAACAAAAAAAGTATGACTTTGCATTATATGGTTTATAACATTTGCGAATTATTTCGTTGTTACGATGTCTATGGTTCTCAATTTAGGCTGTATGAATACGGCAGATAATGCTGAAGAGAATAAAAAAAACTAGAAGTTCCTACGACAAATACCTTTTGCCCTATGAATATTTGAAATGCGAATATTTACGCTTCACTCGTCCCCGTTCCGCCGACGCTAGCCGGGTTCCGAGCTGTTCCCCACCTCGGCGTTGCTTTATTTGCTCGGATACGTATATAACTGTGTATATCACCGTAATCGGAAAATTATGCACTTTCTAATGGTGAAAACCAAAATAATATAGCATAATTGGTTCGCGAGCTATGCACAATTGTTTCCATGCACTGTTATTGTTATGTAAATATATGAGAATTTGTCTACAGTTGTTTATCTTTGCCACAATATACAACACTTTTATATAATTTTCCTTGCCAATAATTGTATAATGTTCATAGAACATATGTCAGTTATGAAGGTTG
This sequence comes from Paralithodes platypus, assembly GCA_032716605.1. NCBI lineage: Eukaryota > Metazoa > Arthropoda > Malacostraca > Decapoda > Lithodidae > Paralithodes > Paralithodes platypus. Next base: position 24,753,764 of record CM064492.1, on the reverse strand, counting down.
TCAATTTTACTTACCTGATAGGGCCACAACCCTTTCCAACGAGAAGGGAATTGGCTCCTGGGTTGACACTGAAAAAAAAAAAAATTATCTTCAAGTAATAAATTCAGAAATAATTCTATTGTACACACAAATAAAGTAATATATAAATATATAAATATATATATATATATATATACAAGGTGTCATATATATATATATATATATATATATATACAAGGTGTCAAACAAAATATAATGAATGGTAACAAAAATGTGTGTATGTGTGTGTGGGTATATATATATATATATATATATATATATATATATATATATATATATATATATATATATATATATATATATATATGAATATATATATACAAGGTGTCAAACCACAGAAATATGAAGATTTCCAAGCCACCCTAGGAGGTACTGCATTTGACTCGTTATTTTTTTAGAGTGGTTTCCCCAGGAGGCCTATATCCACTTTGATGATGAAGGTGGGTGAATGAAGGTGGGTAAATGTAGGTGGGTGAATGTCGGTGGGTGAATGTCGGTGGGTGAACGAGGGTGGGTGAATGAAGGTGGGTGAATGTAGGTGGGTGAATGAAGGTGGGTGAATGAAGGTGGGTGAATGAAGAAGAGAAATGGAGAAAAGAAATGAATGAATGAATCAATGAATGAATGATTGCACATGGCTCCTGACTATAGGACACCTGCATTGTGGCTATGGAAAAAGTTGAAGCAGTTGTTGACGTCAATGCAGAGGGCAACCATGCAAGTCGTGCAGCGGAAGCTTGTGTCCTTGCGAACGCCGTTCATTACTTTGCAGTAATAGCAACGGAGTCGCTTCTTGGCCGGAATCCTCTCCCGAGTATGGTCCAAGGCCTTGTTCAACCGGACATGGTTCAGAACAATAGGACGGGGCCTTGGGACCACTCCAGGTCGAGGTCTCCGGACTCGCACCGCTCGTGCTGCTTCCAGTACTAGTGGCGGTTGGTTGGCAGCTTCAAGAGCTGCTTCCCCATCGTCACCAGCAGCAGCTGCATCAGGTGCTAGTACCACGGGGGGTTGAACCAGGACATAGTTTCCCCCCGGGGCAGCAGCATCAGCAGCATCATCTAGTTCTGGTGGTGGGGAGGGGACATCGAGACGTGGTGCCCTCTCAACGCCTCCACCAGGAGCAGCAACGGGAGAGGGTGGAGTGTTGTCAGGAGCAGCAGGGGCTTCGGAGTCTGGATGGTCGTCGTCGGACGACCCAGATGGTCCACCGGGTTGCCGTTGCCTGCGTGCATGCCTCTGTGGCTCACGCTGGTCAGGCGGCAGTTCTTGTGCTCGGTGGACTGGCCTCCCTGACATAGGCCACTCTGCAGGGTTGAATTGCAGCAAGGACGTACAGATGTGCTCCTGGAAGTCGAGCAAGGTTATCTTCTTCCTTGGGTAGCACTTCCTGTACAGGACATGGGCGTTGAAGAGGGCCATTTGGATGAAGTAGAAGGTGATCTTTTTCGGCCATTTGACCGTCCTTCGCTGGATGGTACTGGACCATCTGGTCGAAGTGATCCACCCCTACCCATGTGGAAGTTGTAGTCTTCAACACAAACAGGTTTGAAGATCTCCCTCTGTCCACGACGCCACCTTCTGTTCCACCTGTTGGTCCTTCTCTTTGAAACTGACAAGCTTCGGGATGGTGTCCTGTTTGTGGAAGGTGGACACCATGTTGACGATGCGCTTGTCTTGCCAAAGTAGGGCCATGGTTAAGCCATTGTTCATTGCTATTGTCGCATCGCGTTCAAGCTCTTTTGCTTTAGCAATGTTGCACAACCGCTTAGGAACTCCTTGTACAAGGCGCAGGGTGCCACACACATAGATGTTGTGTGTGAGCATTTGCTGGCACAGGTCAACTGAGTTGTAATAGTTGTCCATGTACAGCTTGTACCCCTTGCCTCTGAAGGACTCCGTGAGACCCTCCACCGTCTCCTGGAGAGATCGACCCGGACCGGTGTAGACCCGAAAGTTTCACACATAGCCAGTCAACGCCTCTGCCAGGATGTACAGCTTGATACTGTACTTCGTCGACTTCATTGGGTTGTAAACATTGAATGAAAGGCGACCCTTCCATCCAAGGCTGCCTTCGTCAAGGGACAGCTTTTCAGCGGGGATGTATGCCAGCTTGAAGTCTTCAAGTAGGTATTCCATGACTGTCCGAACCTTCACAAGCCTGTCCTTGTTCTGCCTGCAGACTGCCTTGTTGTTGAAAGCATGGAAATACTTCAACAAGGCTAGAAACTTAGTCCTACTCATCGTTCTCCAAAATACTGGGTAGTCGTGAAGGACAGTTGAACGCCAGTAGTGACTCAGAGAAGGAATCTTGGTGATGCCCATGAGGAAGTACAGGCCAAGGAGTTTGGCCATTTCCTCCTCACCAAACAGGTGCCAAAGAGCGACTGCTCCGTCAACGAACTTGGCGTAAGCATTTGTCTCCAATACCAGGAATTGCAGCATCTCCCTTGTGAAGAAGAGCTGGAAGAACTGGAGAGGAGTCACCGGCTTTGGAACCTGCATGCCAGGGGTCCCTGTGAACAGATCAGGCTGGGGGTCGAAGCGGGCGTCGGTCCAACCGGCATCACGATCGAGGGCAGGATCGCGAGCACAGCCACGACCACGACCACCACGAGGACCACCGCGAGGAACACCTCTGCGGCCCCTGGGTCTACCGGCTGCCCCCTTACGGGGCCCTGGCCTCCGGCATGGCATAGGTGGTAGGTCGAGGGGTTGAGTGGGGGGGGCTTCTGCATCAGATGATGCAGAAGCCGGTGAACCTGGTGCAGCACCAAGTGGTGAAAGGTGTGGAGCTGGTGAACCTGGTGCAGCTGCACCAGCTGGTGAAAGGTGTGGAGCTGGTGAACCTGGTGCAGCTGTACCAGTTGGTGAACGGTGAAGAGGAAGCCTTTGGGGAAGAAGCTCCTCGATTGCTGCTGGAGGATTCAACGCTGTGCGTGGCACCTCAGCAACAACCTGAGCACGCACTGCGGCTTCAGCAACCTCAGCACGCATTGCAGCTCGATGCTCAGGCAGAACAAATGCCGAGGGAGTAAACGGTGTGTCGCTGAAGGGGGACACCGCGGGGGTGACCGTTCCCATGACATGCGAAGGCGGGGTATTCAAAGTGCCCACAGCAAGTAGCGTAGCAAACAGGTGTGGGCTGCGGGCTGGTGATCCTGCTGGAAGCAATGATGAGGCACCGCCATGTGAGGTGGATGGAAGAGGTGATGTGTGAAGTTGGGGGAAGTTGGGTGATGGTAGGAGGTAATCGGTGATGTTAGGGACTGGTAGAGATGTAGATGGGATGGAATGAGATGGGATGGGATGGATGGTGGTGGTGATGATGGTGGTGGATCCGCTGGGGCTGGTTCAGTTGGTGGTGGTGGGTCGTCCGGCATTGCTGGGGCTGCTTCTGCTGGTGGTGGTGGTGGTGGGTCGTCCGGCGTTGCTGGGGCTGCTGGGGCTGGTTCTGGTGGTGGGTCGTCCGGCGTTGCTGGGGCTGGCGGTGGATCGGCCGAGGCGTGGGCGTCGACGCTGAGGATTGAGCCCAATCCTCATCTCCAGTCGACCACTCGTCCGACTCACTCTCGCTCGCCGTCTCGTCCATCGTCAGGTCCAGCACCTCGTTTACCACATCCTCCAGCTCGGAGTCCCGCAAACGTTTCTTGGTATCCCTGTTGTCTGACATGGCAGCTGGCGTATGACGGCAGGCTGCAGGCGTATGGCGGCAGGCAGTAGTTAGTTTACGATGCTGAAACCAAGAAAAGGAAATAAAGGAAAAACGTAATTGACGTTGATAGTTGTCATGACGCAAGTTTGCCATCACTGGATCCATATGACGTTGGTATAGTTCACCATGACGTAGTCATAGTTTTGTATTATCCGATTCCAGATGACGTGAGTATAATGGATTCATGACTGTATAGTTCCGCATTTTGTAATTCAAATGGGGGAACACCATGACGTAGTTATAGTTTGGCATTATAAAAATATATTTATACCTTGGGGCTCTTTGGCCAAACACCCTGGGGAACAGAAAAACACAACAGGGGAACAGGAACAACACAACAGGGAAGGGGACAAGAAAAAAAAATATATATATATATACGGAATATACCTGTATATATAAAATAAATAAAATCAAATAAATAAAAATATATATAAAATAACTATAAATACTCGATTATGGGCCTTGCCCTTGCTCTGGACCTAGGGGGTGGTCCCAGAGACACCCTGGGGAACAGGAACAACAGGGAAGGGGACAAGAAACAAAAAAATATGTATACGGTATATATCTGTATATATAAAATAAATAAAATCAAATAAATAAAAATATATATAAAATAACAATATAAATACTCGATTATGGGCCTTGCCCTTGCTGTGGATCTAGGGAGTGGTCCCATGGACACCCTGGGGAACAGGAACAATAAAAACAAAATATATATATAAATGAAATAAAATTATAAATAAAATAAAATGAAATAAATAAAATAAACATAATAAATAAAAACTATAATAAATCCCAATAAATAAAAAATAACTTTATAAATACTCGATTATGGGCCCTGCCCTTTCTGTGGACCTAGGGGGTGGTCCCATGGACACCCTGGGGAACAGGAACAATAACAAAACAAAATATATAAATGAAATAAAATAATAAATAAAAAAAAATGAAATAAATACATAAATAAAATAAATAAAAACTATAATAAATCCCAATAAATAAATAAATAACTATATAAATACTCGATTATGGGTCTTGCCCTTGCTGTGGACCTAGGGGGTGGTCCCTGGGGAACAGGAACAATAACAAAATATATATATATATAAATGAAATAAAATTATAAATAAAATAAAAGTAAATTAATAAAATAAATAAAATAAATACAAACTATAATAAATCCCAATAAATAAAATATAACTATATAAATACTCGATTATGGGCCTTGCCCTTGCTGTGGACCTAGGGGGTGGTCCCATGGACACCCTGGGGAACAGGAACAATACAAAAAGAATATATAAATAAAATAAAATAATAAATAAAATAAAATGAAATAAATAAAATAAATAAAATAAATAAAAACTAATAAATCCCAATAGATAAAAATAACTATATAAATACTTGATTATGGGCCTTGCCCTTGCTGTGGACCTAGGGGCTGGTCCCATGTACACCCTGGGGAACAGGAACAATACAAAACAAAAATATATAAATGAAATAAAATTATAAATAAAATAAAATGAAATAAATAAAATAAATAAAATAAATAAAAACTATAATAAATCCCAAAAAACTAAAAATAGGCCTATATATAAAATAACAATAGAAATACTCGAATATAATTATATATATATATATATATATACGATAGGCTATATATATATAAAATAAATATATGCCTAAACATATAAAATATCCCAGCTCTGAGGAAAAGGTAAGGTCAAGGAGTGGGGACCCACCGCGGGCAAGTAATTATGGGATTAACTTAGGTACTTTACCCAGACATCTGTGGCTGTCCAAAGGTTCACTGCTGTAGTGTAGTGTAGAGTGGCGCATAAAAGTCTTGTCTGTTCTTTGTCAGGCTACTTACCGTGACATATTTGTACTTACCGTGACATTTTTGTATACAAAATTTGTTTATAAATATCTACACTTCAATGTCAGTTACTTCACTCAAATAAAACTGTGTATTCACTCAAAAATTGCCCAAATTGGGCATAACAAATTGCCAAAAATGGGCAAAACACAACTATATTTCGTAATTACAGCTTTATTATGCTTCGTAGGTAGTATTTATTGATAAATATATTGGTCTTTCAAGCAAAAATTAAGGTTTTAGGGCAATATATATACGACACACGTATAGCCTAGCTTACATTCCTAATCACAAACCTAACATAAGATAGGAATGTGACTACGAATGCTTACTACACTAACCCTACGAATATGATATAAATATTATTATTCACAGTTCACAACACTTCCACTGGGTCCATTCTAGCCGCCTAAAAACCACATGGCTGGCTATGGAGAGGCGAACAACGAGGCACAAAGTCACAAGTCACGGGTAATCACAAACCTAACATAAGTTAGGAATGTGACTACGAATGCTTACTACACTAACCCTACGAATATGATATAAATAATATTATTCACAGTTCACAACACTTCCACTGGGTCCATTCTAGCCGCCTAAAAACCACATGGCTGGCTATGGAGAGGCGAACAACGAGGCACAAAGTCACAAATCACGAGTTATATACATAAATTATAAATACATAGCCACAAATTGATGATACACTCCCACTTGGTACATAAATAATCCAGATTTGCCCGCCTGAAAGCCGCTCCATGGCGGGCAATGGAGGCGAGACGAGATTTAAAGGTCCGGGAGTACTACCTCACAGACTGGCGGCCAGCTCACAACTGGTGAAACAAAGGCCCTCACTCCTCTTACAGGGGTGCTAGGGTGTTGCCAGATATTTCATTTTGTAACTTACTGAGGGCTAACTTACCAGCCAAAAATGCGTCAAAATCGCGTTATAAACTTATTTACCACGAATATTTCTAACTTACGGGTGACATTATGACCCAATTGCGTCATACGACCACTCTTCGTGGGGGGGCGTTATGACGCGATCGCGTTGTAAAAATGCGAGAGGGTTAACATATTGACTATACTGTCACTATATACCTTATGGACTTCTGGAAACTTAGCCAAATTTTCGTTAATGAAACCGGAAAGAAAGTGACTATTTAATGTACTGCACATTTCTAACTCATCATCAGTAACTTTTCCTATCGAAGTTTTAAGGGGACCTAATACATCTCTAACTTTAGATTTATATAGTTGGTCAAATGCTTTAGGGTTATTTTTTGAGTCGTTAGTTATCTTGATTTCATAATTTGTTTTATTTAATTTCCTTTTTGACATGTCTTAATAGATTCTGATAGTAAATAAGTAGGTGATTTTCGCCTTGCTTAGTTTTTCTATATATTCCTCTCTTTTTAGCTAGAAGATCTAATAGATTGTTATTCATCCATTTTGGATGGTTCTGTATTTATCTACAACAAAAATTGGGGAAATATTTGTCTTGTGCATAGTGTAATGAGGCTAAAAACTTACTATATATAAGTAGAATCTAACTGATCAGGGCCATCTTGACCTTCGCTGTCTGACACCTGGTCTACATTGACTTCCGTGGAACGCCTGGCCTCCATTAATCGTTTGACTAAAGGTATTTCCTTAAGGGATGCTTTTAATCCGCCGTAATTTGCCTTTCTAAAATCTAGGATTAATGCACAATTGTCTTTTATTTTGCCATTCCATTCTAAGTTAAAATATATTGACTTATGGTCACTGTTTCCTAATATGTCTCCAATCTCTAAATTGTTTACGAAATGTTCATTGTTACTAAAGACTAAGTCGAGGACATTATTTCCTCTAGTAGGCGTATTTATGAATTGAAATAGGAAACTATCAAGTACTACTTCTAGAAAGTCTTCAGATTCACTGTCGCTAGTTTGATTCTGCCAGTCCAAATCTGAAAAAAAAATATAATATTACCTAAAATGCATACATTATTACTCCTAGAAGGCTTCCTTATTTCCTCCCATAACAATATACCATAATTTCTACTCAAATTGGGTGGTCTATAAATAACACCAATAACTACGGCCTCACTACCCTCCTCTATTTCTACCCAAACGCTTTAACTGTCTTTGTTAGTATTAATTTATTATTTAATGCATATTTTTTAGTGAACCCCTACAAATATTGCTACTCCACCGCCCTTTCTACCTATTCCATCAAATTTAAACAAATTGAATCCTGGAATACTAAATTTCCGTTGTTGAGATTTTGCCATTTTAAAATCCCACCTCAACTACTCTGTCAACTAACCTTCCTAGCACCACCACCCCTTTCCTACTTAAATGAACCCCATCCCTTGCATACAAGCTATCGTTACCGTTACCGTAGTAGAGGCTCCAGTTATCTATGAATGGTAATGACAACTCTTTGCACAGCTTTGCCAGCTAACAATTGAAACTAATTGCTCTGGACATCCATTTACGTCTGGCTCCTCGTCTTGGCAAGATAGAGCAAGCAATGGGAGTCCCACCCTTCATCCTAATCTTATTTAAGGCTACTCTATACAACTTACACAGTTCCACACTGGTAAGCTTACCCACATCATTGCTACCTGCACCTAGCACGACTATGGGTTTATCTCCAAAGTCGTCAATGACGTCCTTCAATCTCTCGCAAACTCTACGTATCGAGCCAATAAACAATTTTACGTTGTCACAACGTCCTCTAAAAGTCTTCTGGAAACCTCACGACGTTGTAAAAAATACGTAATATTTATGTAAAAACGTGAACAGCTGCTTACGTCATTGGCACGTATAATTAGTTGACTAATTAGTTGTAATATTGCGTCAATAGCTTGTAGTAGAGACGTCATATTGTTGCTTAAAATTACGTATTTATTACGTTTCAAATACGTCAAGCCATAAGGTCTATTACACGTTAATAAGACTAGAAGGACGTCATTATGGCGTTGTAAAAATTACGTGATATATACGTAAAAACGTGAACAGCTGCTTACGTCATTGGCACGTATAATTAGTTGTAATATTACGTCAATAGCTTGTACGAGATACGTCAAATTATAGCTTAAAATTACGTGTTTATTAAGTTTCAAATACGTCAAGCCATAAGGTCTATTTCACGTTAATAAGACTGCAGAAAGACGTCATTTGCAAGTCATTATAACGTTGTAAAATGTACGTGATATATACGTAAAAACGTGAACACCTGCTTACGTCATTGGCACGTATTATTAGTTGTAATATATCGTCAATAGCTTGTACAAAATATGTCATATTATAGCTTAAAATTACGTGTTTATTACGTTTCAAATACGTCAAGCCATAAAGTCTTTTACACGTTAATAAAACTGCAGAAAGACGTCATTTGCAAGTCATTATAACGTTGTAAAATGTACGAGATATTCACGTAAGAACGTGAACAGCTGCTTACGTCATTGGCACATATAATTAGTTGTAATATTACGTCAATAGCTCGTACGCGATGCGTCATATTATAGCTTAAAATTACGTATATATTAAGTTTCCAATACGTCTAGATATGAGGTATATTTCACGGTAATAAGACTGCAAAATGACGTAATTTGGAAGTCATTATAATGTTGTAAAATGTACGTGATATTCACGTAATAACGTGAACAGCTGCTTAAGTAATTGACACGTATAATTAGTTGTAATAATACGTCAATAGCCTGTACGAGATGCGTCATATTATAGCTTAAAATTACGTATTTATTTAGTTTCAAATACGTCAAGCCATGGGGCCTATTACACGTTAATAAGACTGTAGAAAGACGTCATTATGATGTTGTGAAAATTACGTAATATATACGTAAAAGCGTGAACAGCTGCTTACGTCATTGGCACGTATAATAAGTTGCAATATTACGTCAATAGCTCGTACGAGATAAGTCATATTATAGCTTAAAATTACGTGCTTATTACGTTTCAAATACGTCAAGCCATAAGGTCTATTACACGTTAATAAGACTGCAAAAAAACTTCATTTGCAAGTCATTATGGCGTTGTAAAAATTACGTCATATTTACGTAAACACGTGAACAGCTGCTTACGTCATTGGCACGTATTATTAGTTGTCATATTACGTCAATAGCTCATAGAAGATACATCATATAGGGTTTAAAATTATGTATTTATTACGTTTGCAATGCATCAAACTATATGGTCTATTACATTTTAAGAAGACTGCAGAAACACGTCATTTGAGTCACTATGGCGTTGTAAAAATTACGTAATATTCACGTAAGAACATGAACAGCTGCTAACGTCATTGGCACGTATAATTAGTTGTAATATTATGTCACTACTTGTAGGAGATGCGTGGTATTACAGCTTAAAATTACATATTTATTACATTTGAAATACGTAAAACTATAATATGGTCTCTTATATGTTAATAAGACTGCAGATTTTTTTTATTTGAAAGACGTTAGGGCGTTGTAAAAAAAACCATATATATATATCTTAAAAACGTGAACAGCTACTTAGTTATTGGCTCGTGTAATTATTTTCAAAGTACGTCAATAGCCTGTCAAAGATACGTCATATTATATGTCAAGCCATAACATAACATAACATATTTACCAACCCACCCGTGTACTAGATAATCTTAATCATAATTCCCACCTACTGGACTTATTTTTAACAACCAATTCAGAAAATTATGATGTTACAGTGAGGTCCCCGCTTGGATCTTCTGATCACTGTCTGATACAGGCCACCTGTCTATCACCTACCACACTTTCCCACTCTGAACCTGTTTTGGTGACTAAATGGCATTACGATAGGGCAGGCTGGGAGGGTCTTCAAGGTTTCTTTATTGATATTCCCTGGACCTCTTTCTTTTCTAATGATGCACACTCCACCTTGAGCCACATACAAGATTTTGTAAAAATTGGAATGGAAACTTTTATTCCTCATCAAAAGTACATTAAAATATCTAATTCACCTAAATGGTTTGACCATAATTGTGCTAGAGTAACTGAACAAAAAGCAATAGCCTACAATGCATACACAAGATCAAAAACACATGAAGCCTTTAATTACTTTAGAAACATCAGAAATCATGCCAAAACTGTATTAAACCTAACTAAATCAAACTTTCTCCACAAGCAGGCAAATAAACTTCTAAATAATCCAAATGATAACAAAATATTTTGGTCTACTCTTAACTCATTCAAATCCAACTTCACAACTGCTTCATCCATTCCACCATTAAAATCTCCGACTGGCAATCTTGTAAGTGACCCACGAGGTAAAGCTAACCTTCTTGCGGATATTTTCTCCACCAACTCAACCTTAGATGAAATAAATCAAGATGTCCCTGTACTTTATTTTGATTCGCCTGAAATTCCCTCACTTAAGATCCACACCAGACATGTCAAAACTATTTTGCAGAATCTCTCAGTAGATAAGGCTCCTGGTCCAGATGAAATTCCTCCAATAGTACTTAAGAATTGCTCCTTGGTGCTTGCTCCTGTATTGGCAAAATTTTTCCGTCTATGTACTCATACCTCATGCTTCCCAGTACCCTGGAAAGAAGCAAACATCCATCCAGTTCCTAAAAAAGGTGCCTCTTCAGATCCATCAAACTACAGACCAATAGCTATAACTTCCACTCTTGCTAAAGTCTTTGAAATTATATTAAATAATCACATAATTAAGCATCTTGAGAATAATAAATTAATCAGTGATAGGCAATATGGTTTTAGACAATGTCGATCAACTGCAGACATTCTTTGCCTTCTTACGCATCAAATCAACCAAGCTACAGACCAACATGGTGAAACACATACAATAGCACTGGATATATCAAAGGCATTTGATAGAGTCTGGCATCAATCCTTATTGTCGAAGATGTCACACTACGGCCTTGCATCATTAGTTCCACTAATTTCTTCTTATCTTCATAACAGAAAAATATGTGTAATGGTAGATGGCCTTTATTCTCAATTTCACTCAATAAATGCTGGTGTTCCCCAGGGATCAGTTTTGGCCCCAACTCTGTTCCTCATTCATATCAATGATCTCATATCTACCACTCATAATCCAATACATTCCTACGCAGATGACTCAACACTCCACAGTTCCTTCACATTTACCAATTCTTTCACCCAACCCGATCTTATAAATTCAAAAATAAGCACTGCAATTTCTCTGAATCAGGACCTTTCTAGAATTGAAGAATGGGGACAAAAGAATCTAGTTTCCTTTAATGCACAGAAAACCAAGTACATTCAATTTTCTAACCGACAGAATCTCACTGACTCCTATATATTTGTTAATGATGTAAATATTCCAACTTCCCCTAGTATTGACATTCTCGGTGTAACATTAACTACTAACTTGAGCTGGACACATTATGTTAGAAGCATTGCTAAGAATGCCTCTAAAAAACTGGGACTACTGTACAGAGTTCGAGAATTCTTCACTGACGAGCAGTTGGCCGTAATATATAAAAGTCATGTGCGTTCTCAGATGGATTACTGTTCACCTCTGTGGAGTGGAAGTGGAGTGGTTGCATTGAGGCAGTTGGACAAAATTCAAAATAAAGCTATTAGATTAATCAATAACCCTGCAATCACACAGGACCTTCCTACATTATCCATACGAAGAAACGTTGCATCCCTTGCATTATTCTACAGATATTTTCACAGCAATTGTTCCGAGGAACTTGCTTCAATTGTGCCGCCTCTCCACATCTTTCCCCGTAGAACTAGGGCAGCTGAGAGCGCCCATGAATTTACACTTTCTCCTCCACAATGCAGAACTTCTGCTTATCAAAATTCATTTATCCCTAGAACTACTACTCTTTGGAATTCACTTCCCTCGAATTGCTTTCCACAAACTTACAATCTACAAATGGTTAAATCCAGTTGTTACAAACATTTTATGAATGGAGGATGCCTTTAGGCACATGGACTTTTTGTTTTATCTGTGTTTTTCCTTCCTCCGTTCATTTTCTCTTAAAAAAAAAAAAAAAAAAAAAATGGTTAGCAGTGCATCAGAAAAAACGGTATTTGAAAGTCATTAAGATGTTGAAAAAGTATGAAATATTCACATAAAAAGTAGACAGCTGCTTACGTCATTGTGCCAACATGTATTATTTGTTTAAAATTACGTCAATAATATATAGAAAATATGTCAAACTATAAATAATACATTTTGTGTAAACCCTGTCGTTAAAACTACGTAGTGTTCACGAAGAAACGTGAACAGCTGCTAACGTTAAATGAATAATAATTCTGAATTCAGAATTATGTTTAATTTAGCAGCTGTTCATGTTTACACGTGACCAGTGGGCACAGATAATACAAATTTTAACTTCGAAATTGATATGAAAATTTTATAGTTTCACTAAAATAATTATCCGAGAAGTTAATTGCCCAGATATCGCAAGTTAACGATAATTGGTCTGTTTATCGTTTTCATGATTAATAGGTAACTTTATCTTATTAAAATCAGATAATTAGACCTATTTTTATCAAGATCCCCACTCTCAATAAAAATGTTCAGTGATTGATGCTATGAATGATAAAATACAAGGAATAATAAGAGAAAATGGAGAATTCGTATGTATAATAGATTAAGGTTAACCCTTCCTACCCGGGCTGCCTTAGGTAATGACAGCACGAAAGAAGGGCCAATACCCGGTATGCCTTATCTAAGGCATGAGCTTAATAGCCTAATTAAGCTTGGTCCGAACGCCGTGCGTACGACGTATGTCAACAAAACCCAAGCGTTCGTCACCGCACCTCCGAAAACAAGAAGGAGAAGACTCCTCAATGTTATTGTTATGACGTCATGACGAAATTAGTGTCTGAAAAGCCCCGATATTGGCAACATCTCTGCAATATTGGCTCCGCTGAAATCGTCATCACAACTGAACCAGTTGACTTACAGAGCTCTACTCAATGCCAAAATACAGATTGAAAACCGCACTACGATTATAGATGAGTGGGAAAGTTCTAGCAGTGAAAATAAACATAAATACAGTAGCCTAGGCCTAGACGTTTTTCGGCCATATCGCCCGGGTAGGGGCGACCGTCATTGGCTGAGACAGCCCGGGTAGGAAGGGTTAAGCATGCATTTTCTACGTTTTCCATTTCATCTGTAAATATATAAGCTTTTACAAATTTGATGAACACAATTGATCCTCCTGAAATCCTTACCTTACTATACTGTTTTGTTTTCCAGCTGATGGTAAATTCACTAAATTGAATCCCTTAGCATCTGATATATCTCTTCTTAATGGAAAGCAAAAATTATACTGCTATGTCTCTACGTCATATTATTGCCATGTTTTCATAATTAACATATTTCGCTACTAAATATTGGTAATGGCCGAGTAATCAGGATGACGAGATAGTACTTTACCATCAGCTGGGAAAAAATAGACTATAGTAACGAACTCACTGTGAAAACAATAAATTGACCTGTCAGACTATTATTACGGCGGAAACTGAAAGCCATGAGCAAGCTGTAAGTGCATTTATTAAATCAATCAAGTACAGATACAGTTACTGAGTATACGCCAGTAACAGGTACATTACATTAAAGAGTATACAATCTAAATCACTATAACCATCATCAATATTACTGTCATAGTAGTTACAGTAGCAGTACGTCTATATATACTTCGAGACTTGGTGTCAGTTAACATGGCATTAATGTTGAGATCTAGCCGTTTTGTAACTTAAAAAGGGCTTGAACAAACTACAGTGACATAATTTGTTTTAATTTTGAAAGTGTCACTATGATCATTACTTTACTACAACTATCACTATCATCACTACATGATCACCAGATACACTATTATCGCTACAATTAGCAACATTATATGATACAAACCAAACTAGTGAATAAATGAATAATTTATAACAATTTGAGTAAATATTTTTAATGGGAGACCCATGGTGTGATTGAGTCAACCAAACCTTACTGCCAGAGAGGAATCTGGTCGAGTCATCATCATTGCTGCTCCTTTTTCGGCCTCTCCTGTTAAAAAGTGCAAACTAGAACATCAATTAGTTGCTTCAACATAATGTAAGCAATGTGGGGGATTCTTTCGCGTCCACCCCATTTCTGGAATTGCGGCTTATATAATGATCTTGGCTAGTGACGTCCTTGTTGCGAGAACTTTAATGCTCCGAGCCTCCAATACAGACTAGTCACGCCAACTTGCTTGTCTGAGACAGAGGCGATCTCTCTGTCCTGAACAGCTTGTTTTTCCATGGTATGATGGCTTAAGATTCACCGAGATCCTGGAAAAAAACAAGGTTAGTCAGCCAGTAGCAAGAAACATAGGAAAGGAAGGAGATATGAGACATAACATTGAAAAAGAAAACAGAAAAGGACACAGTCGTGGAGAATAAAGCTGACATAATGCACTACCAAAACTGTTTTTGGCTGCAGTAACTTCTTAAGAGGGTAATTGCATTTCGAAAGTTCGTTTAATCAGTTTGAGGCTTTAAACTTTAGACCTATAAAAATAGTGTCCGTGACTGTAAGTGACCATCTTTTAACATTGACTAATTATTTCTTCAGTGAATTGAGCTAGGTTACTGTACAACCCAAATAGCCTATCCTAGGCAGTGCTGAAGAGGGCAATGCCTGTCGAACATGGTAAAAAAGAGTGACATTTAGGCCCAATTTCAGAACAGTGGTTTAAACCTCCTCGCAGGTTTAAACCCGAGATTGAAACTCAATCCAGGACAATCAGTATTCAAAACAATATTTTGAGCAGCTTATCCAGTCAATCCGCAGATTACTCGATCCACGGTTTAAACCAGCTGGAGGTTAGGTTTGACGTTAGATCGAATGTAGCACTGTCGTAGCCTCATCACTGATGTAGCTGAGCTTAAAGTTATTCAATACAAATTGTAAATGTCTTGATAATCAGAGATGCTTCTTAGCTGAATAAAATACATATAATTAATGTCCACGAACATATTATTACATATGATACAAATATAATAGTTTACCATAGAAATAAAGGTATTAGTCCATTATATGTCGCACAGCAAATACCTATATGTACAGTCTACGACAGAACTGCTGTCATGGCCTGAGGCAATGAATTAGTTCACTTATCTTTTAATAGATGACCCTTTAATCGCTTCTAATAAAAGGGGGCGGGGTTAATATAGAGGTTGGAAGGAGGAGGAGTCAAACGTGTGTGTGTGTGTGTATGTGTGTTCTAGAACAGCACGCAGAGTAAGTTTATTTTAACATAACACACAGGCTATATTATGAGATTAGCTCAAGCCGGATCACAAATAAGTAACACACATCAGGTGTTGCGTTATTTATGGAATTTACTATACAGACAATCAAGTTTATATCCTTCGCACTTCCCATTCCCCCTTCTCCCCCTCACCCAAACTCTCCTTCTTCACCCGCTTTCTCTCCCCTCCCTCCCACCTCTCTCTCGCTCTCTCTTTCGGACGTAAATCATACCCTCTAAAATACGCAGATTAATATTATGCGATTGTTTTGAATTTACATATACATAATAAATGTTAGGGATAACTAAAATAACAAACATATATTGATTAGGAGTAGGATAACTAGCGAGGCAGCGAACAACACCTATTGCTCGCTGCCTTGCTAGTTATCCTATTCCTACTTAAGCTACGATTCCCGAAGAACACGTCTATATTTGTTTGTATATATATTAAGTGTAACAATAACACTTAGGATTGAAGTTATTTGTGTTGGCTTAAGGAATAAGTTGAATAATACATATACTTATGACCTCCACAATTTGTAATGTTTGGGGAGACGGCGCTTCAACCTCTCTCCTCTGTCCATTACATGCAAGCATCAACCCACCCACACCAACACTCACGCAGGATACAAAACACACACACACACACTCACACCAGATAACATAAAACGCACATCACACACATGATCACATACAACGTAATGGGCACAAATCACTCACACATGGTAACATAAAAACACACACACACACACTGGTCCAGGCAAACTAGAAAAGGTATTAGCATTATTGAGGGAATGCTGCTGTCTTCAGTGCGTGCCATGGCCATCCTGAGCCTTACGACGTATACAGACTAATAACACATAACAAAGCCACTACAACAACTTCGTCTCTCTCCAACACCCCTTCTCCCCTCTCTACACTCTTCAGAAAATAGGAAAAGTAGAAAGTAGCTACGAGGTGCCGTTGTAAAGGCTTATCCTTCAATACCTTCACCTGACCTCACCTCATCCGGGGTTTAGCTGGTCCACAAGGGTGTGTGACATGAACCCCATAGAGAATTTGTGGGCCATGTATGTCATGGAGTGGAATGTGGTCCAGGTTAGGATTGGAAAGGGCGGGAGTAGTGGGATTGGGGGGGGGGGGGGGGGGGGGCAGGGGTGAATCCGTCGCCGCCCTAATATAAGTTGGAAATTTTTAAAATCAGCTCCAACGAGAATACAGGAGGTAGTTGTTGTTGTTGTTGCTGTTCCCCAAGCTGCCTGGCCGAACAGCCCCAAGGCCCCGAGCAATTCCAAGGCCCTAACCGAGTGCCCCCACAGAACCCTCCTCGCCGACCACAATAAAGCCTGGGTGACCGAAGCCACTCCATGGCGGGGAGCTGAGAAGGGTGCGGAAACGACCGGGAAACCAAAGCCCCACCCAGGGCCCTGTGCCCCTCAGCAATTATGAAGAGAAAGTTGAGGGGCAAGGGAAAAATGTGATGCTTTGGCTTCCACTCTTGGTAGATTGGGAGGTCAATCCACGGAAGAGACGCCGTCACTTGAGATCTAGAAAATATATAAGTTAAAGGAACAGTCAGAGTAAGCTATGGGTATGGCAGAGATTGCTCAGCTCTCACTCTGATAGACCAGCCCATCACCACATGACTAGAACCCAATCCTCTTAGCATCAGCTAGGAAAGGCCCTAGAAAGCCGCCTTTGGCGGGGGGGGATAACTCCCCTATTTCAACCCCTTTCGGGGTTGGGCACCCGCCATACAGGAGGTAGTTGATGCAGCTTGTGGGTGGAGATCATATTGATTGAATAAATATATATTGTAAATGTTTACATTTAAGAACCCTTTATATATTATATTATATAATGTGTATGTGTTTCCAATGTTCACCGTAACATAATGATGGTGAAATAATACATATTAAATTAAATTCAAGGTAACATACACAGAGCTATAGTATACTTTTAATTATGTTTGGAGGATAATTTAAACAATTCGAAGTAAAAATATAAAAGCCTAAACAATTGATATCAACTTTAAAACAACATAACCAGATTGCTTGGATTATCTTTAATTGTTCAATTCGATGACTTACTTTATAGTAAATCATTACAATGGGTAACGCCGAACTGTTTACTGATAATGGGAAGCCACAGTAATTAAGCCAGTAATTATGAATCCACTGAGAAAAGTATAATGCAATATTCATAGCGTGTCATAATACATGTTATGGTAGATTATGAATTGGTCAACCACAGTGCTGTGAATAGTGGTATGGAAGAAACAAATATTTACTCTAATATCAAATTTTGTTTTTATTACAAAGAAACACGTTTCGGCTCATCTAAAGTGTTTTCTCTAACTGAGCCGATATTATCTTGTCTTTATGATATATATAATTGGTTATAATTTGGTCAAAGCTAGATTACAATGTGATCCAACTTGTCTTGATGCGTGGATTGTAACATCCCGTTTCAATTACTTATATATTTATACGATTGTTCACACTAACCAGGACGCCAAGGTTGGCAACTTTGAGTGTTTTGCAACGGAGCATATCTATTTATTTTCTATAACACATTGTATAAGGTAAAATAATAGAATACGAGTTAATAATTGAGAATCAGTAAAGGTAAAAAGAACAGTATTATAAAAACACCAAAGTAATTTTTATGGACAGCTTTGAACACGATGATGAGGAAAATTATATATTCGGTTAGGAGAGAGAAGGGGGAGAGAAAAAGAGAGAAGGGGGGAGATAGGCGAACGCAGCAGAGAGAAGGGGAGGAGGGGGGAATGGGAAGTTCGAAGGATAGAAACTTGATTGTCTGTAAATTAAATTCCATAAATAATGCAACACCTGATGCATGTTACTTATTTGTGATCCGGCATGGGCTAATCTAATAATATAGCCTGTGTGTTATGTTAAAATAAACTTATTCTGCGTGCTGTTATAGAACACACACACTGTCGTGAATCCTAGCTGGTATATATACCGTAGTTTGAATTTCCCGGGTTCAGAACAGCTGGTTCCCTTTTGTTTATACGCATTACTTTGTTTATCTTTGTGGATAAATATTACTGTGGTTGCACCAATTATATCTTAGTTTATTTTCCCTTATTATTTAATCACGGGGGACGATATAGAACCCTTAAATATATGTTATATTGTCACGATAAAAGGGAATCTCAGACACACTTCACACAGAGACTTCGTCCCGCTCACAACAAACTACCAGTTGCTGCCACATAACATCAGAACTTCCCTGATCTTCATCTACCGACATGTCCATCACCTAACCTACACTCTTTGCATCACAGCTAAGTTCCTTTAATACTAGAAGTACTTCATAGATATTACTGGGACTACCACATATAGCCTACATATACAATTTAACACGTAAGTCAAACGCCGACCGACCGGTATCATATTTATAGCCTAGACCAATTCATCTTCCCAGGTCTAATAATTTAATTTATATCCGTTTCTCCTCTACCCCCTAGGAATAATAAACAGGATATAATTGGTGCCGTGTGACCAGGATACTGGGCCATCTGTTATATATTGATAGTAATTGGGGGGTATTAGGCCTGACTTGTCTGCCTTTGTGTAGAGCTGGGCGATCCAGTGGACAAATGCCGAGGGGCGCACCGGGGAAAGCTGCAAGGGCAGGGGGCGTTGGCCAAGAGTTTGTGCCATCGTCCGGTCGTTACCCTTTGCCTTTGAGAAAGGTGGCCCTCTTCGGCCATTCCTATGTATGGGATTTTCCACTGGATCGTCCAGTGCAGTGCCCTGCTTTTTTTGTTAAACAGATCTATAGACCAGGGGCAAGGGTGGACACTGTCAGGCAGACCTCGGCCTGGGATGCGCTCCTAGCCTACAAGCCGGATCTTACATTCCTGATCCTTGGGGGAAACAATTTGACCCTGCAGACTGACCTTCAGCGGGTGGCCCTCGGGCTCCAGTCTCTAGCTGAAGAGTTAGAACAAAGGACTGGGGGTCACTGTCTGGTGGTCAGTCTGGAATCTAGGATAAGCCCTAGGGGTATGACCCCCGAGGAATACAATAGGGCAAAAAATGGTGTGAACCTCCGCTTGCGAAGAAATCTCCCATTTACTAAACAAAGGTACTTTGCCATGGGGATGAGTAAGACCGACTTGTGGGACGGAGTTCATTTAGATGCGCCAGGGAGCCGGAAGGTGTTAGATAGGCTATTAGACAGAGTGCGTGCCTTCTTTGAGGAGAAGGACGGGGCCGAGGAGGAGCAGTCGACGCAATAGGCTAGATCTAAAGACTAGGACGACGGCTGCGGCTGTTCCTCCTTCAGAGGAGTCTTGATCCTTCTTTCTTTTTCTTAGTAATTTGTTAAAATTTAATATAGTAAAGTAAATATTGTAAACTAGAGTAATATGACAGGGTAAATTTCCTTTTCTTTGATCATTTGTAAACTCACAGGGGGCACACGATCTGCATGCTTCAATTTGCTTGGTTGCTGTCGTCATCAATGTAAGTATAGGTTAGCCTAGGCTTAGAATAGATTAGAATAGGTTAGCCTACAGTGACGATTAGTATTGTTGTTCCTTAAGCTTTGGTTGCCGTAAATATTTAAGAATGGAGGAGAAAATAAAGTCATTGCGGCGGTTCAGGGCCGCCAAGAAGGGAGGGATTACTAAGCTTACCTCTAATCTGTCTGAATTTATTGAACATGCTGCTACACTGCATGATGTAAAGGGTGTGAAAATCACTGTAGAAAAGGCCCTAGCTGATATCGAGTCGTATAGCATAGAGTTGTATAGCTTATATTCAGATGATCAGTTAGAGGAGGAGATGGTGAAAGATATGCAGTATGTTAATCAAGTAAACAGTCAGTTAGCTGAGATAGATAGTGCTCTACAGACAACCACTACTGGGAGATCTCATGATAGTGCAGCAAGTAGTGGCAAATAGTGGCAGTTGGCTCCTGACCTTTGACCAGTGAGGACGTCCCCAGTGACCGCTCGTGACATACCTGTTTATCCCCTAGTGAGGTGAACATTCTTAGTGATGGCTTGTGTTGATGAGATTGTCACCTCTTCCCATGTTCTCCAGCTTTGTCTTGCTTTGCAAAAAAGGCTGGAGAATGTTGAGCTCGAGGTCCAATCTCTCAAGGACGAGAACCTAGCATTGAAGATGGCATTAGAGGAAACGAAAAATGCCACTGGTGTAGGAAAACCAGACTTTTCCTGGAAAGTGGTAGCTTCAAGTGGAACGAAGTGTACCTTGAAGAAGCAGTGTGTACCTGTAAACATCAAGTACAGCACCCTGGAGGACGAGTGTGATGGAAGTGAAGACGGTGTGGGGGGAGGAGATGACCCGTCTTACAGCGAGGTAGTGAGAGGGGAGGGGAGGAAGTCTGCTGCTGCTGCTGCTGCTACAACTGCTGCTACACGCCGACAAAAAGAAAAAGCTAAGTCTGTTTTCATTGTCGGTGATTCATTGGTTAGATACCTTGGCAGGGCAACAAACACTCAGGTTGGTTAAGTTGTCTGCGTGCCTGGTGCCGGAGTCGGGAGGGTGGCTGAGAAGATAGATGCTGTCCTGGAAGTGAGTGGGGCGGACCCCATCATCTTCCTCAATGCAGGGAGCAACGATATATGGAGATGCAGGACTGAGGAGTTGCTCTCCAAGTATCAGGAAATGTTGGAGAGGATCAAGGAAAAGGGTGGAGTTCCTGTGGTAAACAGTATCCTGCCAAGAAGAGGGATAAGGAAGGAATGGTCCTCCAGGGCTATTGGTGTAAATAGCCGGCTGGAGAAGTATTGCAAGGCAAATACTATTCCATTCCTGGATAACTGGTCCCTCTTTTATGGTAAGGATGAACTGTATGCCCAGGATGGAGTACATCTCTCTCGACTAGGAGTTTCGACCTTGGCCAGCTCACTCGACAAGATTGTTGCGGGGTTTCGTTAAAAAACCTGGGTGTGTAAGTAAAATACTGTCTCCATATGGAGCAGGTACTTCATGTGACAAACCAGTGAGTAAAATAGAAATAATCAGTCAAGATAGTGCGGATATAGTGATGTGTAATAGTAGTATCGATTACACTACACATGTAACTGATAGTAAAGATGATAATACTGATAGAGTAGAATTTCCGTCTAGAGCTAGTAGTTCAACAGGAAATAATAAGTTAGCTAAACACAATAGAGAATTAGTTGCAAATAAAAGTAATAGGTTGAGGGTATATTATACAAATTGTAGGAGTTTATGTAACAAAATGAGCGAACTTAGAGCACTCGTTAGCACAGAAAATATAGACATAATAGCGCTAACTGAAACGTGGATTAATACAGAATCTAGGCATTTTTTAGCAGAATTTGATATTCCAGGATATAATTTGTTTAAATATGACCGAACAAGTAGGAGGGACGGGGGTATAGCAGTGTTTGTCAGGAGTACATTAAAAAGCTGTATTAAATCAGGTATTAGACTAAATAATGATAATGAAAGTGTTTGGGTAGAGGTTAACGAAGGTAGTGAGACCATAGTTATTGGAGTTATATATAGACCGCCTAATATGAGTAGAAATGGCGGAACATCGTTATGGGAGGAAATTAAAATTGCATCAAGGTTTAGCAATGTGTGCATTATGGGGGATTTTAAGTTTCCGAACATTGATTGGCAGCACCAAATAGGCGACTCCGATTCAGTAGAGTTTATTGAGATACAAGATAGTTTTTTTATTTCAATTCATAGATACGCCGACTAGAGGTATTAATATTCTTGATTTAGTTTTCAATAACAATGAACATATGATAAATAATGTAGAGATTGGTGACCACCTAGGAAATAGCGATCATAAATCTATTTATTTTAATATACAATGGACAGGGAATGCTAAAGAGAATACGACACTTATCCCAGATTTCAGAAAAACCGATTATGGTGGGCTAAGAAGAGACTTAAGGGTGGACCCTATTCTTAAGTTAAGCAATTAAGTCAGGATATGCCAGAGTTAAACTTGCCACCTACATATAACCAGTTTATTGCTTCACTCCACAATGCTCAAAATAAATATATCCCTAAAAGAAGATTTAGATCGACGCAGATCCAACCAAAATGGATGACTAATAAGCAAATAGATCTTTTAGGAAAAAAGAAAGGAATATATAGAAAAATAAAGAAAGGCGAAAATCATTGACACATATATACTATCAGACTCTATCAAGACAGGTCAAAAAGGAAATCAGGAAAGCAAAAAGAAATTATGAAATAAGGATAACCAGTGACTCAAAAAATAACCCTAAAGCTTTTTACCAACTATATAAATCTAAAGTTAGAGATGTAATAGGCCCCCTAAAAACTTCAATAGGAGAAATAACAGAAAATTATTTAGAAATGTGTAGTACATTAAATAGTCAGTTTCTTTCCGTTTTCACTAATGAAAATTTGGCACAGATTCCAGAAGTCAATATGGTATATAGTGATAGTATAGAAAATAATTATGTTAAGTACAGTTAGTATAAGTAGAAATGATGTGCTTAACCCTCCTGGCCCGGGCAGGTCCTCCAAAGGACAGTGTGGGCTACCCGGGCGATCTGGCCGAAAAACGTCTAGGCCTAGGCTACCGTATTTTTATTTAGTTTAACTGCTAGAAATTTCCCACGCATCTATAAACGTAGTGCGGTTTCCAATCTGTAGAGTAGAGTTGAGTAGAGCTCTCTAAGTCAACTGGTTCAGTTGTGATGACGATTTCCGTGGAGCGAATTTTGCCGCGATGTTGACAATATCGGAGCATTTCAGACACTAATTTCGTCTGACGTCACAACAATAACATTGATCCGACGTCTCCTTATTGTTTTCGGAGGTGCGGTGACGCAACGATCGGCTTTGTTTACATGCGTCGGACACACGGCGTTCAGACCAAGCTGAATAGGCTTTCAAGCTTACTATCTCCTGAAAGGACACCCGGGCTCCTGCCCTTCTTTCGTTGTGTCCTTTGGAGGACCTGCCCGGGCCAGGAGGGTTAAGGAAATTGACAGACTGAAACCTCAAAAATCGCCTGGTCCTGACGAGGTATATGCTAGAGTATTAAAAGAATGCAGAGATGAGTTAAGTAGCCCATTAGCATTTTTATTTAACAAGTCATTAGAAACAGGTTTAGTTCCAGAAGCTTGGAAGCTTGCAAATGTAGTTCCGATCTTCAAAAAAGGTGATAAATCGATAGCATCCAATTACCGTCCCATTAGTCTCACATCAATCATAGGAAAGTTGCTAGAGTCTATTATTGCTAGGAAAATTAGAAGCCACTTAGTAAAATTTAACTTAATAAATTCTTCTCAGCATGGATTCACTCAGGGACGTTCTTGCCTTACTAATTTGCTTAGCTTTTTCTCAGAGGTATATGAAGCAGTAGATAGTGACAAGTCATATGATATTATATATTTAGATTTCAGTAAAGCTTTCGACAGAGTCCCTCATGAGAGATTGATGAGAAAGGTTGAGGCACATGGAATAGGAGGGTCGTTGTTGGGATGGATTAGGTCATGGCTAATTGGTAGGAAACAGAGAGTCAGCATAAATGGTACCAAGTCAGAGTGGGGAGCAGTCAAAAGTGGTGTCCCGCAGGGATCGGTATTAGGTCCCCTGTTGTTTCTTATATACATAAATGACCTAGATTTAGGTATAACTAGTAGGATAAGTAAATTCGCAGACAATACTAAAATGGGGAGATCAATTGATTCAGATAACGATATAGAGTGCCTCCAAAGGGATCTAGATACCTTACATGAATGGTCAGTAAATTGGCAGATGAAGTTTAACATTGACAAATGCATGGTATTAAAGATAGGGAAGATGCAAACAAATGTTAAATATAAACTAGCTAATTTAGAATTAGAAAATTCAGACTGCGAGAAAGATCTAGGTGTGTTTGTTAGCAATGATTTGAAGCCTAGAAAACAGTGTATAAGCGTTCGTAATAAGGCAAACAGGATTCTCGGGTTCATCTCTAGGAGTGTGAGTAACAGAACTGCTGATGTTATCTTAAAACTTTACTTGTCATTAGTGAGACCCCATATGGATTATTCTGTCCAATTTTGGTGTCCTTATTAAAGAATGGACATAGATTCATTGGAGAGAGTACAACGTAGAATGACAAAAATGATCCATAATATTAGAAATCTTCCGTTTGAAGAAAGGTTGAAGAAATTAGGTTTACATTCATTAGAGAGACGCAGAGTTAGAGGGGATATGATAGAGGTGTTCAAGTGGGTTAGTGGGATTAACAAAGGGGACATGACAAATGTACTAAAGCTCAGTGATAGCGAAATAGCTCGTACCAATGGTTTCAAATTAGATAAATTTTGTTTCAGAAAAGATATAGGCAAATATTGGTTTGGTAACAGAGTTGTAGACGGGTGGAATGGACTACCAAGTGCTATAGTGGGATTAAAAACGGTAGGGAGCTTTAAGATAAAATTGGATAAGCATATGGACGAGTAGGGTTGGGTGTGAAGGGGGATCAGCCGGGTTGGGCCAATCAGCGCTCTGCAGCCCCCCGTAATCCTGCGTTAATCTCTAACCGTTTTGGTAAGAAGATCCTCAGGGTATTAGAGTGTTGAGCCTATAATTGGGCTTTGTAATTGGGGTTGTGTGGGACAGGGATCTGCCTTGCTTAGGCCAATCGGCTTTCTGCAGACTCCCATTTTCTTATGTTCTTATGTTCTTAAGTAGGAAACAGAAGGGTATTAAGCTACCCACCCTGAAGTTGCCAGTTTTTGACGGGGATCCAACACAGTGGGTGGGTTTCTGGGAGCTCTTTGATTGTAGTGTTCACTCCCAAACAGACTTAACTGACATTCAGAAATTTACGTATCTAAAGGGACAACTTAGTGGTGAGGCTCTACAAATTGTTAGTGGGTTTAGTTTGGTCGCTGCAAGTTATGAACCAGCGGTCACTATACTGAAAAACAGTTATGGTCAAAAGGATTGCATCAAAGCAGCTCACATAGCGAAACTGAGTAATCTCCCGCATCCTAGCCAGGAGGTCAGTGCTCTGAAAGATTTGTCCGCGTCATTTGAGTGTGCGTTAGAGTCTTTACGCTCTATGGATGTAACAGTAAGTGAAATGTGTGCAGTACTGTTGCACAATATACTTCCTAGTGCACTCTCTGAAGTGATTAAGCGTGAATTAAAAGACAACTGGCTGGATGTGGATGAATATGTTCGTGTGTTTAAGACTGAAGTGTGCAATCTAGAAAGTAGACATCATCCACTAGAACAGTTTGGGGCGACTGCCACAGCAGCATATGCGGTGTATCAGAAACCCGATACCAAGCAGAAGTATGGATGTCCCTAAACTACTTTGAACCACTTCCTTGACTATTTTGTCATCCCGGGAGGCCCAGTACCTTTCATTAAACGGCCTCAACACTCTAGACTGGCCTATGTAGGATCTCAATCATGTGCTTAGCCTCGGGATAATCTAAAACTACACAATCTTTAGAGTCCCTCCAGGCCACATCAGAAAACCAAAATATATCCCCCTGGTTTTGTGTAGGCTCCATTTTTTCTTTTCACGCTGAGTGGACTATACCGGGGCTACAGGTAACCTGGATAATCCATCAGCATTAGTATGTAATTTGCCTGGTCGATGCCTAACATCGAATGAATATTCCTCCAGAATCCCCTTCCACCTTACAAATAATCCGTCTTCTGTCTTCATCTCTCTGAGCCACTGTAAACTGTGATGGTCAGTGATTACTTCAAAATGTACTCCGGCTAGATAAGGTTGAAAGTATTGAACTGCCACACTAAAGCTAAAAATTCTTTCTTGGTAATGCTGTAATTATTTTCACCTTTATTTAGGGACCTACTGGCACAGGCCACTATGCCTTCCTTGCCATCAACCTTCTGGGCCAATACTGCCCCAAGCCCTTCATCAGAGGCGTCAGTGTACAACTGGAAAGGTTTAGTGAAATCGGGATGACAAATAATGGGGTTAGAGGTTAACTTTTGTTTTAAGGTTTCGAAAGCCTCTTAGCAACTTTGGTCCCATTCGAACTTTCTTCCTTTCTCAAGTCTCTTGGTCATAGGTTGAGCGAGTTTGGAAACATTTGGTATGAATCTTTGATAGTAAGAGGCCATCCCCAGAAATGCTTAGAACCCATTGACAGTGGTAGGTGGAGAGATCTCTGCGATGGCTCTCACTTTAACCCTTTACTGGCGGCGCGCATCATATGTCGAGTGAAAGAAATTTGGACTATGTGGCGGCTCACAACATAAGTCGTGTGGCAATTTCAGCACGTAATGTTGCTGAGAGAGAGAGACAAGTGGTGGCAGGAGAGTAGCGAGCGTATGACTGCTCCAGACCACCGCGGTGGACCAACTGACATGAAATCCCACCCTCCTCCACCATCTCACACTCGCTACATAGTGAAGTGTATGGGGAAAGTACCGAATTACATGGTTTTTGCACTCGTGTTGCGCGGTTGTTGCAAGAAAACTAGCAGTCATACAAGGATCGTTGTGGTGTCATTGGAAAGCTCTGTTTATGCCCTTTCAGGGATAGATACTTATTTTATGCTCTGGGCATGAAAATTATATTTAGGCATGAAAATGATCACATAAACAGCCCTATTTTGGGAAAAAACACCCCGCTGGTGGCTACATATTATTTACCGCCTAGGACGCTCTTTAGGTGTTAAGTAGGTCAGGTTGGATACCTTTCTTTGAAACCACATGTCCTAAGTATGCCACCTCGCGTGCCCCTAGTTGGCACTTAGAAGATTTTAATTTTAATCCCGCCTTCCGAATTCTGTCTAATACTTCTCGCACCATGTTAATATGCTCCTCCATATTGCTCGAGAATATTATGATATCATCCAGGTATGCCAGACAAGTCCTCCAAGTTAGTCCCCTCAGTACTTCATCCATAACCCTAGTGAAACTCACTGGCCCATTGCAAACTCCAA
The DNA here is from genome assembly GCA_032716605.1 of Paralithodes platypus. Classification (NCBI taxonomy): domain Eukaryota; kingdom Metazoa; phylum Arthropoda; class Malacostraca; order Decapoda; family Lithodidae; genus Paralithodes; species Paralithodes platypus. The sequence goes on along the minus strand of CM064492.1, from coordinate 24,725,927 downwards.
ACAGTAGAACCGTGAACTGGTAGAGTTTAACTTCGCTCATAGCGAACGCGGTTATCTTCTGATCCTCTGATTTAACCGGTACCTGTCGGTAACCGCTTTTCAAATCCAGAGTAGAAAACCATCTAGACCCGTTGAGCGACTCCAGCGAGTCATCAGTACAAGGTAGGGGCTGGGCGTTTTTTATTGTGACATCACTCAGTTTCCTGTAATCCACACAAAACCGAGTAGACCCATCTTTTTTGTTTTACTAGGACCTCTGGTGATGACCACGGACTGTATGATTCCACTACTATCCCTTGCTTAAGCATATCATCTACTTGCTCCTTCTCCTTTTGTCTCATTATTGGGTTTTGTCATCTATAATATTATGGTTGTCACTTAGGGATTCCTTGTGTGTGTATCTCATGTTGGTGTCATGTCCGGGCTAATCCGTGGTCCCCTTCGTCTTGGACGAATACGTCACAATATGCCCACAATAATTCATGTAAGGTGCCTGCTTGGTCTGAGGTAAGTTGTTTTTGGATTTCTGGTAAGTTAGTAGGTCCATTAGTCCCAACAGTGGTGGGTTGTGCAGGTGTGACCTGCCCTAGCAGTCTTCCCTTCTGGTAGTTAATTGTGATCTCTCCAAAATATGCAATGACTATCTTTCTCTGATCTGGAGTGATAAAAGTGGGAGATATTCGAGCTTCAATCTGTGCTTCTGGCTCAAAAATCCCTGCTGGCATCCCGTGGTGTCTGGGAATTTCTATCATTCTCCAAGTTTTAGGGGGTATAGTAATTTTTCCTGCGGTAGCTACTAACTGGGGTAGTAGTGTTGTCGTAGTCTCCTTTGGGCCACACTGTATATTCACCCCCAACTGTCTCATCAGGTCTATTCCTAAATACCAATCTACCCCATGTTACCAATCGTTTCTGAGAGATGGTCATACTGGGACTTCCCTGTTCTGGCAGTCCTGTAGTAGGAGAAAGGACGAGTTAGACTCGAAATCAGAACTTGAAGAGTCGGGAGAAAACGAGGAAATTGTGACAGACTGGGAGAGAAAACCAGAGAGTCGGTTAACATCGATAAATCCCAGGACCAAGAGAGCGGAGTTTCAAATACTGATGGAGATTTTAATGGTATCCAAAGTAGTGAGGAGGAAGAACTAAGAGATATAATACCTGAAAACGAGGAGTTTAACGAACCTAGAATTAAATATTGGATCTCCTTCGACTGAAGTAATTAAGACACATGAAGACCGGGGAACCGATCCACAGACCAAGAGTAAAACTAGAAACTTTAAGCCAACTGACCCCGTTGAAACAGTTACGCATAGTGGTAGGGTTAGCCGTCCACCAATCAGGTATCCAGACCCGGCTATAAATAGAACGTCTGAGGTATGTCAGAGTCAGTCTAAAGGTACCATGCCTCTCCCAAGCGACCCCCAGTACAGGCTCCGTCGCCTCATAACAATAGTAGACAGAAAGGGTCAGAGAGTGCAAACCTTACGAACCCTGAAACAATTTATCAGTCAGCCGGGGCAAATTATACTTGCCAAGACAGTTGTGGGCAACCAAAACCCAGCTATCCAACTCCACAAGTGTATTGTAGAACACAGTGGAATGGTAGAATGAGAATGGCAAACAGATGAGAAAAACTTTAAAGGAACGGAATTAAGGCGATCAGGTGCTCGCCTTATTCGAGAAGGAGATTGTGAAAGAGTAATCCTGTCCGCCAATCAGCAGACGGGATTAGCTCAGGTGGATAAGCAAGGTCTACCCTTTAAATCTTTTCACGGGGAACACCCTGACACTTCCCCGCGCTCGACCAATCACCAGCCTCCAATGATGCAGCACAAAGATCAACTCTCATCTTCCTTTAAATGCTCGCCTCATAACTCACTCTCAGTTCACATCCGTATGTTTTATCCTGGTTGCAAACGTTCTATTACAATGGTGCCACCCTCTTACTCCCGTCAACCGCTACAGAACATCTCTAATAAGCTTCCAGGAAAATATTACAAAGATGAAGTAAAGCAGGAGGAGAAAGTTGAATATCGAAGAAATCGGGCTGGTGTAGCTCCTACCAGAGCGCACGGCTCGGCCAATCACAGGGCCCCATTCCGTGAATGAGGAGTATAAAGGGAGGTGGGCGGGGCCACAGCACTTACTTAGTCACGGGCACCTGCCTGGATCACACTGGCGAACTCTTAGCAGACACACTCCCCTTGCTCACCTTGACACCCATGTGTAGATAAATAAGCCTATTCCTGTTGTCCAGCAACCAAGCGCTACTGAACACAAGATGAGCCGGGACCTAGTACATCGCCGACCCTTGGCACAGATACACCTCCAATATCCTGATGCCTGCTGACACATCGCTAGCCCTCACACAATAAGCCAATCGATTCAAGTTGGTCAACTGGTGGTAGATGGTATTGAGAAGAAGGAGATGGTGTATTGGCCTGCTTTGAAGTGGTGAAGCAAAAACAAGAGAGCTTCCGGAATGTTCTTAACCCTTATTTAGCGGCGAGCAACATAAGTCGAGTTAAATAAAGCTGGACTATGTGGCGGCGCTCGACATAACTCGAGTGGCAATTTCAGCACGTAATGTGGCTGAGAGAGAGAGACAAGTGGTGGCAGGAGACTAGCGAGCGTATGACTGCTCCAGACCACCGCGGCGAACGTACTGACACAAATCTCAGCTCCCTCCTCCCTCTCTCACTCGCTACATACTCAATTATGTACTGAAAGTACCGAATTACCTGCTTTTTGCACTCGCGTTGCACGGTTATTGCAAGAAAACTATCCATCATACAAGGATCGTTATGGTGTCATTCGAAAGCTCTGTTTATGCCCTTTCAGGGATAGGTACTTGTTTTACGTTCTGGGTCTTATTTAGGCATGAAAATGATCACGTAAACAGCCCTATTTTGGCTAAAAACACCCCGCTGTGCGGTACACATAAATAAACCGCATAGGCCGCTCGTAAGGTGTTAAAGGACCCTTAACCCTTTCTCTGCGGGCATATTTGGGCTATTTTGGGCATATTAAGGCACTTCTGAATGATTAATCAAGTGTCTACATCAAATGAAATGTATTCAGCCGAAAACTAGACGAAAATAGCTTCAAAATGACACTAGAAAAAGCATCGTAGCGCACGGGGTTAACCGGCAGCACTACCATAGACATTGGGGAAAACTCGCAGTTTATGAGCAATGTAGCACTATTTTTGCCTTTGGCAGCACTGCTGAGACCCGGGGCTGGGGTCTCAGTGCACGGACTGACGTGCTGGTGGCCAGAGGTGGGTCCCTCGTGGTCCCGCCCACTGCCACTCAATTTCTACGGCTTTAACAGGCTTTAAAAGCCTGGAAATTGCTGTACATTGCCCTGGCGTTCCGGAACGTCTCCCGCAGGCAATGGGTTAAGGGCCCGAACAGACTTACCAAAAAGTTAAATGCTAGACTGAGCCAGTGTGTTCTAATGATAACATCTATGTGTTCTTATAGAACAACAAAAGAGAAACAGACTAGACAAATAATGGAATAAAGAGATGATGTGTTGAGAGATATAGCTGTTGTTGTTAGTAAAGGCACTCAGCCAGTTAGCTAGCAATAGTACAGGATCTATAGGATATTAACCCGTACAGCCCCAGCGACGCGTCTGACGCGTCGGCGATGTATGTAACGCACAGCCCCAGAGACGCGCCTGACGCGTCACCCTAATTGCGCCGACCGTAACCTCAGGTGTAGCCACTCAAGAGGGCTCAGATTTGTATGGGAACTGTGTACGTATCCCACGCAACCGTGCCGATGGTTGAAAACTCTCAAAGTCCACGTGCGTGCGCGCGAGCGCGCAATAACCTGTTTTTTTGGGATAATTGCCTTCAATTTTTTACTCTTGTAAAATCCGTTTTCGGGGGCTCTGTAGGACCATTTTTTAAGCTTTTTGAGCGGTTTTTCGTGGTTTTTCCTTCATTCCTAACCCATTCGCTATTGTTTCTGGAATAAAACCATTTTTTGAAAACCGGCCGGGTTCTGGTTCTCATTCCAAATTTAGGACAGACTCTTCCCCTATACGTTAGCACCCCTGTTCCCCATCACGGAGTAGATAATTCATTTGTAATCTATAATCCTAATGAGACTAAGTACGATGGATACTTGGGCCTCGATCTCCTAATATCTTTGAGTGCCTCTATTGAATGTAGGCACCGCACCTTAACCTTTGCCCCACTTTAAAAAAAAAAAAAAAAAAAAAAAACTGCCTTGAACCCCCTCAACAGTTAAAATCAAGCTCCCTACCTGCCCCCCTTAGTCAAACAGCTAAATTACAGTTATCTATCTTTCCTTCATCTATTGAACAAGTCCTACCCCTCAAAACTTCAGAAGATGTGAAATACAATACTCATATAATTTCTCAAGCTATCACTTCCACAAATGTGCCAGTTCCTCCTTATCATGAAAAATGGATACCTTTGGTGCCCACCATCATGGGAGATGTCATTTTGACCCCACACCTCCAAAGCCCTTTTAATGGAGCCTGCCTAACCGCTCCTAGCTTGCTACCAAATCAATTAAACTGTATTAAAATAGCCAATATCTCAGAAAAGCCAGTTACATTACCAAAAGGACTAGCCATTGGTGAGCTTGAGGTATACTCAGAAGAACTATCTGTACCTACAGATACTTCCCCTCAAAATAAGACCCCCCTTCCTGATATTCCTTCCAATCTTACTACTTGTCAACAAACTGATCTCAGAAACTTACTGATATCATATCAGGACATATTCGCTACCTCCAGCTGAGACATGGGGAAAACCGACATGCTTCACCATCCTATACATACTGTAGGACGGCCCATAAAGCAACCAATCCGTCGGAAAAACTCGATTCAGAGATAAGAAGAAGAGAAAAAAGTACAAGATATGCTTGCCACAGGAGTAGTCAAAACATCTACCAGCCCATGGTCTTCTCCGGTAGTACTCGTCTGGAAGAAAGACGGATCAACCCGCTTCTGTATTGACTACCGACAACTGAATGACGTCACCATCAAGGATGCTACACCACTTCCCAGAATTGATGATTCCTTAGATTCCCTGCTTGGAGCAAAATGGTTCACTACCTTAGATCTTCAGGCAGGATATTACCAAGTTTCAGTATTGCCAAATCATCAACAAAAGACAGCTTTCTCCACCAGCCAAGGCAGACTCTATGAGTTTACTGTATTGCCTTTCGGTCTATGCAATGGCCCTGCCACATTCTCCAGGTTAATGGAATCTGTTCTACAAGGATTAACCTGGGAAATATGCCTGGCCTATTTAGACGACATTATTGTATTTGGGAAAACTTGGGCCGAACATTTACAAAGGCTACAACAAGTATTCCAGAGAATCAGGGATGCCAGTTTAAAACTCAAACCGCCCAAATGTACCCTAGCTAAAACTAAAGTAAACTTTCTAGGACATGTTGTATCAGAACAGGGTATTTCACCAGATCCTAGTAAACTAGAAGCTATAAGCAAAATTACTCCTCCCACTAATGTCAAAGGAGTAAGAGCTTTCCTTGGATTGGCATCATATTATCGTAGATTTGTCAAGAACTTTGCTACTATTGCCAAACCTTTACATGACCTTACTAAAAAAGACGAACCATTCCAGTGGACTGAACAACGCCTTCAAGCATTTCATAGTCTGAAAGATAAACTAGTGGCATCTCCGGTAGTGTCATTTCCGGATTACACTTGTCCCTTCAGACTCTACACAGATGTCTCACAGTTCGGAATAGGTGCCATTCTTGGTCAAACTAGAGATGGCAAAGAACACATCATCGCCTGTGCCAGTCGCACTCTCAATCCGGCAGAAGTCAATTATCCAGTAACTAAAAGAGAGTGCCTAGGTATGATATGGGCCCTTCAGTATTTCAAGGCATACTTGGCCGGTGTCAAAGTCACCATAATAACAGATCATCATGCCCTTCAATGGCTCCGTAAATCTGACACAAAAAATGCATTGACTGTCAGATGGCGGGAATCATTAGAGGAATTCGACGTGGATATTGTTTATAGGCCAGGAAAACTCCATACCAATGCAGACGCCCTATCAAGACTTCCCATCAATTCACAAGAGCACCAACTACAACATCAATTGGAGAATCAACCCATATTAGCCATCCATCATAAAGATTCGTTGGATGATGATCAACAAGACCTGTTACGTTGTTTGCAAAGACAGGATATACCAGAGTTGGATACCAAGCAAGATATTTTCACAACTAACCAGACGAGGAGACAATTTATTTACCATTGATGGAAAAATTGTCATCACACCTCAAGCAGCCGTATCCACCATGCAATCTATTCATATGTATAATGGCATTCACCTAGCACAAAGAAAACTAATTACCACGTTTCAGCAAGTATATTGGACCCCTTCCTCTTAAGCTTGGTTCACACATACACGAATTAACGTCCCGTCCGGCCCCGACCAAAAAAAATAGGCAGGACGGCAGCAATCTGGAGTACGACTGGCCACGATGGCCGTTTCAACATGTTATGCTGCCGGCAGACGGTGCAGAACGGGGATTGGACTGGAAATGGACAGGGATTGGACGGCGAATTCACAGGGTCCATCGTCTCATGGTCCTGACGCCGCCGGCGACTTGATGCCACGACAAGTGCCGCTGGAGGCCGACATGAGAAGTCTGTGTCACGGCTGGACTGCGATGGCACTACGGCCACAATACGTTGGTCGCAGTGTCGTCGCCGATGGCCACCGTTCATGATATAAAAGGGGCGTGCCACAGACACACCTGTACAGTCAACCAGGTGCCCCAGACGAAGCAACATCTCCTCAACATGGACGACCACAGCAATCTATATACTCAATTACAGATATACCAGGTGTGCAACCAACTGCGTGACACTCTATTGACCTTCACCCAAGTCTTAACCAGACTTCAGAAGTATATCAATAGGAAGAAGCGAAGTGTGTGGGTGAAGCCATATCTTATGAGGAGGGAGACCTATGGCCACTACCACACCCTCATGAAGGAATTGGCAGCAGAGGACCAAGAACTGTACCAGAGTTTCCTGCGGATCAATGAGGATCTCTTCAACGAGATCTGTGAGCGTGTGCGGCCTCGGCTGGAGAAGAAGAACACCTTCTGGAGGAGGCCCCTGGAGGTAGGACTGAGAGTGGCCATAACATTGAGATTTCTCGCAAGTGGGAACACCTACGCCAGTCTCAGATTCTCCTTCCGTGTGGCCAAGAACACCATCTGCCTACTTATTCCCGAGACGTGCGAGGCCATTGTTGAGGCCTTTGGCGAAGAGGTGTTCTACTTCCCGAAGACACCAGAGGAATGGCAAGTTATAGCCAATAGGTTCGCAAGTCGGTGGGACTTAACTCACGCCCTAGGGGCGGTCGATGGGAAGCACGTTCGGATCAGGAACCCAGCATTCAGTGGATCTAAGTCCTTTAATTATAAGAAATTCTTCTCTGTGGGACTGCTTGCACTCGTAGATGCAGACTACAAGTTTATCCATGTGGACATTGGCAGCCCTGGATGCGAGTCTGACTCAGGGTGCTTCAACAAATCGCCCCTAAACCAGCTCATCGACTCAAATGAGGCCAACTTCCCCCCACCTGAGCCCCAGCCAGGGGCACCTGATGATCAAGAAATACCCTACTACTTCGTCGGTGACAATGCCTTCAGCCTTCGTCCGTGGATGACGATTCCCTATCCACAACGGGGCCTGGGTCATGATGGAAGGATATACAACTACCGGCTATCAAGAGCACGACGAGTGGTGGAGAACGCCTTCGGAATCCTAGCAAACAGGTGAGCATGTAAAGAACATCAAGAATTTTGTTTTGGTATGTGAGAGTAATATTATTTTAAAGAGCGACCTTGTTGACCCTGGTCTCTGGGTATTCTCCTGGGTGACCTAGATGTGTGTGAATTTTGTTTCGTCTAGTTCAGTATATTTTGATAGAACTAAACTTAAAATTGTCCTTAAATTCCTCCTTTTATGGTTTCCTGTTTTTGCTCTGTCTTGAGTCGCCACCCCCAAGGAAAAAATTAATAAAAATAAAATAAAATATATAAAATAGAGGAAAATAACAAAAAATAAAAATAGGAAAAGTGGGGAATGGGCCTGAGCATATAGATAGATAGATAGAAATAATTTATGACAATGAAATTTCTCTAATCATCTGCCCATCCAACCCACAGGTTCAGAGTTCTACACACCGCCATCACCATCGCCCCACACACGATTGAGTCATTGGTGATGGCATTCTGCACCCTCCATAACCTCTTGAGGACGACCATCGAGCCGTGACCTGGACCAGGAAGACCCAGAAACACACCGGGTTACCCGCGGCACCTGGAGAGATGGCCACATGATTCCGAGTGCCCCCTCCCATCCAGGTAGCAACACTGGCAGCCAGGGTGGAAAAAGAGTGAGAGAATACCTCACGCAGTACTTCAACTCACCAGCTGGGAGTGTTTCGTGGCAGGAGACGATGATTTAGGTGAGAAAACCAATATTCTTTATACTTATTCCATGTCTTTTGCGAGTTCATTTAAATCATGATTAGTGCATTTCTTTTGTTATCCAATTGTATTTGTAATTTAGTCTTGTTAATCGTACTATAAGAACATAAGAACATAAGAAAATGGGAGTCTGCAGAAAGCCGATTGGCCTACACAAGGCAGATCCCTGTCACACCCAACCCTAATTATAAGCCCAGCTTAAAAACACCATTAGGACTTACCTCACCTAAACGGTCAGAGGTCAGAAAAACGGGGATCTGCAGATCCCCACACCTGGGCCACACCTGACAGATCACCCTCACACCCAACCCATCTTGTCCATATGCCTATCTAATTGTATCCCTATCTCCCTATCGTTCTTGATCCCACTATATCACTTGGTAGCCTATTCCACCCATCCACAACTCTGTTACCACACCAATATTTGCCTATATCTTTCTTGAAACGAAATTTATCTAATTTGAAATCATTTGTACGAGTTCTTTCGCTATCACTGAGCTTTAGTACATTTTTCATGTCCCCTTTATTAATCCCACTAACCCACTTGAATACCTCTATCATGTCCCCTCTAACTCTGCGTCTCTCTAACGAATGTAAGCCTAATTTCTTCAACCTTTCTTTATACGGAAGATTTCTAATATTATGTTATTGTTGATATATTTATGAAATATTTTATTTATATATTAGTTATTATATATTGTTTTCCAATTTAATTAGTTATATATAGTCTGTTAATCATGCTATGTTATTGTTTATATATTTATGAACTATTTTATTTATACATAAATTATTTGTATTATATTTCATTATTTACATTCATTCCATGTCTTGGTAAGTTCAGTTCATTCATTATTATATATTTTTTTCCAATTGCATTAGTTATATATAGTCTGTTAATCATGCTATGTTATTGTTTATATAATATTATTTTTGAACTATTTTATTTATACATTAATTATTCGTATTATATTTGATTATTTACTCATTCCATGTCTGTAAATTCAGTTCAATCATTATTATATAATTTTTGTTTCCTGTTTGCATTGCTTATTACTGTTCTTATACCTCTTAATTCTGCATTGTTCATTGTTTTTTTCTATATAATTCTCATTGTTTTATTTGTATTAATAACAAATTGGGACATAACAAAACGTACGTCCTATATTATAATGTTTTTATTGGAATTTTATCTTATTTTTACATACATGATATTTATGGCACTTATTTATATATTTTTTGTACATACTTGTTATTTATTGAATTTGATATGCGGAGTGTTGAGCCGACTCCCGGGTGTTGCTGGTCTTGAGGTTTCGCCTGGTGGATTTGAGTTCAACTCGAATAGACTCGACGAGATGCTGAGGTTGGCCAGGAGTTCTTGGTTTGGTTTGGGAGTGGAACAGGTCTGTCGTTTTGGAGGGGTAGAGGATCCACCAGTGGATGGGTCAGCTGTACCGGAGGAGGCAGACATGAGGGCGGGTTGGGCAGGAGGTGCAGGGTACTGGCCATACAGTACCGGGACCGGGTTGTGGTTCAGGTACTGCACTACCTGTGGCTGCTGAAGGAGTTGTTGTTGTTGCTGCACCTGATGCACGGGCTGTTGCAACTGCTGCATGGGCTGTTGCAACTGCTGCATGGGCTGTTGCAACTGCTGCATGGGTTGTTACAATTGCTGCATGGGTTGTTACAACTGCTGCATGGGCTGTTGCAACTGCTGCATCGCCTGCTGGACCTGCATGGGCTGCTGGACCTGCATGGGCTGCTGCATGACAGTGGGTGCTTGGGCGGGACCCTCCTGATAGGTGTGTAGGAGGTGGGACAGACCCTCCTGAGGCGTGGTCCTACCCTCATACTTCTCCAGGAGCATCATCATTTCCAGCCTGAGGTAGCTCCACACGCTGGGGTTAATTTTGCAGCACTGCAATCTACCAAGATTGGAAGCCAAAGCGTCACATTTTTCCTTTGCCCCTCAACTTTCTCTTCATAATTGCTGAGGCACAGGGCCTTGGGTGGGGCTTTGGTTTCCCAGGCGTTTCCGCACCCTCCTCAGCTCCCTGCCATGGAGTGGCTTCGGTCACCCAGGCTTTATTGTGGTAGGCAGGGAGGGTTCTGTGGGGGCGCTCGGTTATGGCCTTGGTCTTGCTCGGGGCCTTGGGGCTGTTCGGCCAGGCAGCCTGGGGAACAGCAACAACAACAACAACAACCACTCAGAAACAGTACTTCCTTAGCCAACGTAACAGCCAAACTGGGTTGTGCACTATGCATCAACCAAGGCTAAAATAAGGTGTGAATAATTCCTAAAGCATACACAATGAAAGTTAATATACACAATGCTGTCTTTCTCACTAATAAAGTCTAGCAGCGGCAAAAAAGGTACTAGGAAACTAGGCAGAGCGCAAGCATGCTCGTAGCCTACTGTCTCCCCTTGAACAGATTTCCCTTATGTTACGTTAAGGGAGTCTAGCAAGTTTTACCCTAGAACGTGTCAGTGGATTTCGTCTGTATTTCATAAGATTTGGACCACGTATAGGGGACCTAACAACTAAGAAATTTCCAAAGTTTTAATTCTCTAGGACAATTAATTTTTGAGTTAGGTGAGAATTAGTGTGTAAATTTGACTTTGGGGTAAAATGCCTTGCTTCGTTAAATGTTGTTGCTTGATTGTTTCAATGTATTGGGGGTACTAACAATAGGTTGTAGTTACCATTCAATGACTACTTTTTCCATTTTGTATCTAATCATGGAATTAGGTCATTTTGAAATTAGGTACACATTAGGTAAAATGTCTCGGGTTGCTGTGTCGAAATAGTTAAGAAATAAAAAAAAATCATGATAGAGTTTGTAGGGAATTCTATGCCCTTTCTAATGACACCAGAATCATTGTTGTAGCATGTTTGGTTGCGTCAGTAGAACGCCGACAAGTGAACTTTCTTACGTGAGGTACTAAAGGCACGAGAGCTGTTGTAAGCCAGCCGGCCAGCCGCACCCTACCTCTATCGCGGCTTGGACCACACTGCTCTTTCTCCTCCACCACCACCACACCCTTCGTAAGTTCGTTGTTACCAAGGTTGAGTATCAGACACCGCTAGGAAAAATATCTAAAAACGTCATATTTTCACCAAAAATTCATCTTTTTCGTATTTTTTTTTTTTGCAGTTCCGAAACCAAAAAAGCATTTTCTACGCGTCTGCGCGACCCGCGACCCGCGAAAATTTGAAACTAGCCCAGAAATAATATGCTTCCAGATGGAATATTGCCTCAGGATTTTAACTGATGATAGAGGGGTGGGTGATGATGCCATATACCGGGTTGCGCAATATTGCCGTTTTGGACACTAAAAGCTTGCCAGACCCCCTATGTTACGTTAAGTGACTTGGAGGCTCTCTTGGTAAGTCCAGATCTCTAGTATCTGGTCTTGCCCTGGCGCTCCACAAAGGTCAACAAAATGATGTAGCAATCATACAGGTAAGAGTAGGCAAAAGCCCTTTACCTGTATACTGCTACACTCGCAAAGGAAAATATGCACAAGGGTTACAGGCTAGCTAGCTTCGTTGATGTTGTACAGGCTCTGACTTGCCACATACATAACTCAGACAACGACCAAAGATACCTTCCACTGTCTAGCATTAAATAATGGGAAAGAACAGCTCAATAATTAGAAGCACCCCAACACTAGGCTACCATATGACTATGACTCTAATAATCCCTAAAACTAGTGCAAACATATATGGAGAGCTGGTGCTGGTAATACGACTGGCCGACTATGGAAGTCGTATGCAGAACCAGAAGGGATAAGTAATTCAATAAAGAGAGAAGTATGAAAAGGAAGAAGTTCAGAGAGAGAAAGTAGTATAGGGGGTTATATGGGGGACAGATTGCAAAGGACATGTAGGACCAAGCACGCCGTGCCAAGCTCTGCAGGAGAAACGCGGGCAGGAGCCCGCACCACCCTCCCAGGACAGCGGCCTCCAATCACAGATCACTACGTCATGAAGAGCAAGCGTCCTATGACGTAGCCAGGCCCGCCGGCCAATCACGAGCGTGGGAAACTCCTCCGAGCGAGGGAGGCACACGTACATTTTTTTTTTATTTATTAAAAAAAAAAAAAAAAAAAAAAAAGAAGGTCCCACCCCTTTCTCATTCTTAAGTAAGCCATTTTAGATTTACAGAAGAGTGACCATTACTTGCATTACTGCATGTCCACAAACATTTCAGTAATGTAAGCATGTTTCCTTCTATTTTTTTTTTTTTTTTTTTTTATTAAGGTGACAGTTACAAAGTGGTGTACAATCTATCTTATTCTAGTTACATTGTAGTTTATCTTATTGTACCAGTACCTCCCTACAATCAACCTAATTGTTCCCCAATTCATCCCTCCGCCACGACCATTTCAAAGTCCAAGTCTCTCACTCTTGTCCTCTGTAGCGGGGAGGACCTTGTACCCCTGAGACATAGGAGTGCAGACCTGAGAAGAGAGAAAGAGAGCCGGCATCTCATCCAAGTTATGACTTGGCTTCTATGCTGGCGCTTTTTCTCCGATATTTGTTCAGCTAATCTGGCATAGAAGACACTTGCAGAAGGTCCCATACCTCCCGACGATGAGAAGACCAGAGGAGTAAAGCTTCCTTGACCCCTGTTCAAAATTCTTTCTTCATAAGCGCGTTTTTTCTCACTTTCGTTTCTCAAGTATGCCGCCTTGTGTCCTCGCTCACGATATGTTTGTGCTCTTGGGTTGAAGATTCTGATGTCGAAAAAAGCCCGTTGTCCCCTCGTCCAAAAACCTCGAGCACTTACGTCCACTCTTGCTTCATTTGAAGTATTTGCAGTATTGTGGGCCAAGCGCTGTCCGTCCATAGGCAGAAGTTCCGGTTCGATTCTGACATCATGGCACACCTCGTCCAGCATTTGTGCAGTGATGTCTCGTACTTCATCATGCCGGATACAGATGAATCCTCCTTTCTTACAAGTCATACAGTGGTCTGAGTTGTTTATTTCACCACATGCACATTTCAGCGGCAGGTTCGAAACTGGCCACCCATACCTCAAGGCTACGGCATCATTGAATTCTTGTTTATTTAAGCTGAAGCCTTTCTCCTTTATTGGTAATGATGTGAGCCAATTTGAAGCCCCCGTGTCTTGTGCCATCTCAACTCTCATTTTCAGTTCTTCCCTACATCTGGTCTTAATTTGTTCTAGGCTATGTTTCTGTCTCTCTTCTCTGCTCTTTGTAATTTCCTGTCTTGCATTTCGTTGTTCCTCTTCGAGGCACACGTACATACACACGCACATATTACCACCACGCTGCTCGCTCTCTTTCTCCCTACAACTTCACACAATGCATCTTATATTCTATCAATAATATAAAATACTTCCAAGTGTCACAGACAAGAATGAAGACCACCACTGATCTGTCTGTGACAACATGAACTCTATGAAAGAAAGAACATCGTTCTACGATTATTGTAACCCATTGCACTGCCCTGGCGAGCGCTAGCGAGTTACGAGTGCATTCTGGCAAGCTGGCCAGCGTAACAGTATATATATATATATATATATATATATATATATATGTATTTATATATATATATATATATATATATATATATATATATATATATATATATATATATATATATATATATATATATATATATATATATATATATATACAGTATATATATATATATATATATAGGCTATATAAAATATAAAAATATAGCCTATATAAAATATAAAAAACAGGTATCTCATGTGTATCTTCAAAATTTGGGAAAATATTTTAATTTTGGTACTTGAGTAATGCATTCAGTAGAGATATTTTTTACTTTAACTCAAGTAACTTTCTAGTTAGGTACTTTTACTTTTATCTGAGTAACTTTATGAGTACATAGCCTACTTTTTACACCCCTGGTTATTGGTAAGAGTTGACTAGGCAAGTGAGTTAGATATGACTCGTTCCGCCAGGTACGAGTTGGCGAGGTAGAGTTGTCCAGCACCCATGTGTTGAGGGGGGATCTGCAGGTTGTGGGCCAATCGGTCCCTGGGGTATTAGTTGGGCCTATTAATAGGCCCAGTAATTGGGGTTGTATGTGACAGGGATCTGCTGTTCTCATGAGTGCATCAGTATACTATACCACTGTAATAAATTTAATATGGGCGGATGTTTCAACACTACACTGAATTATTACAAAATAATAAGATTAACTTACCTGGCATGGGTGGCTTCATGGACTTGCCCTTCTCCTCAAACAGACGATCTTTTAGGGCGGTGTCCAAGTAGTCCCGCCTTGACTTCTGGTAGAGAAGCTCCAACTTAATCTGCTCGTCTAGGAGCAGGGGCCTTTGGGAGGGAGTTTGTGATTGGTGCCGCTTCCTGCCCTTGCATTTCACAGCAGCCTGGCGTCCATCGTCGTCGGTGTCACGCTGTTCTCCGTCTGCTGAACTCCCCTCGTAGGAATTGCCGGGGTCAATTATAGCCAATTCCTCGGCTTCACCATCGTGCAGGTTCAAGGTCGGTGCTGCCGTCGTGACACTGGTGCTGGCAGCAGTCTCCTGTGTCTCCTGTACGATCGTTGCTGCCACCGTGACATTGGTGCTGGCAGCAGTCTCCTGTGTTTCGTGTACTACAATCGGTGGTGTCACCGTGACACTGGTGCTGGCAGTTGTTTCCTGTGCAGACACCGACATCTTCTTATTCTTGGCACTTATTACTCTGCGTTTCTTGATATCAACAGGCATAGTTGGAGGTGTTGCTGGCTGTACTGGCGACTGGAAACTGTGGAGTGAGGCGGAGGTTGGAGATGCTAGGTCACGCGGTGATGTCAAGTTGGGACCTGTCTGCGGTTGTGTCAAGTGGGGAACTGTGTCCTGTCTCTCGCCGCTCTGTCTTTTATGGACCCCGACAGGGTCCAGGTGGCCGGCGTGATCACGTGACGCGACGTTGCCACATCGCCGACTCTCCTTCCAACGTTTTTTTCCCGCCTTCCTCATCCTGTTCATCGGGGTCTAGACGCTGCCAGTCTGCGGGTAGACGCAGTCTGCCAGCGTCTACACGCAGATTGTTCCCATGTCTGTCTCGAGGGTGTCCCGGCCTGACACGTTTTGTGGCAGTTGCCCCGCCCCACGCCGAACATTTTATGCATACATAAAATGTTCGCCGCCTGCAGCCCCACGTCCCGTGTGCTGGCGACACCACACATCCCTGTACCGACCATAGGCGATTTTGCCGGCGTCCTTGCCCGTTTGCAGGCAAATTAGGAGGTTGGGGCCGGACGGGACGTTAATTCGTGTATGTTTGAACCAAGCTTTATTGAACTGCGAAACGAGTCACAGAAGCTTGCCGTGCTTGTGCGTTAGGCAAAGATAGAACACGCACAGCAGGACCTGCTGGCAAGCTAGTAGCCTCCAAGCCATGGCAATTACTTGCAGTAGATGTTATGGGACCAATGGAAGGAAACCAAGGGTTTAAGTACATCATAACCTTTGTATATACCTATTCTAAGTATGTCATTGCCCGCCCTGCAAAAGAACACTCAGCCATAGCAGTAGCCGAGGCCCTCATTCAACATGTCTTTCCATATTTCGGATTACATGAAGCCATTCATTCAGATAATGCTCCCGAGTTCACCAGCCACATTTGGTCTCAATTATCCCAAATGTATGGATTTAAAATCAGCCACTAATCTACATACTGGCGTCAAGGCAACTCCATCTGCGAAAGAAGCCATAGGACGATTGCAAATCAAATACGAATACGGTTGCAACAAATAGACACCAAAGATTGGCCCAGTCAATTCAAAATAGTCCAATGGGGTATAAATACCTGCCCCAGAGAAGACGGAATATCACCCCCCGAACGTGTGTTTGGAGTGCCACCATTGCTCCTACCTCTGAGGCATCTAGCTGCCCCGTATGAGCCCTCCTCCAACTTCGATCAATCACAAGTACACCTGAAAAACCGTCTCCGTCAAATCCAGTACGTGCAAGATCTTCAACCTGATGAAACTACCAAAGCCAGTCCACACCGTGTCGGCGATCTCGTGATGGTTGCTCAATTACCTGTGCCGTCTAAACTTAAACCCAGATTTAAAGGTCCATTTGAAATCTTAACCGTGCCAAATTACTACCAGGTCACCATCAACTATTTCAGTGAGTCACGCACATACCGTAACAGACATGTATGTAGATTTCAGCCTATTAATGAGAATATGATTATGCTTGCAGATCCTGACCAGAATAATATATTGCCTACATCAAATAATCACAATTTGGGATCCTCAGAACTTTCGACACGTGATCTCATTCCTCCCTTGACACCTGCACCTCTCAAGAAAACCCTGCCTGCCACACCACCTATTCTACCACAATCCACACAATCTGTTCAACCACACCCAGGCCCTCTTTCCTATCCATCACATAACCCGACTCCTATCATACCTACACGTACTGTCTCTGCACCTTCCAAACTACCTACTCAATTATTAAACAAATCTCTATCTCTACCTGTTCCTCCCTCACCATCTGTCAGCTTACCATTTTTTCTGAATCACCTTGCACTCTACCTACTACGCAAGCTATTGCTCACCTACCTAATCTACCTTCACAGACTTTATCTAACTTGCCAACAACACCTTCACAACCGTTATCAAACGTGCCAACAACACCATCTCTTGATCTTCAAAACTTACCTGTTCCCCTCCCTCAACCCTCTACCAGACCTCCTTCTTATGCAAGCAAACTTAAATCTCCCACTACTTCAGCTTCTCAATCAGTCTCAAAATCATCGTCAAGACCTCTTCCTTTATTTCATAACATACAATCGTCTACTTCTGCTCATAAAACTTCTAATACTTCCTCTAAATTACATCGCACTATACCCACCCTGTCTAGAAAATTGTCTCATTCTTCCAACTTTTCTTCTTCACCAACACACCAAAGTACTGTGAATCCACCATCATTAATGCAACCTAATTTTAATCCACCTTGTACAAGATCTGGTTGCCGTGTGAAACCACCTCAACGATGGGCGCCGACGTTCCGTCCTACTTACAAAAGGCGGGGCCTTTCCAAACTTACCTTGCCAACTCAAAGGGTCCCCGTCACTCCTACTGCGAGGTCACCAACATCGCCAGGTCAACCAGGCAATACCAGAAACAAGAACCTGCCATTATCCACCAGACCTTCCCAGGTCACTCACTCTCCAGAGCTTCCAGCCACCACATCTCCTCCTCCTGCACCCACTTCAGCAGTTCCTACACCGCCTCCAGCACCCATGAAAATAAACAGCGTCATGGTGTCTACAGGACTAGACAGCACTGTTGTCAACACCCCACAACAATTGCTGCACACAGCGAATCAATCCAAAAGTCCATTACATGTCCACATGTGCATCGACACCTCTACATCAGCTGATGTTCCAACAAGCATGTGGTTGTTGATACTACAACACTTAACCCCCGTTCTGGCCAATGCAACGACCCGGACCTACATTTTGCAATCGCGAGGTCACAACGTTTTCTTTGCCGAATGTGGTGAAGTAACAGGGTTGAGAAAGGCATGTAGGATTGCTACCATACAAGAGAATAGGAAAGACAGGAGAAGAAGCCAACAGGAGAAATGGGAAACTACACAAGTTTCCCATGCTCTAAAGGAAAACGGAACAGAGGAGTGCCCCCTGACCTCAGGTCATTCCTGTTCTCTAAGGACCAGGAATTTAGGTCAGTCTCCCATACTAAAGAGTGGAGAACTGGACCAATCACCAGCAATCTTTCAAACTACCTTAACCTATCACCAGCCTTCATTCGACCAGCAGCCAGATTTGCAGTATAACGAACGAATGTTTATGCAAGTTAGACATCAGAGACCGGAATGTTATCGAAACAATTGGCGTTACTGGGACCTCCCTTGTAGTACCGTTCCGGATAACTAAAAATAATCCGGAGAACCTAGAAACTCACAGAGATATTAATTTAAACAGGAATAACCCCTGATTATTGTAGAATCGCTAAAGTAAA
This sequence comes from Paralithodes platypus, assembly GCA_032716605.1. Lineage (NCBI taxonomy): Eukaryota > Metazoa > Arthropoda > Malacostraca > Decapoda > Lithodidae > Paralithodes > Paralithodes platypus. The sequence goes on along the minus strand of CM064492.1, from coordinate 24,707,380 downwards.
GTTGCATTTATCTCTGACCTAGACCTCATAACCACAACGTGGGTATTACATAAAATACTTAAAATGACTATGTACAAACCTATAACCATCATGTATTTTTAGACTAAGTTTTACCTTCGAAAATTACATCAGAACCATTCACTATGTCCTTCTAAAATTGAGTTACTACAAGTTAAACCTACAAAATAACTCGAACATAGTCTCACTGAAAATTAGAGAAAGTAAGCACCTCTACCTAAGTAATATCATCTAGGCTGAAAAGCACATGGTATCTAACTGAAGTAGAAACTGCCTTCCCCTCCCCCCTCGAGAATACAGCCGGACCTGCTGTTTCCCTCTGATGCCAGGACCTTGGATTCCTGTTCGTGAGAGGCAGTTCCCGTTGATGTCCAACCAGCTGAATCTACGATCCACGTCGGCCAGACTTGTACTCGAACTACTACCCTCCCAAAACCTACCCTAAGTGCCTCTGAGTGTCTTACGTTGTGATTATTGATGTGAAGGTAAGGTAAAGTATGCGAGTATTTCTGTGCTAATTCTTATTTAGATCTGTGCCCAAGATTGATATTTATTGTGATGTGTATTAATCCTTCAGAAACCATTTTTAAGATTTGAGTGGATCTGTGCCCAAGATCTAAGTTTAACTTGTGTCTAACATCTTATAAATCATAAATACGCATAGCCTACATTACATACTCGTGTTAACTGATATCTAGCCGAATACTCACAGATTTTCCTTGTATATGTCCACCCTATTGTGTATGTATCAAGTCGAAGTTGAAGTATATAACGTGTATCTATTCCCTATTCAAATCCAACTTTTACCTAGAACCTACGCTCAATTTCATATTTACTTGAACGTAGACTCTAGTTCATTTATAAGAATAATTACTGATTAGAATCTTAATTTGAGTCTAATTACTTCAAATATCCAATTTACGCTTTGTGATCCTGTGCGTTAACTTGTTTATTTACGAATAACTTATTTGCTTATTCTGTTATGAAATAGATAATTTCGATCCATCTCGTCTATGATATAGATCTATTATCTAATTTTTTCACCATCTCGAATACGACGAATTAATTCAGGTTAGGTTGTATTCAACATTTAATTCCGAGTCAGTAGACCAAAAAAACGAGACAGAGATAGGGGCGAGGGAACGCGTTCGTGGTCCCGGACCCTAAGAATAGGAGCTTTGAATGTGCGTGGATGTAGTACGAATGAGAAGCGAGAGGATATTGGAAGGTTATTTGAAAGAAGGATGTATGATGTCCTTGCACTGAATGAAACAAAGGTGAAAGGAGAGGGAGAAGTGGATTTTGGAAACGTGATAGGTAGAAAGTCTGGAGTAGACGAGGGAGTCAGGGGGAAAGAAGGAGTGGCTATTATTGTGAAGGAGGAGTTGAGAGAGTTTATAAAAGAGTGGAAAGAGGTGTCATCAAGGCTAATGTGGGTGAGAATGCGGTTTAAGGGTGAAAGGTGGGTTTTTGTAAGTGCGTATGGACCAGGAAGTGAAAGAGAGTTAGACGAGGTAGAGGGTTTCTGGGAGGATTTGAGAGATTGTCTACAAGGGTTTGATGAAAATGAAAATGTTATAGTTTTAGGGGACCTAAATGCTAGGGTAGGAAATGAGCCTGTTGAGGGAGTCATCGGTAGTTTTGGTGTGGATGGTGTAAACGAGAGTGGAGAAAGACTGAAAAATGTATGTGAAGAGTGTAGATTGAGTGTAGGTAATACGTTCTTCAAAAAAAGGCGTATACACAAGTACACCTGGCATAGACTTGTGAGGGGAGAGATGTGCTGGTGACAAGGGAAAGATTGTGTAGACTGCTGGATGTGAATGTGATTAGAGGTGAGGCGGAGGGTATGTCAGATCATTACCTTGTGGAGGGAAAGCTAAGAGTTAAGAGTTACAGGAGAATAAGAGACAAGCGTGAAGTAAGAGAGGTAATAAAAGTTAGTGAGTTAGAGAAGAGTGAAAAAGAGAGGGAGTACAAGGAAAGACTAAATGAAAAGTGGATGGAAGTGAGAGAGATGGAAGAGAGAGAAGTAGAGGTTGAATGGCAACAGTTTAAGGAAGGAGTGAAAGCAAGTGCAGAGGTAGTATGCGGCAAAAGGAAAGTAGGAGGCAGAGGTATCAGGAAGGGAAGCGAGTGGTGGAATGATACGGTGAGAAAGGCAGTTGAGGAGAAGAGACAGTGTTTTGAGAGGGTTTTACAGGATGGTAGTGTTGAGGTATGGGAGAGGTACAAGGAGAAAAGGAGAGAGGCAAAACGGAAAATTAGAGAAGCGAAAAAAGATGCAAACGAAAGGTGGGGTCAAAGGCTGAGTGAGAATTTTGAAGAACGAAAGAAGATGTTCTGGAAGGAGGTAAATAAAGTAAGGAAAGGAGGACAAAAGAGGGAAGAGTCAGTGAAAGATGAAAATGGAGAATTACTAGTGGAACCAGTTGAAGTGAGGAAAAGATATGCCAAGTATTTTGAATCTTTGTTAAATACAAGAGATGGAAGAGAAGCAGTGATTGAAGCAGAGTTGGATGGAGATAGGTTACCCAGGCCACCCAGGTGGCAGGGAATGAATGAAAGGATTGAGTAAAATGAGGTGAAAGAAGCAGTGAAACAAATGAGAGCGGGAAAAGCAGAAGGTTTGGATGGTATTGCTGTGGAGTGTATAAAGAAGGGTGGAGATGTGATAATAGATTGGTTGGTGAGACTTTTCAATGTGTGCTTTGCTGTGTCAATGGTACCAATAGACTGGAAGAGTGCATGTATTGTGCCGTTGTACAAGGGGAAGGGAGATCGGCAGGATTGTTCAAGTTATAGAGGTATTAGTTTATTGTCAGTGGTTGGAAAGCTGTATGGCAGGGTGTTGATAGAGAGGATAATAAAGTGTACGGAAGTTGCAATAGGAGAAGAACAGTGCGGTTTTAGGAGTGGAAGAGGGTGCGTGGATCAGATGTTTGCAGTAAGACAGTTATGCGAGAAGTATTTAGAGAAGCATAAGGAGATATTTTGGGCTTTTATGGACTTGGAAAAAGCGTATGATCGTGTGGACTGTGAAGCAATGTGAAAGGTGTTAAGGATTTATGAAATAGGAGGAAATTTGTTAGAAGCAGTTAAGAGTTTTTATGAAGGGAGCAGAGCATGTGTGAGAGTATGAAATGGTGAGTTGAGTGAATGGTTTGAGGTAAAGGTAGGTTTGCGACAAGGTTGTGTAATGTCACCATGGCTGTTTAATATGTTTATGGATGGTGTGGTGAGGGAGGTGAAAAGGAGAACTATGGGAAGAGGATTGGGTTTAGTAGGAAAGAATGGTAGAGATTGGGAGTTGAATCAGTTGCTGTTCGCTGATGACACAGCATTGGTGGCGGATTCTGATGATACACTGCAGGGGGTAGTCAAAGAGTTTGGTGTGGTTTGTGGAAGGAGGAAACTGAAGGTGAACGTCAATAAAAGTAAAGTAATGGTGTGTAATAGGGGAGAGCATAGGGTGAATCTAGATGCGAGGCTGGATGGGGAAATATTGGAACAAGTAGAGTGTTTTAAATATCTAGGAGGAATGATAAGCAGGAGTGGAGGTTTGGAAGTGGAGGTAAAACAGAGAGTGTGTGAAGGAAGGAAGGTTTTCAGAGTAATGGGAAGTATGTGGAAGACGAGAAATCTCGGAGTGAGAATAAAAAGTGCACTGTATTAAGGAATTGTTGTGCCAACAGTGATGTATGGGGCTGAGACATGGGCTCTGAAGAAAAAGGAGAAAAGAGGGCTGGATGTGATGGAGATGAGCTGCTTGAGGAGTATGTGTGGAGTTACTCGTAGAGACAGATTGAGGAATGAAGAGATACGTAGGAGAGTGGGGCAGCAGGAACATTTGTCAGCCAGAGTGGACAGAAGGGTGCTGAGCTGGTATGGTCATGTTGAACGAATGGGAGATGAAAGGCTTACAAAGAGAATATGTGAGTCAGGTACAAGGGGAGATAGAAGGTGTTACGATCGGGTCTCGTATAAATCAGTGGCTCTTGTACATTGGACTAGACTGGCATAAATACAACAACGGAAACGCTAGATCCAACCCCTGATGTATAATCCCGTTGAACAAAGAACACATATACCCTCCAGAGTTATATCTGCGATAGCGGGGTATCTTAACTCTCAGTATCTATGTGCTTCTACTATAGGCTGATGTTCTCTGAAACAGCCTATTACCTATAACATATGGTTGCTTAGTTATGGTACACAAGGAAAAGATAGTTAACTTAATTAAATCACAAGAGTGATCTAATGCAAACAAGAAGAAGGTTTACTTAACGTTACTTTAATCAATAATATCTGTCACTCCTTTATGAAAGAAAGTGTTGTAAAGTCCTCAAGCACCGAACAAGGAATCTTCTGAATAATGTCGGATGCTACTAAGAAGAAGGTATCGGAAATGGAACCACAAAATAGCAGGAGGCAGGACAATGCACGTGTAGGCTAAATACACAAAAAGGCTGGACATATAATGTTATTGGACACAAGAATATTATAAGCGGTGCAACTGTAATAATGCTCGCCACGAAAAAGTAGTACTCCTATTAACAAAACCGGTCTATGCTGGTTGTGTCTCTCTACAGCAACCTAGACCTCAAAATGCTTGTGTAAAAATAATGGGTATGCCTAAAAGAGTATATGATCTAATCCAGTTAATGTCTACCCGGGTTAATAAAGTCTAGCTGGGATGTGCAAAGGTACAGAATTCTGGTGGAGCAAGGCAGCTCCTAGCCTAGTGTGGACCTTGGGTCTGTGCGGCCTGATTACGTTAATATGAAGGGGTGCTCTCTTGAGGATTCTCGATCACAAGTATCGAGTATCCTCCTAGCGACCCTCAAAAGTAAAAGCAAATAGAGTTAGAACAGTGTTGGGTGGATTAGGCAAGCAGAGCTCACGCACTACACAGTCTAAACTCCAAGGTACACAGACAAAAGATCCACCCAGGTAACCCACAGAATCCGTAGTGTCGTGTAGCCCAAAAGTAGCCTACACACATTGAAAACACCAACAGCAAGGTACCTGATCCCTAGTCTAGCATTATTTAACCCTGTAGAAACATTAGTGATTGATGGAGACAGTCTGAGCAATACAATCTCCCAAAAAAGACAATGACTGTCTTCAACCTTAATCTAGTACATAAGAAATGTGAGATCCAGCATATAATACAGTCTGGCCACCAATTCAAGATGTGGATGCAGAGAACCAGAGGGGGATTGATATTAATAAAAGGTGAGGCAGTAGTGGAAATGCTAGAGGCAGTAGGAGAGAAAGATTCTAAGACAAGAGTGTGGGGCAGTTCAAGGGAGATGCTTAGAGTATGCTGTCTGGGAAGGATCTAACAAGGATATTCCCATGGACCTCCTGGCTGGAGTCCCAGTTCGCAAGAATGGCACGAGGGCGCACGACAGTCGCCCAGTAAGCAGCCGCGTAGTAGGCAGTGTTAGGCAGGAGGCAACGAATCCCACGAGGCCTATGTAAGGGGGCCAGCCACGCGCCACACTCACTAACAAGTCACACCACCTTGTCTCTCTCTCTCTCCCTCTCCTGCTCGCCTTCCCATCATTCAACTACTTAACACAATACTTTCAATTGACTAAATAAAATAGAAAGGATTGTGACAGACGAAAATAAAGAACAGTTCTGAACTGTCTGCAACACAAGCTTTCTCGAGAAGGAAAGTACACAATGATAGGTAGACTGTAGCTATATTCTCTGCCCTGGCGAGTCCTAGCGATAAGCCATGCGGTTCTGGGGGAAGCGGTGAGCGTCACAAAGGGCAGGAAGACCCCCATTGAGATGGAGAGACTGTGTAAGAAAGGCTTTGGATGATAGAGGAATGACTATAGATCAGGCAGGGAAAGTGGTGGTGGACAGGAGTGAATGGAGAATGCTTATGAATAGTTGAGTGAACACGTGGTCATTTGGAGTGAGAGGTCGGGCGCAAGTTGGACTAGATAATAGTCCATCAGGCGCCTGGCCCGGGGAGACGATTAATATGAAGGGTGCGCCTGGAAGTGTAGTGGGAGGGCTTGTGGCTTTGGCTCCGCTGCATGTCTGCCTGCCGAGATCGGAACCTCTCCGGGTGGTCGGAGGCCGGGGGAGTGCTGGAGCGACCTTGGTGACCCTGGTCTCTGGGTCTTCTCCTGGGTGGCCTGGATTTTTTTTTTTTTTTTTTTCTATGTGATTGAGGGAGGCAAAAGGCATAACTGCCTATAGCGAGTGCCTCCCCCATAGTTGAAAGAGTTACAGGGCCAAAATCAAGGGACGTTTGAGCCAAAATGCCTAGACACACGGAGTTTGAAGCAATTTAAGTCATAGGAAGAGGGAAAGACTGATTCTGGGAGAGAGTTCCAGAGCTCAGCTGTTGAGTAGAAGAAAGTTTGAGAGTAACATTTCACTCTTGGGTTGGAGAGTTGCACAGAGTAGGGGTGGGATTGAGTTGCAAGACGGGTACCACGTGCCCTACGTAAAGGAGGTGGTATGCACTGGGATAGCTCTGAGGAACACTGATTATTATAGTAGCGATAGAATAGCGAGAGAGATGCAACATTGCGGCGGAAAGAGAGAGATTACAGAGAGTTGGTGAGTGGACGGGAGTTAATGATACGAAAGGCCTTCCTTTCAACTTTGTCTAGGAGAGCGGTGTGAGAGGAACCTCCCCACACATGTGAACAATACTCAATACAAGGGCGCACTAAGCCCCTGTACAGAGCAAGAAGCTGTGCAGGGGAAAAGAACCCCCTAAGGCGGTTGAGCACACCCAGCTTCTGGGAGGCTGCCTTAGCAAGACTGGTAATATGGTCCTTCCAAATGAGAGCAGAAGAAAAAGAGACACCAAGAATATTGAGAGAAGATGAAGGGTTGATTTTTGTATTGTTGAAGAATAAGGGATAGTCCGCTGGGAGATCCTGACGGGTAGATAGATGGAGAAATTGGGTTTTGGAAGCATTAAAGTTAACAAGGTTTTCTCTGCCCCAATTGGAAATAGTATTTAGATCAGAATTTAAGAGTTCTATGGCTTCACTACGTTTGTCGTTGAGGGATTGCTGGCAGGGGCGTTCTGAAAAACTAATGGAGTAGTGTATGGTTGAGTCGTCTGCGTATGAATGGATGGGAATTAAGGTACAGTTAAGGAGATCATTTATAAAAATTCGAAAGAGAATAGGAGATAGGACAGAGCCCTGAGGAACACCAGAGTTTATAGGGTGAGGAAGTGAACAATGGCCGTCCACAACCGCGGCTATGGAATGGCCGGAAAGGAAATTAGAGACAAAGGCACAGATGGAGGGATAGAAACTGAAGGAGGGTAGTTTAGAAATTAAAGATTTATGCCAGACTCTATCGAAGGCTTTCGATATGTCTAGTGCAATAGAAAAAGTCTCACCGAAGTCCCGAAAGGAGGATGACCAAGAGTTAGTAAGATATGAAAGAAGATCACCAGTAGAGCGACCCTTAAGGAAGCCATACTGGCGATCTGAGAGCAGATTATGAGAAGAGAAATGCTTAAGAAATTTGGAAGCAAGAATAGTTTCAAAAACTTTAGAAAGACAAGAGATAAGAGCAATTGGACGATAGTTGGAGGGTTGAGAGCGGTCACCCTTCTTTGGGACAGGTTGAATGTGAGCAAACTTCCAGCATGAAGGGAAGACGTTAGAGGATAGACAGAGACGAAAGAGTTTGCCTAGGCAGGGAGTCAGCACGGAAGCACAGTTTTTGAGAACAACAGGAGGAACACCGTCCGGACCGTACGCCTTATTTGTGTTAAGCCCAGAGAGGGTAGAAAGTACATCTTTAGAAGAGATTAGGATATTAGGCATAAGTAAGAGAGAGGAGGGCGGAGAGGGAGGAATAGCATCGGAATCATCCAATGTGGAGTTTCTAGCAAAAGTTTGAGCGAAGAGTTTAGCTTTGTCAGAGGAAGAAGTGATGGTTGTGCCATCAGAGTGGGAAAGGGGAGGGAAAGACGAGGAAGAGAAATTGTTGGAGAGGTTTTTGGCTAGATGCCAGAAAGCTTGGGAAGAGCTAGAGTTGCATAGTTCAGTGCATTTATTATTGATGAAAGAGTGTTTGGCAAGTCGAAGAACAGATTTGGCTTGATTCCGGGCAGAAACATATGAAGAATGAGAGTCTTGAGTTTTAAGGCGTCGGTACCGTTTGAAAGCTTCCTCCTTATTGCGGACAGCAGTAGAACAGGCGTGAGTAAACCAAGATTTGTTAGCATTAGTCTGAGAGAAAGAGAATGGAATGTATGCTTCCATGCCCGATAGGATTACCTCGGTAATGCGTTCAGCACTCTCCGAGGGTCCTCGGCCATGGAAGCAGAAATCATTCCATGGGAAATCAAAGAAGTACTGCCGAAGAGCCTCCCAGTCGGCAGCGCCAAAGTGCCACAAGCGCCGCCGGCTAGGAGGATCGGGTGGCTGTACTGGAGAGATAGGACAGGTGACAGAGATAAGTTTATGGTCGGAGGAGCACAAAGGAGAGAAAAGATCGACAGTATAAGAAGAAGGGTTAGAAGTTAGAAACAGATCAAGAATGTTGGGCCGATCTCCGATGCGATCCGGGATACGGGTGGGTTGCTGAACTAACTGCTCTAGGTCATTTAGGATAGAAAAGACGTAGGCTTGTTCACCAGGTGGATCAGTAGTGTGAGAGGAGAGCCATTGGCGGTGGTGAACGTTGAAATCTCCTAAGATGGAGATTTCTGAGAAAGGAGAAATGGATAGAATGTGTTCCACTGTAGAGTTTAGATAGTCAAAGAATTTAGGAAATTTGGTAGAGTTAGGGGAAAGATAGACAGCACAGAAATATTTAGTAAGAGAATGACAGGAAAGTTTGAGCCATAAAGTTGAGAATTCAGAGGAGCGAAATCGGGAACACGAGAGCAAGTGAGTTTGTTGTGCACTTATGCACAACATCCGCCTTTGGCTTTGAAACTAGGATAGAGAAAGTAGGAGGATACAGAGAAGGGGTTGCTGGATGTTGCTACAGACACCTGAGTTTCGGTGAGGAAGAGAAGATCAGGTTTGTAGGAGGAGAGATGGTGCTCAACAGAGTGAAAGTTAGAGGAAAGTCCGCGAATGTTGCAGAAATTAATAGAAAGAGTAACAGGCCGAGGTCCAGGTATTTGTGTGGGGTCGTCAGGGGATGGTCGGTCGGGTGAGGGGGCATTTATTGTTCCCTCCCCCCCTGGGGACTCCGAGGCTGGGCTACAATTCATAATTTTTTTTTTTTTTAATTTTGGTGTGGAAGAATGAAGTGTGGTGTGCATGTTTAGTGTAGTGAAGTGGATAGGAGGAGGAGGTGTTTGTGAGAGCTAGCTGGATTGCTCTCAGTGTAAATGAGGCACAAAGAAAATCAGTAAGAGAGGCCAAGCAAGTGAAACAGGAGTTCCAGCGACTCTTTATCACATGCCTATAACCTCACCTGGGTCTAGCCCTGATCGATTGGTGCCTACAATCTCCCCACTGCAATGATGTGTGTGAGTTTGTGCTTTTTATCTGTGTTTATTTGTTGTTTTATGTTGTTTTTGTGTTTTCCCTGTTCTTGCTCTGTCTTGAGTCGGCTACCCCCAAAATGGGGATTGGGCCTGAGCATATAGATAGATAGATAGATAGATAGTAGATCTATATCATTAAATCTGAATTCCTCGGCCCGTGAGATTATTATTGCATATACCAGTTAAGTAATTATGTGTTCATAATATAATTTTCTGGCAATAGACTAGATACGTAATCAATTGTAAAAACAATTCAGCTCCCTTCTATTACTCAAAGTAAAGCATTCCTGCTATATTCAAGACAAGTATCACATTAACCACATAAACTAATTTCCGCACCTCTGTCCAACAGATGACCTGTTGACTTACCTTGTCATATTTGTCTATGCGCGGCCTACTTTGATATTTCTTGGACACATCTCGTACCGCGTTCTAAAACGATAACTATAGAAATCTTCATGCGGTTAACCTTATTGTTTAGAAAGCAATTCCAGAGTTCATAATATCATATCTTGATCTTATTAGAATACTTCACGGTAGATACTCAACTTTCATAAATATTATTATCAAGGGTTTATTCTATGTATATGTATGTCTATATGTAATTGCATATTTCCACAGTAATACTATCCATTAGTTTATATTATTCAGAGACCTTTGTGCGTTCTAAATGTATTTAGTGATTTACTTACTATTGCTTATAATAGTTAAGTTAAGTTTTAGTTCACGTTTCAGGTCCAGATATATATGTGATTAAGACACCTATTGTGTTATAACTAACTACACCAGATTTTCTTGCCACTCCCAAATAGTAACTAAGTGAACCTAATGATCTCTCTCTATGCCCTTTAATAAATGAGAGTATATAATTATCTGTGTGTTTATTGTGTTTATTACAACCTGATTGAGTACATACTTTTGAATAAGAACGTGTTCGATGTGTTCCTGTTGAGCATATATTGAGTCCAAAAGTCCATAGTTGGATTTGAGTGAAGACAATAACGAAGCTAAGTTGTATTACAACCCGGCATAACATATATATATATATATATATATATATATATATATATATATATATATATATATATATATATATATTTTCTTTAATACATACGAGGTTGAAAGAAATGGCAATTTCAGCGTTGGAAATTTTATTATTCAAGGTTTCCAGGTCTCTGATGAGTTTTCGCTGGGTGTCAGGAAGTAGATGAATGAGGTTAGCAAAATTCATGGTGGTACAGGGTTACATTAATGTTCATGATGATACAAGATATACGACGCATTTCACTGGACAACCAGCATTATCAAGTAATGATAGAATGATATAAAAAGTAAACAGGAAGGGTATATATAGAGGGAGGAGGATGAGAAGGGGCGAAAATCAGGGGGCAAATGTCTGCTATTGGTGGAGAGAAATTCTAGGTATGTTAGGGAGAGATCCGCGTCGCGCAGGCGCACTAGATGTCGGAAGGTGGTGGTCGGTTGGCGAGGTCTAAGCTGATTGGCTGAGTGTCGAGGGGCATGGCCTAAGTTGCGTAGTACGCGTGGCGCCGGCAGTAGACGAAGCTGAAGGAGGTAGCGCGGGGGGCTGCGTCAAGGGCACCAGGGGGCGAGGGGGGCGTTAGGCCCTGTAGGGTAGTGCCTTTTGGCAGAAGGAAGGATCTGAAGGTCCAGAGTTTGGTTGTTGATGTTAGGATGCAAGGCTTGGATATATAACGCTTCGAGTATTGGTAATCTCCTTGGGTCACTTTCTTTATCGAGTATGGTGGTGTGTTTCTCTAAATCGTTGCGTGTGAGGTGGGGGTGGTTAGGGGTGAGATAGTGGTCTTTGATGGCTCCAGCCTGAAGGTGAAGAGTTAACCGACGTGATAGACGAGTCTGCGTCATGCCAATATAGGAATGAGGTCCACAGTCCTCATAATTACAGGTATGTTGGTAAATGATGTGATCGTTGGTCATCAGGCTCTTTGTCTTGGTGGAAGCTGGTTTGTTGCGGAGGATGAGGTTGGAGGTCTTGGGGGATTAAAAGTAATAAATGATTAATTTGATTTTGTTTTCCGGGTTGGTTGGGTGGACATGCTTGGAGATTATTTCTTTTATGACGGCCTCATCATTTTTGTGTTCAGAGGACATAAAATTGCGGGAGAAGATCTTGATTTCATTGGGGGGGTCAATGTTGGGAGGGCTTTGGGTGTACCATTTTTCAAGACGGTGGTTGATGGTGCTTGAGATGTCGGAGTTGGAGTATCCGTTATTCACTAAAACTTGAGATAGTCTTTCCAGTTCCTGGTGGGTGTCGGCCCAGGTAGAGCAGTGCGTGAGGGCTCTCCTTACATAAGCGGAGATGGAGGATAGAAGATAACGGCGGGGGCATTCACTCGCCGTTGAGGCATTGTCCTGTGTTAGTTGGTTTAGTGTAGACGGTGGTTTTGAACCCGTGGTCGTTCAGAGCTACGAGGATGTCGAGGAAGGGGAGTTGTCCATTGTTTGGTTTTTCAAAGGTGAAGTTAAGTCCGGAGGAGGTCATGAAGCGACGCTGGAGTTCCAGTAGTTCGTGGAGGTCCTTGATTTGCACGAAGATGTCATCCACGTATCTACAGTAGACAGCGGGTCGTTGGGCAGCTAGGAGCTCTTCCTCGATGGTACCCATACAAAAGTTCGCAAAAAGAACTCCTAGGGGGCTGCCCATCGCCACACCGTCTATCTGCTTGTACATGTTGCCCCGGGGGCAAAGGAAGGGGGCCTCCTTGGTACATAGCTCCAGGAGTGTTTTCAGGGCCTTCTCCGGGATGTCCAGTGTTGGTGTATCGGGGCAATGGTAAATTCGACGTAGAATCATGTCAATGGTCATATCCACTGGCACGTTGGTGAACAGGCTTTCTACGTCGAGGGAGGCGATTGTGTGGTGGTTGTTCCGGGGGGCGTCTCGTATAATTTCCAAGAAATCGTGGGCTGAGTTAAGGTTGTATTGGCAGGGCACGTAGGGGGTGAGGAGGTTGTTCAGGGCCTTGGCGATCTGGTAGGTGGCAGTGGGGATCTGGGAAATGATGGGGCGGAGGGGGTTCCCAGGTTTGTGTGTTTTTATGGTTCCGTACGCATAGCCAGTGGTGTATTCTCCGACGAGTTTTTTAAGGTGGAGCCCTCCTTGTTTGGTGCCATATACAAAAATGACCTTCTCCAAGATGACCCTAGCCACAGTTTCAGCTTTCTTGTCCGGAATGGCACAAGCAACCGTATATTTAGAAAAGACGTCGACACAGGTTAAAATGTACCTTTCGTTCGTCTGTCTGGGTAGAGGTCCCATAATGTCCACAGATAACTTTTCCCACGGTTTACCGGCCGTAATGTGTCCGTGCGACTGTTTAGGTCCCCGTCCATCTTTGCCCCTTTGACATCCCAAACAATTTTGGATAACTTCTTTAACAATTATGTCGGCTCTCGAGGTCCAGTACCTTTTGTTAAATTGCTTCAAAACTCTAGACTGACCCAAATGAGGCCCCCTTCCCTCTTGTCCGTGGAGGATTTGGATCATGTGTTTAGCCTCCAGATAATCTAATACTACCCGGTCTTTAGAATCCCTCCAGGCTCGCTCAGAAAATTTTACTTTGTCGCCATACATAGGATCATTCTGTTCCTTGTTAGGTTGAGTGTGTTGGACGGGTGCTACCGGTAGTCGAGATAGGCCATCGGAATTAGTGTGTAATTTACCTGGTCTATGTCTAACTTCAAAGGTGTATTCCACCAGGATCCCCTTCCACCTAACAAACAATCCGTCTTCCGTTTTCATCTTCCGGATCCATTGCATTATGGTGGTCCGTGATAACTTCGAAATGAACCCCGGCTAAATATGGACGGAAATATTGTACAGCCCACACTAGAGCTAGGCATTCCTTTTTAGTAACGCTGTAATTCTTCTCGCCCTTATTCAGCGTCCGGCTAGCGCACGCTACTATGCCTTCTTTTCCATCCACTTTCTGGGCCAATACAGCCCCGAGCCCTTCATCGGAAGCATCGGTGTATAGTTGGAACGGCTTGGTAAAATCCGGATGACAAACTATGAGGTTAGAAGTAAAAAAAAAATTCAGTTGATCAAAAGCTATCTGACAATTCTGATCCCAGTCAAACCTCCTCCCTTTTTCCAGTCTCTTAGTCATGGGGCAAGCAATTTTTGAGAAGTTGGGTATGAACCTCCGATAATAGGATGGCATTCCCAGAAATGCTCGGATCTCTTTGACAGAGGAAGGGGGTGAAATTTCTGCAATAGATTTCTCTTTATGGGGGTCCGGTTGGATACCTTTCTTTGAAACTACGTGCCCTAGGTATGCCACCTTGCGGGCCCCTAATTGGCATTTGGAAGGCTTCAATTTAAGTCCCACCCCCCTGATACTCTAATACTTCTTGTAGTCGATTGATATGTTCCTCCCAACTAGTTGAAAAAAATATAATATCATCCAGGTAAGCTAAGCAGGTTCTCCAGGTTAATCCCCTCAGTACTTCGTCCATGACTCTAGTGAAACTGGCTGGTCCATTACAAACTCCGAAAGGCAAGACTGTGAACTGGTAGAGTTTGCCTTCGCTCGTGGCAAATGCGGTTTTCTCCTGGTCCTCTGACCTAACCGGTACTTGCCAGTATCCGCTTTGTAGGTCTAGGGTAGAAAACCAGGTTGACCCATTGAGTGATTCTAGCGAGTCATCAATACGAGGTAAGGGTTGCGCGTCTTTAATGGTGACGCATTTTAATTTCCTATAATCTACACAGAACCAAGTAGACCTATCTGGTTTTTTTACCAGGACTACTGGAGATGACCACGGACTGTAGGATTCCACTACTATCCTCTGCTTAATCATCTCTACTTGTTCCTTTTCCTTTTGTCTCATAATGGGATTTTGTCACCTATAGGGTTGCCTAATAGGGGGCCCTTGAGTATGTATCTCAGGGGTGTGTCGGGTTCGGGCCGATCCGTGGTCCCCTTCATTTTGAGCAAACACGTCTCGGTAAGTCCAGAGCAATTCATGTAAGGTATTGGATTGATTTGACGTTAATTATTTCGGAATCTCAGGTAAGTTAACGGGTCCGTCAGTTCCAACAGTGGTGGGGTGTGCGGGTGTAACTTGTCCTAACAGTTTTCCTTTTTGATAATTAATTGTGTCATCGCCAAAGTTGACTAGAACTAATTTTCTCTGGTCGGTAGTAATAAAGGTGGGAGATATTCTCACTTTTTTCTGTGCATCAGGTTCAAAAATCCCGGCAGTCATTCCCGGGGCTTGAGGAATTTTTATCAATCTCCAAGATCCGGGGGGATAGAAAGTTTCCCTGTGGTAGCTACTATTTGAGGTCGTAGGGTGGTCATCCTGTCTTTCAGCCCGCACTGTATAGTTACTCCCAACTGACTCATGAGATCTATTCCCAGATATCCATCGACTCCGCTATTGGATTTTCCTGATAGAACACAAAAATCTGTGGTGAATTTAGTTCCTTTCCATTGTACCACCACCGTATTAGTTCTCCCTAGAATCGTCAGTGGTTGACCCCCGGCTCCTGACAATTGAATACTAGTTTGATTTAAGGGGCCAATCTCTTTCTGACTATTCCTCACCAAATTCTCCAAAAGACAACTTCGGTTGGCCCCTGTATCAATTAACATGTTTGGGGCTTTCCCATTTATTACTATGGTTTCACAAGGCGTTTGTCTCTCTAATATGTTGACCTCACTATACCGCCTTTCTATGTGAGGTTTAACGGAAAATTTTCTCCCGCTTCCGGCATCGTGATTTTTGGCTGGGTTTCTTTCTCCCTATATTCTACTGGAAGCATTCCTCCCTGGTTTGGATCGGTTCCCCTTGGTAGGGGTCGATCGTTTGGAAGTGCGGGCCTGGAGTTAAACCTAGGGTTGGGTAAGAGGTATCCTCACCAGCATTCGAACCAACTCACTCCAGGTATATTTGGGAGAGTCGGGCACCGTAACCACTCGGCCATGAGCGGATAAAAGGAAAGCAACCTTAGTTCTTATTTGAAGAACAAGGTTTTTAGTCACGAGACTAAAAACCTGGTTCTTCAAATAAGAACTAAGGTTGCTTTCCTTTTATCCGCTCATGGCCGAGTGGTTACGGTGCCCGACTCTCCCAAATATACCTGGAGTGAGTGGGTTCGAATCCTAGCACAAGACACGGGGGCTTCAAATTGGCTCACATCATTACCAATAAAGGAGAAAGGCTTCAGCTTAAATAAACAAGAATTCAATGATGCCGTAGCCTTGAGGTATGGGTGGCCAGTTTCGAACCTGCCGCTGAAATGTGCATGCGGTGAAATAAACAACCCAGACCACTGTATGACCTGTAAGAAAGGAGGATTCATCTGTATCCGGCATGATGAAGTACGAGACATCACTGCACAAATGCTGGACGAGGTGTGCCATGATGTCAGAATCGAACCGGAACTTCTGCCTATGGACGGACAGCGCTTGGCCCACAATACTGCAAATACTTCAAATGAAGCAAGAGTGGACGTAAGTGCTCGAGGTTTTTGGACGAGGGGACAACGGGCTTTTTTCGACATCAGAATCTTCAACCCAAGAGCACAAACATATCGTGAGCGAGGACACAAGGCGGCATACTTGAGAAACGAAAGTGAGAAAAAACGCGCTTATGAAGAAAGAATTTTGAACAGGGATCAAGGAAGCTTTACTCCTCTGGTCTTCTCATCGTCGGGAGGTATGGGACCTTCTGCAAGTGTCTTCTATGCCAGATTAGCTGAACAAATATCGGAGAAAAAGCGCCAGCATAGAAGCCAAGTCATAACTTGGATGAGATGCCAGCTCTCTTTCTCTCTTCTCAGGTCTGCACTCCTATGTCTCAGGGGTAAAAGGTCCTCCCCACTACAGAGGACAAGAGTGAGAGACTTGGACTTTGAAATGGTCGTGGCGGAGGGACGAATTGGGGAACAACTAGGTTGATTGTAGGGAGGTACTGGTACAATAAGATAAACTACAATGTAACTAGAATAAGATAGATTGTACACCACTTTGTAACTGTCATCTCAAGCATGATTCCCTTTTACTTTTCTATTAATATCTATTTGCTGTCCTATCAGAGCCTATACTAGTTACAGCTAATCGGCATTGAGCCTTCTCTAACATGAATAACTATTTCCCTCTTAACACATCATCATTTTATTTATAAACAAAAGTTTAGTATCTTTTCTCTTTAGTTTGTCCTATAAGGACACATCAATTATTATGGAACTACTGGGTTAGTCACGCATTTTCTCTCTTTCTTTAAGTCTGGTTCGGGCCTAATATGGGTCCTTTAAAAATATATATATTATATACTGCTAGGTGTGTGCTGGAACAATTACACCACCTCAGAGCTGGCCAATAGCTCTTCTGGAAATTCGCGCTCCCGTCTACTATCTGTCGTCCCTCGTGAATCGCTTGGCTGTAGGTATGCAAGCCAGCGATGTGACGACAGGCGGCCGGATACTGAAGGTATATCCGCCTAGTAGGAGAGAGCGCGATGCTAGGCCTGAGGTGGTCTTTACTAGAACATTTGGTGAGGGCTGGGTGGCTGGAATAAGTGGTTCCGAGTTCCCCTTGGTGCCCAAGCGAGAGAGAGGAAGAGGGTTGCAAGAAGCGCGCCCAGTGGGTTCTGAGAGGTGAATGACCGCTGCAGCCTCCTCCACCCCCTTAATATAGTCACGCCTCCCGCTCTCCGGCGCTGTGATTGGCTGAGCCGGCCGCTCGGCCACCTGCGCGTCTTGAATTCTCTCTCTCTTCGCCTCAACTCTTCTCTCTTCATAATATGTTCCTGGAAGCTGGTTGCAAATGTCTTTTAGTGGCTTATGGGAGTATAGGGCTCGCACTGATGTATTAGACCCATTGCAACCAGAGGAAATGGCCAGTGAAGAGAGCGAGATCGAGTTTAAAGGTGTGGCAGTACACGTAGCCGTCCGCTCCGAAAATGGAGGCTTCTGATTGGTCGACCAGGAAGGCGTGGCATGTTTATGTTGTGAGCCTGAAGTGTCAAACTCAGCTAATTTAGAGGGAAGGTAAAAGGGGGCGCGTTGATTGGTGGATGGCCTTTATACTTTATCACTCCCTACTAAATTAAGGCGAGCTCCTGATCGCCGTAATACCGTTCCTTTGAAATCCTGGCCATCACTCTGCCAATCCACCAGTCCACTATGTTCACAAATGCATCTGTGTAACTGGAGTGCTGGATTTTTATTTCCAATTGTAGTTTTAGCCAATAGGACTTGCCCGGGTTGGCTGAGGAGTTGCTTGAATGCTCGGGTAGTGTTTACACTCTGTCCTTTTTCACCGACCAGGGCTATTAGTCGGCGGAGCCGGTACTGAGGGTCAGAGGGGAGAGGCATGGTGCCTTTCAACTGGCAGGCACGCGCCTCAGGGATCCTATTTATACACTCATCCGGGTACCTGATTGGTGGACGGCTAATTCTACCACTGCAGGTAATGGTTTCTGCAGGGCCCATGGGCTTAGATGCTTTGGCTGGACTTTTACCCGGGAAGTTAGTCATGCGATTTTCCTTTGATTCATTGAATTAAATTGAGGGAGAGCCAAGTGGGTTTTTGTCTTCAAGAAGTACGTCTTTCTCTTTTACCTCTGTTCGGAAACACTCTTCCTCACTACAAATGCCCCTTTCCCACTGATGCGATTTCATACGATTTTCATCGCAGACACCAAGAAATGGGCACATTCGTGACATGTCGCAACAAAATCTTGAACCCTCGCATGATAATCGTTTGACTCGCAGGGCCTCGCAAGGGCCCTCGCGGGTCATCGCAAATGTTCGGATTGTTCAAAATTTGGGACGAGGACTCGCGAGGGGTCCGAACCCTCGCAAGCATCGTCGAACATTGCCGAGGGATCGGTGAGGCCCTCGGAGATCCTCGGCGACATCGGCGAGACATCGACGAAGGTGTCGCACGAAAAAAAAGCGTCGCCGAGAGTATACCCGCCACGGGTATACTTCGTAGAGGCGTGCAAAGGGCTGTGCGACATAGATGAATGCTCGGAAAGCACCTCGCCGAGGCCAAAGAGCACCTTCGGCGAGGTGGGTAAAAAAGAAGGATTAGGCCTATAGTGAACCTGTCAACCCTTTTTTCTATGCACCTCTCGTAAGGGGGTTCACCTGTTTTTTTTCTCTTTCTCTCCTTCTCTGTCTATCTCTGGCTTGTATCCATTTGGCCCCATTCAACCAACTGTTTTAAGACGTTTATCCCCATCCAAGTATCGATATTTTCCTGGCGAGCGATAGCGAGCCAGCATTGTATGGAGAAATCCGGCTTTGCCGGAGACATTTTTCTATCATAAAATATACAAATTTAGCTTGCTCTCAAAACAAAAATATATATATATTGGCTCGCTACCGCTCACCAGGAGAATATTGAAACCTGGATGGGGTAAACGCCTTAAAACAATAGGCTGAATGGGGCCGAAAGGATGCAAGGCAAAGAGAGAGGGAGAGAAAGAGAAAACAAAAAAAGTGAGGCGAGAGGGAGAGAAAGAGAAAACAAAAAAAGCGAGGTGGGCTCAATTAAGCCGTAACATAAACACAAGGCAAGGACATTGCCAATCTCCGAATTAAGGGGAGATGGGTCGTTTTTCTGGTCCACTTTCTTCCTCATGGTTAACCCCATTAGTTTTCATATTTTATGACGTTCGGCCCATTAGTTTGGCGATTTTAAGACATTTCACCCCATTTCGTTGTCAGTATTAAGACTTTCCGTGTCATTTAGGCGTCGAGTTTTTCCTGGCTAGCGATAGCGAGCCTGTACTTTTTGAGGAACTGGCCAGGATATTTTTCTATCGAAAAATTTACAAATTGATCTTGAAGGAGTGTGTTGTAGGGTGCTTGATGGAGGTCTAGGGATGAAACTAAATAAATCATAAACAAATATATAAATGACCAAATACTACGCCCATCCTAAGGGGAAACGGACTGTTTGTTTGGTCATTCATTCGTTTATTTCTTAGTTTCCTCACTAGACCTCCATCAAACTTAAAACAAAAAAATCTATACCCCCCTTCAAGATAAATTTGCACATTTTCGACGAGATGGGTTGGGTATCGCTTAATTTGCCGAAGACGTCGCAGAACATACGCCGAGGATTCGTTCATCCTTCGCATTATTTCGCAATATTTTATTCAAATGTGACAGTTCTCGCCGAGGTCATCGGCGAACCATCGCTCAATTTGCCGATGTTGTCGCCGATTACGTCATATTCATCGGAACATCGTCGCCGAGTGTAAACTTGTCAACGGTTTTTAACGGTCAAAATCGTTGACGTCGCACAAATTCGTTGCGAATTGACAAAACTACGTCCTCAGCGACGAAAATCGTATGAAATCGCATCAGTGGGAAAGGGGCATTAGAGTCTTATTGAAATCTCTCGGGAGATCTGAAACTTCGCTGTCGGGGACCGTAGACTTCTCGTCATCGGTATGTTCACAGCAATCTCTTTCCCCACTTGTCGTAATGTCTTCGTCTCCCCCATTCCCCTCTTGCCCGAACTCAGGGAAACTCTCGTTTGGCTTGCGACTAACAAACCACCAGAACGGAGAGTCCTCGGTATAATTCCTTCTCAGATTAGGACCTTCAGCATTAGGTCTAGCCGAGGAAGTACTAGCGCGGATCACCAGCCCCAAATCCTATCTCCTCCTCGCTTTCTTCCTCACTACTCCACTCGCTCAGGTCTGCCGGTAAAATACCTTCATACCGTTTGGTATGACGGATATGGGTAGCCGACACAATACCTCCATGATGCAAGTACAACACCTAATATGGCCCATTTACCTCCACAACCTTGAAGGGACCCTCGTATTTCTCTTCCAGCTTGCCAGCTCGGATGGGATCATGTCTCTTCACCAGAATATATTCCCCCCGGTAATATGGATTATCTAGAGTAAGTTTCTTGGGCTGTTGCTGTGTAATACGGGCATGGACTTGCTGCCGTCACTCCCCTTGTTCCCTCAAATATTGTCCTGGTTGGGAATATTTGGTGGAATGAATGGGGTAGGGTAGTAATCGTTCTTGAAGCAGTTTCGGCGTGATTCCAAAAATAATCTCATAGGGAGAATACCCAGTAGTTCTACAAACAGTGGTGTTTATCCCCCAGATAATCTCTGGCAGAAGTTCCGGCCAACCTCGGACTACTTCTTCCCCTTGTGAGCTCAGACTAGCCCGTACACAATTCGCTAACACCCTATGGTTTCTTTCACATACAGCATTCCCCTGGGGATAATACGGGGAGGTGTGTTGGATCTGGTAGCCCAAGGTATCTCCCAAGTGTTGCCAGATTTCGTTATTAAAAAAAAATTCCCCTATCACTCAGAATGCATCCAGGGGTGCCATATACAAAAATGACCTTCTCCAAGATGACCCTAGCCACAGTTTCAGCTTTCTTGTCCGGAATGGCACAAGCAATCGTATATTTGGAAAAGACGTCGACACAGGTTAAAATGTACCTTTTGTTTGTCTGTCAGGGTAGAGGTCCCATAATGTCCACAGATAATTTTCCCACGGTTTACCGGCCGTAATGTGTCCGGGCGACTGTTTAGGTCCCCGTCCATCCTTGCCCCTTTGACATCCCAAACAATTTTGGATAACTTCTTTAACAAGTATGTCGGCTCTCGAGGTCCAGTACCTTTCGTTAAATTGCTTCAAAACTCTAGACTGACCCAAATGAGCCCTCCTTCCCTCTTGTCCGTGGAGGATTGGATCATGTGTTTAGCCTCCAGATAATCTAATACTACCCGGTCTTTAGAATCCCTCCAGGCTCCCTCAGAAAATGTTACTTTGTCACCATACAGAGGATCATTCTGTTCCATGTTAGGTTGAGTGTGTTGGATGGGTGCTACCGGTAGTCGAGATAGGCCATCGGCATTGGTGTGTAATTTACCTGGTCTATGTCTAACTTCAAAGGAGTATTCCTCCACGATCCCCTTCCACCTAACAAACAATCCGTCTTCCGTTTTCATCTTCCGGATCCATTGCAAGCTATGGTGATCCGTGATAACTTCGAAATGAAGCCCGGCTAAATATGGACGGAAATATTGTACAGCCCACACTAGAGCTAGGCATTCCTTTTTAGTAACGCTGTAATTCTTCTCACCATTATTCAGCGTCCAGCTAGCGCACGCTACTATGCCTTCTTTTCCATCCACTTTCTGGGCCAATACGGCCCCGAGCCCTTCATCGGAAGCATCAGTGTATAGTTGGAACGGCTTGGTAAAATCCGGATGACAAACTATGGGGTAGAAGTCAATTTTTGTTTCAGTTGATCAAAAGCAATCTGACAATTCTGATCCCAGTCTCTTAGTCATGGGGCGAGCAATTTTTGAGAAGTTGGGCGGTACTCGTAGCCGTCCGCTCCGAAAATGGAGGCTTCTGATTGGTCGGCCGGGAAGGCGTGGCATGTTTATGTTGTGAGCCTGAAGTGTCAAACTCAGCTGATTTGGAGGGAAGGTAAAAGGGGGCGCGTTGATTGGTGGATGGCCTTTTTACTTTATATATATATATATATATATATATTTATATATACAGTCTATATATATATATATATATATATACTATATATATACAGTATATATATATATATATATTTATATTTATAATCTCTCAGTGGGGTTCGAACCGCCGACCGTCAGGACAATAGCCGACGCTTTAATCAACTACACCAAGACTGCCGTAGTGTAGTTGATTAAAGCATCGGCTATCGTCCTGACGGTCGGCGGTTCGAACCCTACTGAGAGATTAGAAACATTTAGTGGCTCACGTGTATTTGTGATATATACTCAATATATATATATATATATATATATATTTATATATATATATATATATACCGGTATATATATATATTGAAATGACGGAGCCAATAGGAGAACCACACAAGATAGCCACCGTAAGGGAATCCAGGGAGGCCAGAAGAAAAGGATTTAGAAATTAATTTCCCATTCTCCAAAGACCGAGAAATCTGACCCCTGTACCTTACCTTTGGACCTTTGGATGTGTTCGCCGCTCCTCTAGCGGCACCAAGGAGCGCGACGCCCCTCGTTATGGGTGGTGATTTGGTGCAGTAGACTGTTTGAAGCGACAGCTCTCTCCCTTGCGAGGATGGGCTCGTCTGGCACTTTTTGCAGTTCGACATCTAGGGCTCTCTTGAAGTTGTCTAACGAGATGTCCCTCATGTCTCTTACTCGCCGTGGGAGTTTGTTGAAGAGACATGGGCCTCTGTGTGATAACCAGCTCTCTCGCAGAGAGCCCATAGCACCCCTGTTATTCATCCGGGGGATTTCGCATTCCCAGCCTCTCCTATCACTGAATTTCATGACTATCGGAGTATGTAGGTTTGGTACTAAACCCTCTGCGATTTTCCATGTGTATATTATTAGGTAACGTTCTCTTCTACGTTCCAGTGAGTACAGATTCAGTGCTCTTAAACGCTCCCAATATTGTAGATGTTTTATCGAACTTATATGCGAAGTGAAATTTCTTTGTACACTCTCTACGTCATTTATTTCACCTGCTTTGTATGGGGATGTTAATACGCTACAGTATTCAAGCCGCGGTAGCACTAGAGATTTGAAGAGCGTTATCATAGGCAATTCACCGCGTGTTTTAAAAGTACGCAGAATCCAACCCGTTAGACGTTTCGCAGCCGCCACTTTGACCTGGTTATGTACTTTGAAACCCATATTTTCAGACATTAATACCCCAAGGTCTTTCACACTGTCTTTCCGTTCTATTATGTGGTTAGATTCTGTTAAGTAATTTGTAATTTCTTTAACACCATTATTATCTCCGTACCGTATTAATTGGAATTTTTCCTCATTGAATTGCATGTTGTTTTCCCTGGTCCACTGGAACACTACATTCATGTCTTCCTGCAGTCGGCCCGTGTCGTCTTGTGTGTTTCCATGCTCTAATTCCACATACAGGTGAGTTACCCCCGAAGGGCAGATCATGCCCCTCCAATCAACACCTCATGCTGCCCCGCCAATCACAGAGCGGGACTCAAATAGCCAAAGCAAAACTTCACCCCAAATACCCTCTCGAGTACTATGATGAAAAAGTGTTTATGCAATCTAAGCATAAAGAGCCCTGGGAGTACTTAAATCGTTGGGGCCCTCCATCCCCAAGAAACTGCCAGACGAGGAGAAAAAGTGAAATGGTGATATGAAGTGCCACAGAAGAAAACCATTCCATAAACAGTGCAAATAGCCAAAACAATTAGTGCACAGAAAATCACGAATTACATCATCAGGCCTGATGATATAAGAAAGAACCAAAAGGTTAAAATGACGAGAACCTCAGTGCGATGTCATTATGCACCATAATGTAATTTTAGTGTAATTAATAACCGCAACATAGCCCATTTTTATGTATTTACTATGCCCCTATTCACACGAGATCACACAACCTAACTAAGAGAAATAACCCAAATATGTACTGACTGAAACTACAGGAAGTCAGTTCACACTCAGCAGCTTGCTCCGTCCAGATAACGTCCGGGAGATACCTGCCAAAACGCTCCGTCCGGATAACGTCCGGGAGCCGTTTGCCTGAGAGAGAGACGGAGCCTATCGTCCACCTGCCCCCCTGCCCTTGGACCCCTGTCGGAGCTATAACCTGACGTCTGGCCCTGCCCCCTGGACTCCTGACGAGTGGTCCCATTTCGCCCAGCTGCCGTGTCTGGACATATGTGACGCCCCGACCCTCGTACTTGACCCTTCTCCTCCTCCACGCCAACCCTAAGTGTTTCTGTGATCTCAATTTGTGGCTATTGTTGCAGGTAAGGTTAAGGTTGGGTGGTGGGCTGACCCTTTGTCAGAGTGAGGGTTGGTGTCCTCTACTTCCCATAGCCCCTTCTATCTTTTTCTCCTTCTGCATCTCTATTTTTTTCAAATGGCGTAGGGATGCGGCGACCCCAACGCCCGCCACTTTCTGGTGCAGGTAGCCTCCTCTGTGGTGGAGGGGTGAGAAATTTCCACCACCGCTTTTCTCCGGTGAGACGTAGAAGTCGGCTAAAGGGGATCGGGGGCGGGGGGGCCTGGTATCCTTCTCCCCTTAAATAAATCTACCAAAAAAACGAGACAGAGATAGGGGCGAGGGAACGCGTTCGTGGTCCCGGACCCTAAGAATAGGAGCTTTGAATGTGCGTGGATGTAGTACGAATGGGAAGCGAGAGGATATTGGAAAGTTATTTGAAAGAAGGATGTATGATGTCCTTGCACTGAATGAAACAAAGATGAAAGGAGAGGGAGAAGTGGATTTTGGAAACGTGATAGGTAGAAAGTCTGGAGTAGATGAGGGAGTCAGGGGGAAAGAAGGAGTGGCTATTATTGTGAAGGAGGAGTTGAGAGAGTTTATAAAAGAGTGGAAAGAGGTGTCATCAAGGCTAATGTGGGTGAGAATGCGGTTTAAGGGTGAAAGGTGGGTTTTTGTAAGTGCGTATGGACCAGGAAGTGAAAGAGAGTTAGACGAGGTAGAGGGTTTCTGGGAGGATTTGAGAGATTGTCTACAAGGGTTTGATGAAAATGAAAATGTTATAGTTTTAGGGGACCTAAATGCTAGGGTAGGAAATGAGCCTGTTGAGGGAGTCATCGGTAGTTTTGGTGTGGATGGTGTAAACGAGAGTGGAGAAAGACTGAAAAATGTATGTGAAGAGTGTAGATTGAGTGTAGGTAATACGTTCTTCAAAAAAAGGCGTATACACAAGTACACCTGGCATAGACTTGTGATGGGAGAGATTGTAGAGAGGGCATTGATGGATTATGTGCTGGTGACAAGGGAAAGATTGTGTAGACTGCTGGATGTGAATGTGATGAGAGGTGAGGCGGAGGGTATGTCAGATCATTACCTGGTGGAGGGAAAGCTAAGAGTTAAGAGTTACAGGAGAATAAGAGACAAGCGTGAAGTAAGAGAGGTAATAAAAGTTAGTGAGTTAGAGAAGAGTGAAAAAGAGAGGGAGTACAAGGAAAGACTAAATGAAAAGTGGATGGAAGTGAGAGAGATGGATGAGAGAGAAGTAGAGGTTGAATGGCAACAGTTTAAGGAAGGAGTGAAAGCAAGTGCAGAGGTAGTATGCGGCAAAAGGAAAGTAGGAGGCAGAGGTATCAGGAAGGGAAGCGAGTGGTGGAATGATGCGGTGAGAAAGGCAGTTGAGGAGAAGAGACAGTGTTTTGAGAGGGTTTTACAGGATGGTAGTGTTGAGGTATGGGAGAGGTACAAGGAGAAAAGGAGAGAGGCAAAACGGACAATTAGAGAAGCGAAAAAAGATGCAAACGAAAGGTGGGGCCAAAGGCTGAGTGAGAATTTTGAAGAACGAAAGAATATGTTCTGGAAGGAGGTAAATAAAGTAAGGAAAGGAGGACAAAAGAGGGAAGAGTCAGTGAAAGATGAAAATGGAGAATTACTAGTGGAACCAGTTGAAGTGAGGAAAAGATATGCAGAGTATTTTTAATCTTTGTTAAATACAAGAGATGGAAGAGAAGCAGTGATTGAAGCAGAGGTGGATGGAGATAGGTTACCCAGGCCACCCAGGTGGCAGGGAATGAATGAAAGGATTGAGGAAAATGAGGTGAAAGAAGCAGTGAAACATATGAGAGCGGGAAAAGCAGAAGGTTTGGATGGTATTGCTGTGGAGTGTATAAAGAAGGGTGGAGATGTGATAATAGATTGGTTGGTGAGACTTTTCAATGTGTGCTTTGCTGTGTCAATGGTACCAATAGACTGGAAGAGTGCATGTATTGTGCCGTTGTACAAGGGGAAGGGAGATCGGCAGGAGTGTTCAAGTTATAGAGGTATTAGTTTATTGTCAGTGGTTGGAAAGCTATATGGCAGGGTGTTGATAGAGAGGATAATAAAGTGTACGGAAGTTGCAATAGGAGAAGAACAGTGCGGTTTTAGGAGGGGAAGAGGGTGCGTGGATCAGATGTTTGCAGTAAGACAGTTATGCGAGAAGTATTTAGAGAAGCATAAGGAGATATTTTGGGCTTTTATGGACTTGGAAAAAGCGTATGATCGTGTGGACCATGAAGCAATGTGGAAGGTGTTAAGGATTTATGAAATAGGAGGAAATTTGTTAGAAGCAGTTAAGAGTTTTTATGAAGGGAGCAGAGCATGTGTGAGAGTATGAAATGGTGAGTTAAGTGAATGGTTTGAGGTAAAGGTAGGTTTGCGACAGGGTTGTGTAATGTCACCATGGCTGTTTAATATGTTTATGGATGGTGTGGTGAGGGAGGTGAAAAGGAGAACTATGGGAAGAGGATTGGGTTTAGTAGGAAAGAATGGTAGAGATTGGGAGTTGAATCAGTTGCTGTTCGCTGATGACACAGCATTGGTGGCGGATTCTGATGAGAAACTGCAGCGGGTAGTCAAAGAGTTTGGTGTGGTTTGTGGAAGGAGGAAACTGAAGGTGAACGTCAATAAAAGTAAAGTAATGGTGTGTAATAGGGGAGAGCATAGGGTGAATCTAGATGTGAGGCTGGATGGGGAAATATTGGAACAAGTAGAGTGTTTTAAATATCTAGGAGGAACAATAAGCAGGAGTGGAGGTATGGAAGTGGAGGTAAAACAGAGAGTGTGTGAAGGAAGGAAGGTTTTCGGAGCAATGGGAAGTATGTGGAAGACGAGAAATCTCGGAGTGAAAGTAAAAAGTGCACTGTATCAAGGAATTGTTGTGCCAACAGTGATGTATGGAGCTGAGACATGGGCTCTGAAGAAAAAGGAGAAAAGAGGACGGGATGTGATGGAGATGAGCTGCTTGAGGAGTATGTGTGGAGTTACTCGTAGAGACAGATTGAGGAATGAAGATATACGCAGGAGAGTGGGGCAGCAGGAACATTTGTCAGCCAGAGTGGACAGAAGGGTGCTGAGCTGGTATGGTCATGTTGAACGAATGGGAGATGAAAGGCTTACAAAGAGAATATGGGAGTTGGGTACGAGGGGAGATAGAGGGGCGGGAGGGCCCCCGTTGAGATGGAGAGACGGTGTGGGGGGGGGCTTTGGATGGTGGAGGGGTGACTGTGGATCGGGCGGGGGAGGTGGTGGTGTACGGGAGTGAGTGGAGAGTGCTTGTGGGTGGTTGAGTGAACGCGTGGTCATTTGGAGTGGGGGGTCGGGCGCAGGTTGGACTGGATAGTGGTCCATCGGGCGCCTGGCCCGGGGAGACGATTGATGTGGGGGGTGTGGTGGGAGGGCTTGTGGTTTTGGCTCCGCTGCGTGTCTGCCTGCCGAGATCGGAGCCTCTCCGGGTGGTCGGGGGCCGGGGGTGTGCTGGAGCGACCTTGGTAACCCTGGTCTCTGGGCCTTCTCCTGGGTGACCTGGATGTGTGAGAGTTTGTGTTTTTTATCTGTGTTTATGTTTTGTTTTATGTTGTTTTTGTGTTTTCCCTGTTCTTGCTCTGTCTTGAGTCGGCTACCCCCAAAATGGGGATTGGGCCTGAGCATATAGATAGATAGATAGAAGGTTATATATTCGAGTATTCCGAAAGTGTTATTGAGTTGATTTGTGCCAAGGATCTGTGCCTGTTCTTTACTTAATTATCGATCTGTGTACACGTTACATAGTCATTTATCCTCCCGTTAAAACTTGATCTGTGCAAGTGAATTCATCGCACTAGATATTGTCATGTATAACCCCTTGAAAATTATATCTTGAAGTGTTATCATTAATTATTATTTACGTACCAGTTATATACATTCATCTCGATCCAGGCTCAAAGACGGAATACTCTCAGATGTCATCTATATAATGTTATTTATTCTCTTGTGTATCCA
Source organism: Paralithodes platypus (assembly GCA_032716605.1). Lineage (NCBI taxonomy): Eukaryota > Metazoa > Arthropoda > Malacostraca > Decapoda > Lithodidae > Paralithodes > Paralithodes platypus. The sequence goes on along the minus strand of CM064492.1, from coordinate 24,679,052 downwards.
AGTTGAAGTGTAAACGTATACCGTGAAGATATTCCCTTATTTACTACTTTTTACCTAAGACCTATGCCCGAATTTTAATCTGTCTATCTTTCCGTACCGAGAAGTCAAGAACCCCCCGTTGAGTAAATCTTAATTCTATTTATTCGAGCTATCTAGTTTATACCAGTGCTTGTGAATTAATTTGATCTACGTGTGTGGGTAATTAATAATTCTGTTCACACATTAATAATAACTCCATGTTCAAGTTATTTATTGTTCGTGTCTCCGTTTTATATTAGAGACCATTACTATTCCGATTTTACTATTTCCATAGTGATCGATTAATTACATCATCTGTTTTTGTAATTCGCATACGCCATATCTTTGATCCACGTATTGCCATATAGGGATTTGCTAATATATTCAAATTTCCTTTCATACTATTAACGTAGTATTTTAACCCAGTACAACTTCGTCGTGTACTCCCTTTTTGTATTCTGAGTTCTTCCGAATTCTACTTTACTGTTGATATTCCAGTCGCATTTTAATTGAGTGTATTTCCTCATTTTATAATTAATTTGCATTCATTCTAAAACTTGTAATAGTGATTCATTGATCTTAATTTGAATTTGGATTCTATACTTGTGTGTATTGAACTCTTACCCGGTGTAAATCTATTTTTTGTATCCGTGTATAGACTTTTTCACAAAAACCACTTAAATAAGTAAATGCCAACTTAAACCACCCTGTCAATAAGCTCTTTAGTTTATGTTTAATATTCACCAGTGTCTTATAGTTGCACTATTTCGAATTATAAATTCATACCAAAGCAGTCACTCTGACCTAGGGTCGCATGCACTAACCTTGTATTTACCTTACCTGTGCGACCCTTCCCCTAATCCCCTTGATAGGCGCTCACCGGTCCCTCATGCTCGTGAACGCTTTTGTCAAGTCAATTCGCCCGATGCCAGAAGTCTTCGCGTTAGACGTTACACTCACATACGCATTATCATTTAACTTGATTATCTATGTACATGTGCAACACCATTATTCCTGCATATTAATATTACCTATACTGTGTGTAATTGTAACGTGACTAATTAAAATAAAGTTATCACTATAGACCATTCTATATGTGGTACGTCACTTAAATACATTTATTGTCTGCCCTATATGACAGAGCAATATTCTATATGCATTAACCTATATCCTATGAATAAACTCAAGTGTGAAGTAATATTGTGTTCTTATTGTGTGAATACTGCCTTGGGATAAAGAATTGATGCAAGAATTATAAAGCTAGACGTGACCCTGTCGAGCATATTCCATCTCAATATATCTTAATAGAAGATTGTACGAGATCATAGTAAATCGAGTTGAAATACCAACCCGAAATTTCACTGGTGGCAGCGGTGTCTCGATACGGCTCATCAGCTTGCTTAATTTGTTTCATACTTGCACTCTCAATCAACCCCATCACCATGGCAGCTAAATCACTCGATATCCCGACATTTAAGCCCGAGGAAAATTATATAGGAACATACATGAAAATGGTCAAACCCGCTTCCAAGATTTATACAGTCATAGTTAAACTAGGTAAATATGCAGGGAAGGTATCAGGGTATGTGCGGGAACACATGCCTGGTTTAACCTGGGCACCATTTGAAGTTTATGTAAAGGCCGCCATTAACCCTGTCCTAGGTCAAATCATTGCAGACAGTCATTTTCACCATGTCAAATATAATGGTAATTAGGACGACACGATCAGTGAGTTGACCCAGCTCGCTGTCACTGCGTTCGCGGAGGAAACCACCGCCCAAAAGAAGAAGAATATGTTCAGGGCCTTGCTGAGGATCTTACCTTTGGCGGTGGCCGACCACTTCTCTATCGTGGAACCCATTGATTATTACACAGATATGCCGGTCGTAAGGCGGATTGTGATCTTGAGGCAATCCCGAGGTCAAGACATGGTAGCCGCCATCCAAAAAGCCACCACCCACCCGTCCACCGTACCTACCCCGAGCCCTAATGCCCCCCGAGCCAGTGAGAAGGCCGAGGAATGGGCCAGGATTCGCCCAACCGACTGGAAACCGTGCAACAACCAGTGACGTCCTTAAGAAGATCATTTTCCGAACTGACACGAAGAAGGACCAGAGCACCCAGTTGGTGGGCTCAGATCCCCTAGATCAAGCCCAGGCGGATCGCCATCATTACAGAGGACGGCACTGCCGGATTTGAGGAAGGCCCAGAAGAAAACCAGAGAGAAGATTTCGAGCCAGAACTTGAGACCATACTTGACCTGGATTTTTAGGCGACCCCCGTACGCAAATCACTGTAAAAATGGCTGGGGCACATGGAGAAACAGACCCAGGAGGACTACCCATATACAGAAAGCTCACTCTGAATGGGGTAAAAATCCGCCTACTGATAGATACGGGAGCAGCCCGATCATGCCTTTTCTCTCCTTTCTTCAGAAAACACAAGAAAGCTTTAGGCACCATCCAACCTTCCTCTATAGTGTTAGTCAGTGCCGACGCCAAAGTGATTGACAACTTTGGCCAGACACTTCCCCTATATGTAAATACCCCTGTTCCTTATCACGGAACCAACCACTCTTTCGTGGTTTATGATCCCTAGGAGACCCTATACGATGGATATTTGGGTCTCGATCTACTCACAAAACTAAGTGCTTCCATCGACTGTGGGAGAAGAACACTAACGTTCTCCCCCCCCCCCCTAGTAAACCAAAAGAAAAACAAAACTAGTGCCTCTCATCAAGGCACCCCGTCGAAAATCCAGACTAAAGACAACCCCCGCCTGTGCTTTCTTTCAACCAAAACTTTACCCTTCACCCCGCCCATTCCTACCCTAACACCCCCCAATTCTACTCCTCACCCTAAAACTCTGATTCCCCCCCCCCCCCCCCCTTGCATGTTACCCATCACTCAAGCAGTCACTGCCAAACTCGTGACACTCCCCTCTCATCATGAAAAATGGATCCCCATTGCACCCACCTTGTCTGGGGATGCCGTTCTGACCCCACACTTCCAAAGCCGCTTTGATAGGGACTGCCTAACCACTCCTAGTGTAATTTTTAACAAATTAAATTGCACAAAAATTGCCAAGATAACAGACCAGCCCATTACTCTACCAAAATGTTTAATCATCGGAGAACTAGAACACTATGCAGAAAAACTACCCATTTCCGCTGATACCCCCCCTAATACCCCCTCCCCCTTTCCCACTCTTCCTCCCCTTTTAACCTCCCGACAACAAGCCGTCCACCATCAAGATTCCACTGATAAAGAACAACAAGAATTACTCCAGCTATTCCAACGACAAGAGAAACCGGACTGGATGCCCCGAACCTTGTTCTCCCAGCTCACTAGGTGAGGAGACAATCTGTTCACACCCGAAGGAAAAATGGTGAATACCCCAGCCACAGCCCTAACCACCATGCAGTCCATCCATATGCATAATGGCATCCATTTGGCCCAACAAAAGCTGACTGCCACCTTTCAACGGGTGTATTGGACCCCCTCCCCCTACATCACTGCCAAACGGATCACCGAAGCCTGTCGTGCCTGTGCCCTAGGCAAGGGCAGAACTCGTACCCCCGGACTACTTCATTTGAAAAATCAACGACAACAACTCCAATATCTGCAAAACTTAAAACCTGACGACACCGCCCAAGTAAGTCCTCATCACGTTGGTGACCTTGTGATGGTTGCTAAACTGTCCGGACCGTGTTGTCCAAATTGAAACCCAGGTATCAAGGTCCATTTCAAATTCTAACTGTTCCAAATTGCTACCAGGTAACCATAAACTATTTTGGCGAGCCCCGCACATACCGAAATAGATATATACGTAGGTTTAACACCTTACGAGCGGCCTATGCGGTTTATTTATATGTACCGCACAGCGGGGTGTTTTTAGCCAAAATAGGGCTGTTTACGTGATCATTTTCATGCCTAAATAAGACCCAGAACGTAAAACAAGTATCTATCCCTGAAAGGGCATAAACAGAGCTTTCGAATGACACCATAACGATCCTTTTATGATGGCTAGTTTTCTTGCAATAACCGTGCAACGCGAGTGCAAAAAGCAGGTAATTAGCCACTTTCCCGATACAATTCCGTATATAGCGAGTGAGAGAGGGAGGAGGGAGCTGAGATTCGTGTCAGTAGGTTCGCCGCGGTGGTCTGGAGCAGTCATACGCTCGCTAGTCTCCTGCCACCACTTGTCTCTCTCTCTCAGCAACATTACGTGCTGAAATTGCCACTCGACCTATGTCGAGCGCCGCCACATAGTCCAGCTTTATTAAATACGACTTATGTGGTGAGCCGCTAATTAAGGGTTAAATCCTTGAATGAGAATGCCATTATGCTTGCAGATGCCCCTGAGAAAGACATGTTACCTTTGACGAATGACCAGAACTTTGGGACCTCAGATTCCCCTCCTTCCCACCTTCCTTCCGTTTCCCCTCTGCCTCCCCTAATAGAGGAACTCATCATCACCCCCTCTTCCCCCTTACCTAATGCTTCAACCAACACTTTCATCCCACTGAATCATACCCCTGCTCAGAGGAGACCTGACCAGGCCCTTCCATCAAATACAACTACCACGCCCCCTAATCAGCCAGCCACCTCTCCCATCCTGCCTCATTTACTGTCACACAAACTTTCTGATTTTCCCAAGAACTGCCTCTACTTCTCCTCCTACTAATCTTTCCATATCCCCCCAGAATACAAAATCACCCAACCTAATACCACCCTTATCTAACCCCCCATGTACGAGATCCGGGCGTTGTGTGAAGCCACCACAGAGATGGGCCCCACCTTCCAGCCAACCTACAAGCGGCGACACATCAAAGGCACCGCCACTTCTACTGCGAGGTCAACGAGCCAGCCTGTGTCACACCCTCACACCTATGACACAGGCCTCCTCACCACCAGACGGCACCCACCTGAGAGGACCACTTCCAACACTCCTACAGTGGCCACTACCCAAGCAACTCCTACACCAGCAACAACTCCAGCAGCCCTGAAGCCCAGAGTAAACATGAAAATCAACAGTGTGTTTGTTCACCCTAAGGCCCTCACTTCCCCGGACCATCTCTCCTTCAGGTTACGAATGACTCGAAGACACCCCTCGAGGTTACTGTAAGGACGGACCCCTCCATTCCTCCTGACAGCACTACAACCCTCTGGTGTTTGGTACTGGACCGGTTGACGAGGACCCTCACCACACCTACCTGCCGCAAATATGTTATGAGGTCTCGAGGTCGAGACTTTGTTTTCGTAGATGGTGGTGAAATGACGGAGCCAAAAGGACAACCACACAAGATAGCCACCGTAAGGGCATCCAGGGAGGCCAGAAGAAAAGGATTTAGAAATAGATTAATTTCCCATTCTCCAGAGAACGGGAAATCTGACCCCTGTACCCATGCTATAATTCCACATACAGGTGAGTTACCCCCGAAGGGCAGGTCAAGCCCCTCCAATTAACACCTCACGCAGCCCCGCCAATCACAGAGCGGGACTCAAATAGCCAAGGCAGAACTTCACCCCGAATACCCCCTCGAGTACTATGATGAAAAAGTGTTTATGCAATCTAAGCATAAAGAGCCCTGGGAATTGTTGGGGCCCTCCATCCTCAAGAAGCTGCCAGACGAGAAAAAAAGTTAAATGGTGATATGAAGTGCCACAGAAGAAAACCATTCCATAAACAGTGCAAATAGCCATAACAATTAGTGCACAGAAAATCACGAATTACATCATCAAGGTTGATGATATAAGAAAGAACCAAAGGTTAAAAAGACGAGAACCTCAGTGCAATGTCATTAAGCACCATAATGTAATTTTAGTGTAATTAATAACTGCAACATAGCCCATTTTTATGTATTTATTATGCCCCTATTCACACAAGATTACACAACCTAACTAAGAGAAATAACCCAAATATGTACGGACTGAAACTCCAGGAGGTTGACATTCCGAGTTGAGCAGCCACACCGAGCACAGCTATATCCTTCTCTCTTCACCACCACCACAATGCCTCCTGCAACTTCCACACTCGTTGCTGGCACTGTTAAGTGGTTCAACGTGAAGAAGGGCTTCGGATTCATCACCAGGGACGACAACAGCACTGGTATTTTTGTACACCACAAAAATATTAAGAAAAATAACCCCAGGAAAGCTGTGCCCTCTCTAGGTGACGGAGAGAGGGTAGAATTCCATACCAAAACAGGGGCAAGAGGTCCTGAGGCCACTCTGGTCACAGGACCCAAGGGCAAATCAGTCAAGGGCTCACATCATGCCCGAGACTTGAATGAGGGCAGGCTATTATGAAGAAAAAAATTACAGACTAAAGAGCCTGGACCTGCCTAATGTTATATCAATTAAGATTGATATTATCATCAGGACAGCCATGGGTCTTGCTGGAGGAAACAACTCCCTCCTCCATCAATACCTACCTGCCCTCCTTCAGGCCAACAATCTCCCAGGTATTCTTATACCGGGAGGGTTGTTGGACAATGCCCAGAGGGGTCCTTCCAAACAGTGACCCACTCAAAAGAGGCGCCTGAACATCAGAGCGCCTCTGAACAGAAAAAACTGTCCCGCTGAACCTGAACCTGAAGCAGCAACTACAGAAGCTGATCCTGTAGAAGCTACTGGAGGAGCTGCTGAAGAAAACAACTCAACTCCGACACCTATTGCAGCAGAAGAAGAAGAGGCGATGGAGGAGACCCCTGCAGTCAACACCAACCCACCTGCAGAGCCTTCTTCAGCTTCTCCTTCAAAACCTGAAAAAGGAGCCTCCATGCCCGTCATCGAGATCGAACCAGCGAGGCAGTTAAAGGGGAAGAAGAAACCAGACACCCCCAAGACTCCTCAACAATTGTTCTTGGAAGTCTGCCTACAACACCTGTACAAGGACTAAATGACAATGAGCTATGCTTATATAGACTGCGTCCCACCTGAATACCACGGATTCCTGAGTTACTGCTTGGAAAATGGAAGAAGGAAGGCTGCAATTGCTATTTTCACAAAAAAGGCAAAAACAATTACGTCGAATGCAGACTAACAGTGGAGCAAGCTCTGAAACAAGGCTTCCCGGACCTCCCGAGGAAGTAAAAATCACCACCACCACCCATCACCTTCAACACCATCACCAACACCTCATCAGCGGGCTATTAGTACGGGACTCCCAGTCGGGCCGGGAGGATAAATATATGGCCTAAAATTCCCTACCCGTACAATACTCTACAGTTCTAGCCTCCCAGCTCTCGCCCCAGTGCCTCCCCGGTCAGGTCCAGCCGTCTTCTTAGTAATGCTGATCCTCCGAACTCTGAAAAACCATCAGGCAGCTCCAGTTAAGCCTAGAGACCTTTTTCTCCAACTAAGATGCATTTCAATCCAACTGATTCTTGTCCTATCCCCACTTCCCCCTAACCCCCTTTCACTACTATTTTTGATTGATTGACAGGAAGTCAGTTCACACTCAGCAGCTTGCTCCGTCCGGATAACGTCCGGGAGCTACCTGCCAAAATGCTCCGTCCGGATAACGTCCGGGAGCCGTTTGCCTGAGAGAAAGAAGGAGCCTATCGTCCACCTGCCCCCCTGCCCTTGGACCCCTGTCGGAGCTATACCCTGACGTCTGGCCCTGTCCCCTGAACTCCTGATGAGTGGTCCCATTTCGCCCAGCTGCCGTGCCCGGACATCTGTGACGCCCCGACCCTCGTACTTGGCCCTTCTCCTCCTCCACGCAAACCCTAAGTGTTTCTGTGATCTCAATTTGTGGCTATTGTTGCAGGTAAGGTTATATATGCGAGTATTCCGAAAGTGTTATTGAGTTGATTTGTGCAAAGGATCTGTGCCTGTTCTTTACTTAATTATCGATCTGTGTACACGTTACATAGTCATTTATCCTCCCGTTAAAACTTTATCTGTGCAAGTGAATTCATCGCACTAGATATTGTCACGTATAATCCCTTGAAAATTATATCTTGAAGTGATATCATTAATTATTATTTACGTACCAGTTATATACATTCATCTCGATCCAGTCTCAAAGACGGAATACTCTCAGATGTCGCCTACATTATGTTATTTATTCTCTTGTGTATCCAAGTTGAAGTGTAAACGTATACCGTGAAGATATTCCCTTATTTACTACTTTTACCTAAGACCTATGCCCGAATTTTAATCTGTCTATCTTTCCTTACCGAGAAGTCAAGAACCCCCCGTTGAGTAAATCTTAATTATATTTATTCGAGCTATCTAGTTTATACCAGTGCTTGTGAATTAATTTGATCTACGTGTGTGGGTAATTAATAATTCTGTTCACACATTAATAATAACTCCATGTTCAAGTTATTTATTGTTCGTGTCTCCGTTTTATATTAGAGACCATTACTATTCCGATTTTACTATTTCCATAGTGATCGATTAATTACATCATCTGTTTATGTAATTCGCATACGCCATATCTTTGATCCACGTATTGCCATATAGGGATTTGCTAATATATTCAAATTTCCTTTCATGCTATTAACGTAGTATTTCACCCCAGTACAACTTCGTTGTGTACGCCCTTTTGTATTCTGAGTTCTTCCGAATTCTACTTTACTGTTGATATTCCAGTCGCATTTTAATTGAGTGTATTTCCTCATTTATAATTAATTTGCATTCATTCTAAAACTTGTTATAGTGATTCATTGACCTTAATTTGAATTTGAATTCTATACTTGTGTGTATTGAACTCTTACCCGGTGTAAATCTATTTTTCGTATCCGTGTATAGACTCTTTCACAAAAACCACTTAGATAAGTAAATGCCAACTTAAACCACCCTGTCAATAAGCTCTTTAGTTTATGTTTAATATTCACCAGTGTCTTATAGTCGCACTATTTCGAATTATAAATTCATACCAAAGCAGTCACTCTGACCAAAGACCATACAGAGAAAGACAGACAAGCCTTATGGGCGGCTCGGTCGGCACGGGTCAGACTAGCCACCTAGCGGCTGATAGGAATAAACACTGCAGTTGGCGGCATCATTCAAGCGGGAGAGGTGTGTGTTTCTCGTACACGTGGAAGTTGATGGTTTATTATTGTTGCCACGATGGGGATTACAGGATGTTCAGCTATAAACTGCTGCAATAATAAAAAAATGGAATAGAGACCGGTCTTTTTTCCGCTTTCCAAAGGATCCTAAAAGGTGAGTTTTAACTTTGTTTTGTAGCTAGGAAATGCATAATTTTGTACTATCAACTCATAATGTATCTGATGTCTGTGACACTGACAGTGTACCAGTCTTCAGGTTTATTAACTAACAGGAATTATGCGTCAGCCTGATGTTTTAATGGCACACTATAATCATCATTAGGCCTATTGACAAAAATATATATGAAAACTGAAGGCTATTTGCTGCCGTCCATGACTTAAGAGTGAATAATATTTTAAGCCACATTTCCAAGATCACTTGCAGGGGTACCTTTAATACATAAAATATATTAACAATGATTCTCTATACTAGGTATTAACAATTACTAACAATTATCAAAGGAAGACGGTGGACTTCTGAACAGAAAATGGTAGCTTTTGCTTTGCACTATAAGAGTCCGGCTTCTTACCGCTTCTACAGTCAATGTTTGCTCTGTCATCTCATACATCCTTAAAAAGATGGCTTTCTGGTGTAGAAACTACCCCTGGGTATAATGAAACGGTTTTCACTCTAATGCAGTCCAAGTTGACATCAATGGATGCTAGAAAAAGGGTTGTAGTAGTTTGCTTTGATGAAATGTCATTGAGTGTAGGTTTGAAATATGAAAAGAATGATGATCAGATAGTTGGTTTCCCAAGATTCAGGACCTGGTATCGGCAGAACAACTGCAAGAGCTAGTGTGTTTGTTTGATAAATGGAAACAGTCAGTTGGATATGTTTTATCTGGTAATGCCATGAAAGGAGATATTTTGAAAATAATTGTAGAACAGGGTGTGGAAAAGCTACTAAATATTGGTTTTGATGTGCGTGCTATTGTAGCTGATCAAGGTTCACACAACCGGAGGGCGTTCTCATCTCTTGGTGTCACAGAAAACAAACCTTACTTTCATGAAGGACAGCATCGTGTGTGGTGCTTATATGATCCTCCTCATTTAATTAAGAATATTAGGAACAACTTGAAGAAGCATGGTGCAATGTTTGAAAATAAAAAGCTTGTCCAGTGGAACCATATTGAGGACTTTTATCAGCAGGATTCTGTAGCATCAAAATTTGCTCTTGCCCACAAGCTAATCAATGCACATATTTTCACTCCCCCTTAGTTATCGAGCTTCCCAAATGAAAAAACAAAACAGGAAATCTTTAAATTTGAAACATGTGTAGTGCTAACAGGTTCACATCAGGCCTAAGATGCTCAGGGAATTATTGTGGTAATATACAGCCCATACACTCCAGCCCTTTTTTAGTTACAGAGATTAGAAGTAATACTTTCTGGCCTAACTATAATGAACAGGGTATAGTAGTAGTAGTAGTTGTAGTGGTGGTGGTGTATTCACAAACAATGTTACATAGTCATAAGAATGGCTTTAGTAGGTGGTGGTGGAGTATTAGGCTACAGTATATAATCACAATGTTCTGTAGTGTTAAGAATAAATATACAAGGTGGTGGTGGTGGTGGTGGTCTACTGTACTGCAGGCTATTACATATACAAGGTGGTGGTGGTGGTGGTCTACTGTACTGCAGGCTATTACATATACAAGGTGGTGGTGGTGGTGGTCTACTGTACTGCAGGCTATTACATATACAAGGTGGTGGTGGTGGTGGTCTACTGTACTGCAGGCTATTACATATACAAGGTGGTGGTGGTGGTCTACTGTACTGCAGGCTATTACATATACAAGGTGGTGGTGGTGGTGGTCTACTGTACTGCAGGCTATTACATATACAAGGTGGTGGTGGTGGTGGTCTACTGTACTGCAGGCTATTACATATACAAGGTGGTGGTGGTGGTGGTCTACTGTACTGCAGGCTATTACATATACAAGGTGGTGGTGGTGGTGGTCTACTGTACTGCAGGCTATTACATATACAAGGTGGTGGTGGTGGTGGTCTACTGTACTGCAGGCTATTACATATACAAGGTGGTGGTGGTGGTGGTCTACTGTACTGCAGGCTATTACATATACAAGGTGGTGGTGGTGGTGGTCTACTGTACTGCAGGCTATTACATATACAAGGTGGTGGTGGTGGTGGTCTACTGTACTGCAGGCTATTACATATACAAGGTGGTGGTGGTGGTGGTCTACTGTACTGCAGGCTATTACATATACAAGGTGGTGGTGGTGGTGGTCTACTGTACTGCAGGCTATTACATATTCACTATGTTCTGTAGTCTATATAATATACTGTAAACTCTATATACTTGTGTTTCTTTATCATGAATATGTACATATATAAGATGTGATCTGCAATACAGCTGTAAACAATGAAGTAGCCTACAACTGTATAGCCTAATACATCAATAATTCATACAAATAGATACTTAATTGATGGGGATAGCTGATACATTAATGTATATTGAATATTGAACATTATTCATAAACTATTAATTCTGCAGCAAGATAATTGGTAACAAAGTTCATGTGTATTAGCCTACTAGTAAAACAAAATCGACTACCAAATGGTCTGGGTAACGATTATATTTGATTTGACTATTTATTGAGATATAGCCTAAGTAGCCTATATACAAATATATATATATACATGTGGTACATATACATATGGTCTCAAAAGGCCAAACAGGTTATACGGTCTTTAGTCTACTCATATTTTACATGCATACAGTAAACATATCAGAATAGCTTAAATTGTCTTAATTAAAAAACAAAACATTTTGCTATTTTGTTTTCCACTATGGTACAAACGGGCCGTTCTCCCCAGATGTCCTAGCTTAGCAAGGCCCCGGGAATTGGGGTGGCTTATTGATACCCTGTTTTTAATCACCCTAATTTCCAAAAGGTCCCTCCCAATCCGTGGAAAATGGCCATTAGCGGCAAGATTAAAGGAAGACCGCATTTATCCTACTATTTTGTGTTATTTCATTCTTGGTATACATTTAGTTTTCTTAATTATTTCCTTTCTTTTTATCTTATTATGTATTCAAAATCGCTTATAAATGTTTATACACAAGTGATAATTATTATCATACTGATATTATCTTCAGCATAAAGAGTAATATGTATGGTTATTGAGATGAAGTGTACGCCAGCAAGAGTATACTGTTTCCTATCGGCCGTTAGAGGTGCTACCGTCGCGGCGAGCCCGGGCAATAACAAAAATTAACGCCGAGTGCCCCATCCTTATACTATGTTTACTATCCTTGCTCTGACCTAGGGTCGAACGCACTAACCTTGTATTTACCTTACCTATACGACCCTTCCCTTAAAACCCTCCAGACTCGGAAGGGCTCTTGAACGCCCATAAACAACACACCCCGAGCTACCCGGAAGGGCTCTTAAAGACCCATGAGCTCAAAGCCTGTAAGCTTGGTGTGCGAGGCGTCGGTCCGACGCATGTAAACAACAGCCGGCTGGACCGACGCCCCGCATCTCCGGCCACAAGAAGGAGTGCGTCGCTTGTTCGTGTGTGCCTGTATGTTATTGTTAAGTATCGAAAAGTAGTGTAAAGTGTCTGTTTTTGCCATAAAGTTATCTCCAATGAAATCATCATCACAACTGAACCAGTTGACTTAGAGAGCTCTACTTAACACCATTCTACAGGTACGAAACACATCTACGCTTGGGGATGCGCGGAAATGCGGAAGCAGTCAGAATAACAAAGATACGGTAGCCTAGGCGTAGACGTTTTTCGGCCAAAACCCCCGGATTTCGGGGAATATTTATGTAATGCGTAGCCGGGGCTGGAGGGTTAATCCCCTTGATAGGCGCTCACCGCTCCCCCACACTCGTGAATGCTTTTGTCAAGTCAATTCGCCCGATGCCAGAAGTCTTCGCGCTAGACGTTACACTCACATACGCATTATCATTTAACTTGATTATCTATGTATTGTCGCCGTCAATAGTTTCCTGGACACCCATCTGACGATGACTGGTGATTTGTTTTGGTAACA